>CM066040.1:224495447-224843683 GCA_033557465.1 Ichthyophis bannanicus | reverse complement strand
GGGAGGACGGAAAGGGTGAGGAAAGAGAGGGAAAGGGAAAACAAGACAAGTGAGAGAACAAAAAAAGGAAAATAGGGAAATAGGAGGAAAGAAACGAGCGAGGAAGCCGAAACAGGAGAGAAAAGAAAAAAAACGGATACCAAAAAGAAAAAGAAACGAATAAATAAAAAAAAAAAACAAAACAAGGAGGATACCCAACAAAAAGTACAAAAAAAGAACCCTCCCTCAAAAAAATAAAAATAACACATCAGAAAAAAAACAACAAGATCAAAAAAAAACAAAACAAAAGAGAAAAATAAAAAAAAAAAACATAATAAAACAAAAAACAGAAGACGGACACCAGGGAAAATAGAGGAAAAAGAATAGGCAAAAGGAAACCAAGTTTAAAAAGAAGAACAATAGAAGCCTCACCAAGAAAAACTGGGGATGGAAGAATAGCAGAAATAATAAAGAGGAGGGGGAAAAAAAGAGTCCAAGAAAAGAAACGAGAAGCAAACAAACAAAAAAAAACCAAAAAAGATAAGAGGAAGCGGGAAACAGGAACAGAGAGGAGTAAAAAGAACAAATAAAAAAGGACGGGGGGGATAGGAAAAACAGTGAGATAATGACGACAAGGATACAAAAAGAAAGTCAAAAAAAGACAGAAAGAAATAAAAAAAGGAAAGAAAAAAATAAAAACAGGACACCAAGGAACAAACTGTAAATTAAAGACGAAGTGACCGATGCAAGCAGGACAACACATAAAAAATTTAAAAATCAACGTCGAAAAATAAACAAACTCAAGGCAAAGGACACGCACAAAGAGGATCGTAAGTGCACAAGGCACCCACATACACCCCTAGCTCATTTGGCCTTTTTACTGTTCGTTCCATATTGGGCTCATCCAGCCTCCCACCTTCTTGTCCCTTGCTCTCCCCACCCTCCCCCCCACTCCACCCTCATCTTCACTTCCCCCCCTACCCTCCCCTACCCCTTCTCCTTCCCCCCCCTCCCCCCTCATACCCCCCTTCCCTTTCCCCCCCCTCCATACCCCCCTCCCCCTCCCCCTTCCACCTTCCCCCCTCCCCCCCATCCCCCCCGTTCCTCTCCTCGTTCCTTTCCCCTCCCCCCCTTTTTCCCTCCCTACCTCCTTTCCTTGCCCCCTTAGTATTTACATTTTACTTTATGGCTTTTTATTGTTTACATATTATTTTCTTTTATTTTATAGTTTCATAGTTGTATGATGCACATGCATATAATATTATTTTGTTAAGTATTCATACATTCATTTGTTTTTTTAAGTGATTGTCCCTTATACCTGCACAGGCAGGTATATGACGGTATTTTGGCGTCCAATCACAGTATGTCCCCAGGATGTTATTCAGCATTTTTATTCTGGATCTTCTTGTTTTATAGCTTTTAGAATTGATCAATAGACATCTAACATAAATTACACTTTTATTTAGTATTTACACATCTACTTGCCGTTTGATTCAGTGACCTTTAACCTATACGGGCGGGAAATGACGGTATTTGGGCATCCGTTCACAGAAGCCGCCATTACGTTATTCAGCAGTGCAGGAGCACAGAATGCTGGTGTTTGGTAGGTTTAATTCTTGACATTCTTTATCTGAGCGACGCGATCACAGGCTTTAGTTGCAGGTTAATAGTTTTTCTGTGTAGTTAACTTTTTATACTGTATTTATGTTTTTAAAGCTTTGACATTTCATTTTCAATGTGAGCGCTCACTTTCGGCTATTTTTAAAAAGTGACAAGTCTAGCAAGTAGGAGTAAATAGCGGTTTGCGGTTTAATTTGATTTAGGCGTTACCCACATATATCTTTCTCTAATATATTGGTTAGGCGGTGCCAAACATAATTCATGATCGTGTGGAAATTCTGTATGTTGTGCTAGTACCTTTAATACGGAAAACACGCCGTATTACTGTGTAGTTTCGAGGATGCCGATCACATTCTATTTGAAAGGTGCCGATGCCGACATTTCACAACCGGTTCTGCACATAATATAGAATTAATTTTAGGAAGAATTTTTGCCGCTTAAGCATTCAGTGTGCCTTTTTATGACTTTATTGGTTATTTGTTTTCTCTCATGGGAAAGAAGATTTTTTCAGTTTTTTCAATTGCAGTTAATTTCACTGCATTGTTTAACAGGTCTGTTTGTTTATCCCATACAAGCCCTTGGTCCTTCTTTACCGTTTTAGATATATGGCAACAGAATAACAAGTGCTCTATAGGTGCCGTATAGGATAACTTTTTTGTTCATGTAAACGTTGAATATAATGATTTTCAATTCAAGAGCATCTCCACCTTCATGTACACGATTTATGATGTTTTGATTTTGCAAATATAAATTTCTTTTTATAACTTTATAATTGCATGCTTTTCTTGTTTTTGCATATGTTTTTTCATATGTTTTTTCATTTGTTCTTTTAAGTGTCCTTATGATGCTTATGTATGAAACATGTTTTTATAATTGTTTATACATTTTATGTGCATCTGTTATGTAAATTGATTATTTATTATTAATTGGTTATATATTTACCAATATGGAGTGGCAGTTTTAGAATTGTATATATTTGTTTATATGTATATTTACCTATTTAATTATTTATTTATTTAAATGTGCACTTACATTATTTATTTATCATTGTCAGCTGTTAGTATCCTCTAGGTTCAATCCAGGATAATACTCAATTTGATTACAATAAGGTATTTATTCCTTTTGGTTCCTCCTCGTCTCTTTTTCTCTTCCTTTTTAGTAGTTCAATATGGTTTTTTATTATCTATTATCTTTCATAATTTTTTATATTTTTTTTATATTTTTATCCAGTAGTCGTCCTTTTTATTTAATTTTTACAGATTAATAGATTGTCCTTTAGACGCTTTAAGTAAAACTATATGATTTTAATTTTTATTATAATTTTTATTATATTATAATTTTTTGATATATTACAGTGTATTTTACATTATGTTGTTGTTTTAATCTATATGTTTATTATTTAATTTTGAGGTGTGCTCTTTTAGACCCCCTGAAGAAGGCCGGTGGCCGAAACGCGTTGGGGCGCAATAAACAAGGTTTATTTTTGTCAGTCCAGGCTCCGCTTTTTTTGTTCTCTGTTTTAAGTGCAGACAATTTTGCTACCATCACAGTGTGTTTTGTTGACATTACTCTATTCGTATGTGCTGCCTTGTTACAATTTTCTTTATTCTTATTTGAATAACTACTAAACAATTAGTATAAAGAATTCATCCAAGAAACTTTTATCTCGATCGCACTCAATCTGAAACGTTCACCTCAAACTGCTAACCCAATGTAGCAAAAAATCTGTACGTGATGGAGCAAATTGGTTACCAGATTTGGATTCAGCGCACCAAAAAACGTAAAAATCAATCGAAACATTAGGGGCAGTTTAAAAAAAAAAATTTTTAGTGTACCTGTGTTATCATTCAATATGCAATTTGCCCATGATGGCTAAACTGATTGAGAAGGTGGTGGTGGCACAGATTGGTGGATTCTTGGAGGATAATTCCTTGTTGGATTGTGACCAGGACGATTTTCTCCCAGGCTTCGGCATTGAGACCTTTATGATGGCACTTCTTTTTTTTTTTTTAATTCTTTATTTTCGTTTTACAACAACAAAGGAAAGGAAGACATACAACTAAGAGACAAATACATACATGGAATATGATACATACACCAAAGTAAACCCCTACCACCCCCCACCCCCCAGCTTCTTATCTAGAAAAATAAAGCAATATCGAAGCGGGCGTGTACTAACATTATTGTGTTACAAAACCTTACAGCGATCTGAAACATGATGAGTGTACATTAAACAGACATGTCGAAGCAATGAGCAGATTGTACATGATCATTGAGCATCTGCCATTTAGACAAGCGAGAATGAAATTGGGTATGGAAAATAGCTCTCCGAGATATCTGCTCATATTGACTATATAAGCAGACAAGGTTCCAGTATTCATTGACAGTAAGTCGAGAGCTATCCTTCCAAGTCCCCGTAATTAAACATATGGCTATACCCAGCATGAAATCAGGAGAAAGCAACCCTTCTTAGGAAGAGAGGGGACCCCCGCCACTGAGCGGAGTCCCACAGTCGTCCAAGAAAGAGGCTCGTGAAGGTGCAAGATAAATGAAATACGACCCCAGACCCGCCCCCAGTAAACCTGTAGTTAAGGACATTCATAAAGAACATGAACGAGGATTCCCACATCAGTACGGCAAGACCTACACTGGCCCCTGGCAGTTGTGTTCCATTTGGCTATTTTCCTGGAGTATAAGAACATCTATGTGCAAAAAAGACGAGAGTTGAGTTTGGGTAGCTAAAGCAGATCGGGAAACCCGCATTATTTTACTCCAGAAAACGCTCCAATGCACAGGGGTTAAAGTGGTTTGCGGTTAGCGATCCCAGGCTTGTTGGACTCTACAAGTGGCAGTATCTGTACCCTGACATAATAGTTTATAAAAGTTAGAGGCTACCCCGGGTGTACTACTAATAGAGTAAATTAGTTCTAATAGCCCATCCTTAGTAGGGACAGAGGGCGACATGATTGGAGCACTTTTGAGGCAGCATGTAAGCTGCATCAATTGAAAGTAATGTTTCGCTAGTAACGCAAATCCCTGTATAAATCAGAAAAGGTTTTCCAACGAGCTGCAGAGAAGAGCTGTTGGGGTGTCCTGATCACCCTGGAGTACCAGGGTCTGAAAGTAATCATGCATGGCTGCTCGAATTTCTAACCGGAACTCTGGCTGAGTTAATAGGGCTCTATCAAAGAACCAGGCCCCCGGATTCCCTTGAAGTGCAGTAGTATGGTAGTGAGAAGAAATAGCAGCATGATCTGAAATATGCTGGGAGTGAATCTTTGCAGCGTCCACCTGAGGAACTAACAGTGTTGATATTAGAAAGAAATCTATGCGAAACTGGGATTTGTGAGGGGAAGAGAAGAAGGTAAAGTCAAGCTCATTGGGGTGTAGTAGCCTCCATAGATCGACTAGAATAATATCTTTGATCATAGAGATGAGCGCGATATGACTCTTGGGGGGACCACTTGTCCTGGGCGACTATTTGTCAATCAGGGGATCAAGAACTGAATTGAAATCCCCCCCAATATCAATGAAGAATTAGCAGAGGCCTGCGCAGCCTGAGCAGTGATAGCAAAAGGGCAGGGTCATCCAGATTAGGAACATGAAGGCATATACATGTAATTTCAAAGTTACCCATCTTGAGGTGAACTCTGGACCATCTACCCGCTGTATCTAAGCAAGTCGCAACAATAGTAGCATGCAGAGATTTCCTATCCAATATAGCAACCCCACATTTCCTAGAAACAGCTGGGGAATAGGCGGCCACCATGTAAGGTTTAATATTGAGGTTGAAAGTTTCCTTCGAATTGAAATGTGTTTCTTGGAGGAAAATCAGGTCCGCAGCTTCATGACTTAGATAGCTTAGGAGTTTCCTCCGTTTTATCGGATTATTGATTCCTTGTACGTTCAATGAGAAAATCTTACATGGTGCCATCAGTCAATAATAGACATTTTAGGTAAGAGCGCTTGAAAACTTACAACATAATCAGAATCTGTACAATAATGACATAAGCACCAAGTATGCTGGCCAATACACCCATATTGAAAAGTATGTACCAAAGTAACTTAGAGAAGAAGCAAACCCCCAATGAATATGGCGACCAGATGTCTGCGGGAGGAGGCCCTAGAGAGGAAGATAGAGACATAATAAAAGAAAAGAAACACCAGAGTCCATAAGAAACACTGTCTCTGATACTCGTCGAGGCTACTATGGGTAGATGGAGTCGGGTCCCAGATATCTTCAAAATAAGGCAACAAACCGCCCTCGACAGACTCTTCGCTGAGCCGCGGTGAATCCGATATGGCAGGCACAGCGGATATGAGAGTACTGGCAGGAATATTCTGGAAGTCAGCGCATCAAGTCGGCTTCTTTAGAGTCCAAAAACTCCGCTAGTAGATCAGGGTCCTCAAATGTTCTTGTCTGATTGTGAAGCGTGACTCGGAGCTTGGCCGGGTACATCAGGCCATAGCGTGCTTGTAGTTGTTGAAGCCTCGGCCGAAATTCCAGAAAGCGCTTTCGGCGGTCGACCGTGGGTTTAGCCAAGTCAGGATAGAAGGAGACCTTGTGGCTCTCAAACTCCATATGGCCCTTTGCCCGAGAGGCACTAAGAATTTGTTCCACATGTTGATGTCTCAAAAGTCGAAAGATGATAGGCCGCGGGGTCTTCCTGTTGAGCGTTATGTTTGTGGGTACACGATGAGCGCGATCGATCTCCAATTCTTTGGTAAAGGTGATTTGGAGCAGGGAAGGGAGGATTTTACTTAAAAACTTCTTCATGTCTCCCAATTCCGCTCCCTCCGGTATGCCCACGAGTCGTAGTTTGTTGCGGCGCGCTCTATTATTGCCATCTTCCACTTCTTTCTGCAAGGCCCGCACCTGACGTTCAACTTTGTCAAGTTTGGACAGCCGGACCGCGTGGGAGTCTAATATACTCTCCATTTTGTCCTGATGCGAAGAGAGCCCCTCTAGCCTGCCTTGCAGTACACCAAGATCTTCCCTCAGCGCTCGAAGTGCTTCACCGTTTGACTGCACGAGGTCCTTAACCCCTCTAATTTCTGCGAGGATTTCCTGCTGCATTTCGGGGCCCTCGCGCAAAGCCAGCCCCTTCTGCGGGGACGGGGGTTCAGTTTTGGAGCGTTTACCGTGAGAAGCCGCTGGAGAGCCAAATTCCAGGCGCGTGGGTTTGGTCCCCGCCATCTCACCAATGTGCCCCGGCAAGATCAGAGCAGAAATTCAAGTTTGTCCGGTGTTAATTCAGGATTCTGAGTAGGCCTCTCGGGAGCCTCAGCGTTATGCGACCATCCCGCTGGACATCGGGCTCCGCCCCCCCTATGATGGCACTTCTTGATCATGTCTATGGTTGGCTTGACCAGGAGGTGTTGGCTTTACTGATTTCACTGGACCTTTCAACAGTGTTTGACTTGTTGGAAAGTCTGCTGCTGTTGCAAAACTGTGACCACCTTGGCACTGCAGGTAAGGTTCTGAAGTGGCTCAATTCATTTATCTGTGATCGCTGTTTTTGGGTACATGGCCCTTCAAGGATATCTGAATTGTACTCGTGAGAATGAGGAGTCTGCAGGGTCCACCTTTCACCATTGCTATTTAATATTTACCTGCAGCCATTAGGAGCGTTGGTGCGCTCCTTTGGACTGTTTTTCTATGCATACGCAGATTTTGCCCCTCTTGAAGGGTGACCAAGAAATTACTTTGGCAAACCTTAATGCAAGTTTGGAATAGATGTGTCTTTGGCTGGCAGGTAGTGGTCTTCTATTGAATATGCATAAAACGGTTTGTTTGCTGTTTGGGGCAGCAGAATTCACTGATTTACATAGCCTACCAAGGGTAAGTGATGTTGTCATACCCTGGCAAGAGGAACTGTGATCGCTAGAGGTGTCATTGGAAAGGGTGTGTGTAGGTGAAAAACAGATAGCATGGGCAGTAAAGTTGGCCTGGTTGAAGTTGGAGTTGGTGCGACAGCTATGTCCCTTCCTGGAACCATCTGCTTTGTGGTTGGTCATGCAAGCATTTATACAAAGTACATTAGACTATTGCAACATTATTTACATTGGGTTGCCCAAGTGGGCCTTTCACAGACTACAAGTCATGCAGAATGCAGCAGCACGGGTCCTGCTAGGTGCAAGACTTAGGGAACATGCTAGTCTTCTTTTGCAACAGCTGCATTGGCTTCGTGTCTTTTTTATTTATTAGCAAGACTTGATATACTGCCCAAACCGAAGTGTCAGAGCGGTGTACATTAATAAACAAGGGGGAGGCTACTAGAGAAGTACAGGAAGAAAGGAATGCCATTTAATTGACAGGAAAGCACTATTGAGACAAAGGAAGAAAAATAGGAAAGAAACAAAGTTGCACGACTAGACAGGCTGATTGCTGAGGGGGGAGGGCAGAGGGAAGGAAGAGGGGTAGTGTATGGCATTAGAATTGTCACGGGGGAGCTGGAAGGTCGAAAGCCTGGTGAAAAGATGAATTTTAAGAAGAGCTTTAAAGCGAGGGAATGAAGGTCCGGTGCGGAGCAAATGAGGGAGAGAATTCCGTAGGGCAGGGCTCAGGAAAAAGAATGCAGAGTGACGGGTGAGTTCAAGATGTGCCTGGGACAGGGAAGGAAGAAAAAGGTGATTGCTGTGGGAGGATCGGAGGAGGCGAGGGACAGACTGGTGGTAGATGAGATCAGACAAATACCGAGGAGTACCCATGTGAAGAACTTTGTGGGTAGTGATAAGGTACTTGTAAATGAATCTGAATTTAACAGGAAGCCAATGAAGAGAGAGAAGGCAAGGAGTGACATGGTCAAAAGGGGAAGAGTAAGTGACTAGACGGGTGGCGGTGTTTTGGACGAGTTGAAGTCGACGGAGCTGGTAGGAGGGAAGACTGGTGAAAATTGAGTTACAATAGTCTAAACGGGAGATTACAAGAGAAAGAACCAGAGTGGTGAGAGAACTTGCTGAGAGGTAGGGCCGGAGGGATCTAATACGATGGAGATGAAGAAAACAACTACGAACTAGGGAGGAAATATGTGGGTGAAAAGACAACGAGGAATCAAGGGTGACACCAAGATAATGGAATGAAGAAACAACAGAAATAGGGAGGGAGGACATTGTGGGAGCTAGAGTGGGGGGAGTGGTAGAGAAGGAAAACCAAATAGCAGAGGACTTAGAAGGGTTGACACAGAGAAAATTATCAGAAAACCAAGTAGAAATGAGATCCAGACAGGCATTGAGAGCAGAGAGGTCTGGAGATGTAGAGCTGGTGTGGTGAATAAGGAGAATATCATCGGCATAAAAGTAAGAGGAGATACCGGTCTGCTGAATGAGGAGAGCGAGAGGAGCGAGGAAGATATTAAAGAGTAGAGGGGCTAGAATGGAACCTTGGGGAACACCGCAGTGCAGGGAGAAAGAGGAAGGAGTATTGGAGCCTGAGTGAACAGAGAAAGTGCGGGATGAAAGGAAAGAACGGAACCAATGCAACACAGTGCCACAGATACCAGAATCAGACAGACGGGTAAGAAGAGTGTGGTGATCAACAATGTCAAAAGCGGCAGAAAGATCCAAAGAGACAGCGATAGATCACCCCAGTCGTGAGAGCGGTGAAGTTCATTAAGGAGGGCTAGAAGTACAGTTTCAGTGCTGTGACCAGTCCTAAAGCCAGATTGACGGGGATGAAGAGAGAGGGTAGCCTCAAGATGTGCTGAAAGCTGGAAGAAAACCAATTTTTCAAGAACCTTGGACAGAAAGGGAAGATTCGAGATGGGCCACCAGTTGGCGGGGAGACTGGGGTCGAGGGAAGGCTTCTTCAGAAGAGGGCGAACCACGGCATGTTTCCAACGGGTGGGAAAGCTGCCAGAAGTGAGACTAGAGTTGATAATGGCCTGGATATATGGAAGAAGTGAGAGAGAGGGATCGAGGAGCCAGGTGGAGGGGAGGGGGTCAAGTAGACAGGTCGTTTTGTAAAACGAGGAGATGACCTGAATAAGCTCGGTGGAGGTGACAGGTCAGAAAGAGTGCCATGTGTGAGAAAAGATACTAGATGGAGGAGGAGAGGATATAGTGGGGAGAAGAGGAGGAGAGGGGAGAGGGGAGAGAGGGGGGGACAATGAGAAAAAGAAGAACGGAGAGACTGGATCTTATCAACAAAAAAGGAGGCAAGACTCGTAGGACTAGGGGTGGTGGAAGGGAGTATGGATGAGGGGGGATGGGCCGAGGAGGAAGACAGTAAATGGAATACCTGATACAAATGGCGGGAGGAGTTAGAAGAAGAGGCAATAAGGTCTGAGTAATAGGTCCTTTTGGCCTCAGTGATCATAGCATGATAATGGCAGTGTTCACAGTGGAAAGAGGTTAGGGAGATGGAAGAGGGGTGTTTGTGCCAGCGGCGCTTGGCACGCCAGAGATAGGTGCGCTGAAGGTATAAACCTGGGTGATACCAGGGATGACGAGTCATAGGGCGGTAGGGAATGGGACGAAGGGGAGCCAGTGTATCGAGGGCAGCAGTGAGGGTGGAGGACCAGGAGTTGACCTGTTGATCCACAGGAAGGGAGAAAAAATCAGAGGAAAAGAGAGAGTCAGCTGAGGGAAAGTCCTGTAGGGTAAGAGGCGTAAGATGCCGTTTGAGAATCGTGGAAGAGGTATCAAGGGCAGGTAAGGCGGGTGTTTGTATAGGAGGAAGAGAAAAGGAAAACAGTAGGCAGCAGTGGTCAGACCAGGGGAGAGGGGTGGGTATGATATCAAATGGAATATAAGGAGAAGGGGTGGAAGTGAGGATAAGGTTGAGAGTATAACCCGAGGAGTGGGTTGGACAGTCGACATGCTGGGTCAAGGACAGATCAGAGAAGAGAGACATAAGAGCCTTATCGCGAGGGCGAGTCTGAGAGTTCAGGTGGACATTGAAATCGCCAAGAACAACCAGATGTGGGGAAAGAAGAGATGTCTCCGAAAGGGTGAGCAAAAGGGACTCCCAGAGATCAGGGCGCATTGAGGGTGGGGCATAAAGAAGAAGGAAAAACACGGGAGTGGAGGTTCCTGAGCGCAGAAGCAGAGCTTCAGGATAGCGGGGTGGAGGGGAGACAAGAGTGAGAGGGAGAGAGGACCGGTGAATAACCTCTACACCACCACTTGTCCGGTAGAGGCGAGGAGAATGAAAAGCAGAATAGCCAGGGGGGAGACAGCGATGGAGAAGACCATCCTCCCCCTCGTGAAGCCAGGTTTCAGAGAGAAAAAGAGTGTCAAGAGAATGTTGCAGCAGTAGGTCGTGACCCAGAGAAGTTTTTGTGCAAAGGGATCTGCAGTTTAGGAGGGCAAAAGAGAGGGTCAGTAGTGAGGAGGCAAGCTGAGGCAATGACCCAGGGGGAGGCTGGCCCAGGTGACAGACAAGGAGGTTACTCAAACTACGGGTGCTGGTCCCAGGTGGGAGCGAGAAAGCAGGTGGAGGACGATGCCCCCAAAAAACAGGGATGGAAGCCATAGGGTGTGTCTGTGTAGAAGGCGAAAAGAGTGATGGGAGTACAGGGGCGGCCCCAGGGGGCAAAAAGTAGAGGAAGATACTAGAGGGATATACGCAAGAAGATATCCAGAAAGGCACAGAAAGGCCCAACCAAGGAAAAGGGACTGACCTAGTGGGAAGTGAAAAGCGCCCCAATCATCGCCCCAAGGAGCTCGCCCAAGGAGCAGGACCTCTCCTTGTGCACGCTGCCGTGGTGCTGAATGGCGCCCCGGAGTTGTTTAAATGGCGATCTTGGGTATTCATGGTGGCGGGGGCTGAGTTGTGGAATATGCTTCCATTGGAATAACATTCTATGAGGAGCTTATTGGGTTTTTGTAAGCTGTTAAAAACAGTTCTGCTTGCCGGGGATTGCTATGGATTGTGCGTGGTTGGGGAGAAGGAGTTTGGGTTTGTATTGTATTGTTGCTTCTTAAGTTGTACACCCCATTGATTGACTTTGGTCAGAATGGGGTTAAAGCAACTGTAAGTAAATAAATAAATAAATAAATAGCTTCTTATTCTTTTAACGCTTTCCATGTAGCTTGAGTTCTGTTCACTTGTTATCACGTAAACCACTTTGACATGCTGATAAAGGGGTATATAAAAACAGCTCAATAAATAAAATAAGTACAAACACTGTCGAATCAAAGACTGGGAGTGAAGACCAAGCACTAGAGCAAGTAACGTTTTGAGAATATCCGTGAGGAACATGCATGAGATTTAGATACAATGGAAACAAAAGGCTTGCAAATCTTTCTCATGCATATTCCTATGGGATATCCTGAAAGCCTGACTTGCTGCCGGCCTTCCAGGACTTGAAGTGAATACCAAGGCTCTAGAGGATTCTTTTCCTACACAGAATACTCATTGCATGGTGCCACACAGGTTGATTTGAAAAAAACTGAACAACAGAAAAGAAAGTAGAATAGAAGAGTAACACAGTGATGCGAGCAAGGGGCTGAGGCCCAGAAAAGTCAGGCCTCAAATCCAAATGCTGTTTCCTATGAGCTTGGGTAAGTCACTAAACTCTCCACTGATTCAGACACAAACTTATTGTAAACCTTCCATAGACAGGAAAATGCCTATCATATGTGAATGTAACTTGCCTGGAGCTACTACTAAAATTATGAGTCAAATCCAAAAATCAATTAAAAAGCAACCCTTGACCTCAGCAAATCAAAAAACTGTTAGTAACCTGTATAGGTTCCATTCTCCCCTCCAAACGCTCTCATTCTGGAAGGAGATATTAAGTAGGGAATAAAAGTGTTTTAGAAGATAAGTACATACAATTTCTCTTTCGTATTGCAATGCAGAAAAATGATTCATCAACAGAAACAGGATATTACAATTATTAGTCTCATTGTCAGCATATAGGGCAGTTCTTAAGTCAGATAGCACCAACTAGAGACGTGTTACTTAAATATATATATATTTACTTTACTTTATTTGATTTCTTTATGTACCACCTTTCGACAATATCAACAAAGCGGTTTACATTGCAGATTAAACTCATCCATCAATAGAGGAAAAAAAGAAAAGGAGAGTTAACAATATCATTGAGATAAGTAAAGAACAGGGGGAGAAAGAACAGTTGCAGCCAGACCATAATTTCTAGTAATGATCGTAATATCACAGCACTTGCTCAATTTATGTTTATAAAGTGCTGGGCCAGGTGTGGGGTGGGGGGTTCTTGCCACCTTATCCAAGCCACCGCAGGCCAGCCTTGGGTTGGGCGGTGGGAAAAAGGGTGGCCAGAGCAATGGGAGTTGGGGACGCCTGCATGGAGGATGCCTGTGGGGAGAGACACGTCCTTGGGCCCGATTCTGGCCACTCGAGAATGTTTTGTTCCCACAGTACAGAATCGGGTCCAAACAGGCACGTCTTGATTGGGACTGTCTGGACGGACCAGACGTGCCCCTCTCTGAATCAGGCTCCATGTGTATACAGGTCCTTAACATCCAAGAGATTCCTCAGTGAATGAATCTGATGCAACTTTACCTGTTGCTGGCCTTCCAGGACAAACAAGCCCAAATCACTAAAGATATACAGGGCCCGATATTCAACAAGGCACCAAGAATGGCCATAACCATTCAGGGAAAGTGCTTGAATTGTGAGTCATGTGCCGCCAAAATGGTCAAGCAAAGAAAATGCAGCACAAACCAAGCACGGCAGCAGGCACTCACCATGGCATATACTGGTAAGTGCAGGGTGCATAATCTGGGTACTGCGCCCAAGGAACAGGTGATACCCATGTATGTGACCACAACATCAGCCAGAGAAGCAGGACGGCATGTACGCAGGAACCCGTGTATTATCCATCCGGCATACCCGTGCATTGCCTGTCCTTTGTAAACATACATAGATGACATCATCATGCAGGCCCCACGGGCCACCTGTGCAGAAGCTCTCTGTGTTGGGCGGATAGACACCAGCGGCATGGCGGTGAGGAAAAGTACAAACTTCAGCCCCGATGAAAGTGCTTGCCAATCTGTGCTGCAACATGAGGGGGGTCCTCTACCCCAGGTGGGAGCCAACATCCAAACTTGTGGATGGCAACAGCAATATGGAGGAGCATCTAACTCCGGATGCGCAGGTAAGGAGGCCACAACAGGAAAGGAGAAGAGCAGAGCACCATGCTAGGCAGATACACCTTGAAAGGCACAGCTGTGTGTCTGCACAAGGAGACACAGCTGTGATGCTAAGCCGCATGCTGGTGGATGCCCAAATGTGTGCCTATCATGTGGTTGTAGGGGGATGGGCCATGCAGTGGTACAGGTGCCAGCTCTGATTGCCCGTAGCGGTTGATAGCAGTGCCACAAGGCATGCAGAGCAATAGTGTGGATGTTCTGGACACTGCAGGGGACCCTGGCAGCCAGTGTGGATGCCCCGGACAACTGCCCCACCACCCAGCCCCTATGCCCTGGTGCAGGGGTCTGGGGGATTGATGGCATAAACCATACATGTGTTGCCTGTCTGCCCCTGCAAGCAGCCCTGATACCACAACCTGCTACCCATGGGTATACCCCTGCTCCCAGGATGGGCATGTCGCTAGACTATGGCAGGATACAGGTATGCACAACAGGCAATATGGTAATGGCCAATTGAACTCTTGTGTGTCCCCCCTCTCTCTCCCACAGGGAATATGGTCCCTCAATGCCACTTCCGCATGCTGCGGTGGAGGAGACCTAACCAGCTGCAGCAGATCAGGGAGTGGCTGGCGGCCGAGGAAGGTCAGTGGGGTACACAGTGGCACCCAGCAGATGCAGGGGGCAGCAGCCATGGCTGCCAGACAGGTGCAGGCAGACTACCTGGTGGTGGACTCGCCCTATATGCAATGATGGGAATGGGCTGTGGGCATTTGTGCCAACCCCTGGTTCCACCATCCCATGTGTGCAGAGAAGAGCAGTACAGGGGCACACACCCCCAGTGGTGGCCCCAAGGGCACGTTGTGCACCTGTGCATGCCTATCACCTGGGGGGGGGCAGAAGAGAACAGCTTGGCATGTGAGGGGGAGAACAGAGCTGGCTGGAGGTGGGCAAAGTGGAGGGCATGCAGTGTGTACTGTGGGGGAGGCAGGCCCCTTTGGGCCAAAGGTGGGTTGAGCAATGCATGTGTGGGCCCCCCAGGCATGTTACAGTCCCATCCCAGGGCCGTGCCTGTGCGAACCAGTAACCCCCCTCTTCTTTTCCCACATCTGGCTCCAGGGGGCCCAGGACACCGCTAGCCCACCTCACTGTCTACCCAGGAGCAGTGGTGTAGTGCCACCAGAACCGAGTAGCAGCAGTACCAACAGCAGTGATGGAAACGAGGAGGAGTCATTGTCATCCAGCAACACTGTAGTTGAGGACACCTCATCAGAAAAGGAGGGCAGTGAGGGGGCCATGGCACATTGGCTGGAAGGGGAGTCAGAGGAGGAGGGATTGGAGGGACAAGGGCAGGGTGGGGAAGATGAGGAGTCAGAGGGGAAGGGATCTGAGTGCCAGGGGCAGGGTGGGGAGGATAAGGAGTCAGAAGAGGAGGGATCTGAGGGCCAGGGGCAGGGTGGGGAAGAAGACAGAGGAGGAGGGAGCAGAGGGGGTAGCAGGGGGATTGCGGGAACCACCCACTAAGCATCCTAGGTATGGCGGAGTGTCACAGGGCATCACCTGCAGGTGACCTGTGGGGAGCGCAGAGGTGTAGCTGCACCCCCCGACTGTACCCACAGCCCACAGCCACGCCCACCCACAACCCTTTGAAAGGGTCATGTTCCCGCCGCATGGCTCATCAGGGAGACTGTGGTCCATCTCCCGCAGCTGGGGGCTCCCACAGCCATCCCAGCACCCATGGACACACTCCAGCCAAGACATACCTGGCCCCTCAGTGCCACCACTCCCGTGTCCATCAAGTTACTGGGCTGTGGCACCCTGCTGGCAGAGGTGCGCCTCCTCAGGGAGGAGGTGTGGACCACAGCACGGACCATCGCTGTGCATCTGGATGACCTCACTGCAGCAGTGAAAGGCACAAGCAGGGCCCCCCTGAACCATAGCCAGTCCCCCAGGCAGACATGCCATGCACTGGAGCGGTCTGTAATTGTACAGCTGTGCAATGTCTGCCACTGTTGGAAGTGTTGTAAATACATTGGCACATTGTTACAATAAACAGTTCATGTTTGCAAATGTTGTGTCATCCATTTTGTGGGGCACAGGGCGATGCATCTGTGTGGGTGGTGCATGGGACCGGGGGAGGGGGTCCTGGGATCTATGAGCATGGGGTGTGAAAGCCCCCAGGTAAGTGATACATTAAATACCTTTATGGAAATGGGTAACAGGGGTAACATATGGAAAGCAGTGTGTATAAATGCCTGTATCATGGGAAATAAGATCCCTGATGTTGAAGCTTTGGTGGGAGTGGCTGACTTGGATTTAGTGGCAGTTACAGAAACATGGTTCACAGAAAACCATCATTGGGATGTAACTATACCTGGCTATGCTTTATTCAGAAAGGACAGGGTAGGAAGAAGGGGAGGAGGAGTGGCACTATATGTAAAAACTACTATTAAAGCTTTGGAATTTCAGAGCTTAAAAGGGAGAGGGGAGGCATTGTGTGTTAAACTAGAAAGAGGGAAAGAGAAATCTATTTGCATTGGTGTGATATACAGATCTCCCTCACAAGAGGAAGAGGTGGACAGAGAGTTAATTGAAGACATATGCAGCATTGCGAGGAAAGGGGAAGTGCTACTGATAGGGGATTTCAAAATGCCAGATGTTGATTGGCACATTCCTGCTACAGTATCATCTCCAATCAAACCGCTACTGATCGCTGGAAGTAGCGGTATACAAATGTATACTAAATTAAATTAAATTAAATTAAATTAAATCTAGAAGTAAGGAGATCTTGGATTCTCTACAGGGAGAACTATTCAGGCAATTGGTAGCAGACCCAACACGTGAAGGGGCCATACTGGACTTAGTGCTTACCAATGGTGAAAGTGTTTCTGATGTTGTAGTGGGAGATCATTTTGCATCCAGTGATCACCGGATGGTGTGGTTCAGTATTAGGACTAGGGCTGTTAGAATCCATTCAAAGGTGAGGATCTTAGACTTTAGGGAGACTAACTTTGCTATGATGGGCCAAAACCTCAGGGAGTCGTTAGTGGGATGGGAACAGCTGGGGGATGTAGAAAAACAGTGGGCAAAATTGAAAGGGGATATTTTAAGGGCAACCAACCTTTTTGTTAAAATGGTAAATAAACATAAAAGGAAAGAGAAACCGCTATGGCTTTCAAAAGAAGTAGCTGAAAAAGTGAAGGAAAAGAGGGAGGTCTTCATAAAATACAAGAGATCACAGAGAGAGGAAGACAGGCATCTATATTTGGAAAAAGTTAGAGAAGCTAGCAAAGTAGGAAGGAAGGCAAAGATTCAAAAAGAGGAGGAAATAGCCAATGCAATAAAATGGGGGGATAAGACATTTTTCAGATATGTTAGTGAGAAGAGGAAGGGAAAAAGTGGTACTGTCAGACTCAAGGATGCAGGGGAGGAATATGTAGAAGCTGATAAGGATAAAGCAGAATTGCTTAACAAATATTTCTGTTCTGTGTTCACAGATGAAGAACCAGGAGCAGGACTTCAGAAAACACCCACAAACAAGAACAGAAGTGCGGGACATCTTGAACAATTTTCAGAAGACTGTGTTCGTGACAAGCTAGCTCAACTTAAAGTACACAAAGCGATGGAACTGGATGGGATACATCCTAGAATACTGAGGGAACTTAGGGACATTCTAGCAGCTCCACTGACTGACCTTTTCAATGCCTCGTTGGAGTTGGGAGTGGTGCCAAAGGACTGGAGAGAGGCTCATGTGGTGCCTTTACACAAAAGTGGAAGTAAGGATGTGGTTGAAAACTACAGGCTAGTTAGTTTAACTTCGGTGGTGAGTAAATTATTTGAAAACGCTGCTGAAAGAGAAAATAGTGAGGTTTCTGGAGTCCAGCAGATTACAGGATACGATGCAGCATGGATTCATCAGAGGCAGGTCTTGTCAGACAAATCTGATTGATTTCTTTGACTGGGTGACCAGGGAGTTGGACCGAGGGAGAGCCCTAGATGTGGTGTATTTGGATTTTAGTAAAGCCTTTGACACTGTTCCTCACAGGTGACTTATAAACAAACTGAGCACCCTAGGGATGGATCCTAAAGTTACTGCTTGGGTTAGAAATTGGTTGGGTGGGAGGTGACAAAGAGTACAGGTAAATGGAGCTCACTCTGAGGAGAAGGATGTTACCAATGGTATGCCCCAGGGATCTGTCCTTGGTCCGATTCTTTTTAACATCTTTGTTAGTGATATAGCAGAAGGGCTGTCAGGTAAGGTTTGCGTCTTTGCGGATGATACCAAAATCAGCAATAAAATAGACACCCAAGAAGGTGTAGATAACATGAGGAGGGATCTAGCTAAGCTTGAAGAATGGTCTAGAATTTTTCAGCTGGGATTTAATGTTAAAAAATTTAAGGTCATGCATTTGGGCTGCTGCAATCCAAGGCAGCAATATAGTATAGGGGGTGAAGTACTTTTGTCCACTAAAGAAGAGTGGGACCTGGGCATGGTTGTGTCTGATGATCTTAAGGTAGCTAAACAGGTGGAAAAGGCAACAGCAAAAGCTAGAAGGCTGCTTGGGTATATAAGGAGAGGAATGGCCAACAGAAGAAAGGAGGTGATAGTGGCTCTGTATAAGTCTTTGGTGCGATCTCATTTGGAGTATTGTGTGCAATTCTGGAGACCGCAACTTCAAAAGGATATAAACAGTACAGAGAATGGCTACTAAATGCCTAATGGTCTTCATTATAAAGCATATGAGGACAAACTTAAGGATTTTAATATGTACACCTTAGAGGAAAGGCGGGATAGAGGTGATATGATTGAGACGTTTTAATACTTCCATGACATAAATGCTCAGGGGGAGAGCCTCTTTTGATTGAAAGCAAGCTCTGCTATGTGGGAACATGGGATGAGGGTTAAAGGGGATAGATTCAGGAGTGATATGCGGAAATATTTCTTCACTGAAAGAGTGGTGGATTCGTGGAATAGTCTCTCAGTGGATGTGGTAGAGATGACGAAAGTATCTGAATTCAAAAAAGCATGGGACAAACCCAGAGGATCTCTAAAGGAAAAAAGGGGACTGTTGTAGTGGTTGATATGGAAGGGCAATCTCGATAGGCCATGTGGTCTTTTTCTGTCGTTGTGCTTCTATGTTCACACGGTTAAGGGTGGCTTTTACATGTGTAGCACTCGCCTAGGGCTTAAAAAATCAGGCCCATAATTATTAAACAAGGAAAGAGTCAAACTGAACACCTAATATACTGATAGAAGGAAAATTTAAAATAGGGTAATCATTAATTGTTGAATGTAATTGTGGCAGTGGGGACTTATTAGAGAAACAGAAAGCGGCACATTTCGTAGAGTTCAATTTTAATATGTTAATAGAAAGCCATGAGACAATAGCAGCACTTCCTAGTCTACTACTACTACTGTACTACTTATATTAATCATTTATATAATACTACAAGGCATATGCTGTACTGTACATATACATATAAAACATAGTCCCTGCTCGTAAGAGCTTACAATGTAATTAAGACAGAAGATAAGAACATAAGATATGCCATACTGGGTCAGACCAAGGTCCATCAAGTCCAGTATCCTGTTTCCAACAGTGGCCAATCTAAGTCATACGTACCTAGCAGTTTCCCCAAAAAACACAGGTTCCACAGTGCTTGTACTGGGTCAAGCATTGATATCCTGGGTCCCTTCTTAATAATGGTTTATGGACCTTTCCTCCAGGAACTTGTCCAAACCTTTTTTAAACCCAGCTACACTAACAGCCTTTACTAATCCTCCGGTAACAAATTCCAGAGTTTGATTACACTTTGAGTGAAAAATATTTTTTTTTTATTAGTCTAAAATAGTTTACCCTGTAGCTTCATTGCATGTCCCCTAGTCTTTCTATATTCTGATAGCGTAAACAATCGATCTACATTTACCCGTTCCACTCTGTTCATTAATTTATAGACTTCTATCATATCTCCCCTCAGCCGTCTCTTTTCCAGGTTAAAGAGCCCTAACCTTTTTAGCCTTTCTTCATAGGAGTATCCTTCCATCCCCTTTACCATTTTGGTGGCTCTTCTCTGAACCTTTTCTAATAAAGCTATATCCTTTTTGAGATACGGCGACCAGAATTGCACACAATATTCAAGGTGCAGTCTCACAATGGAACGATATAGAAGCATTATAATATCTTTTGTTTTATTTTCCATTCCTTTCCTTATGATACCTAGCATTCTATTTGCTCTCTTGGCCGCCGATGCACACTGGGCCGATGGTTTTAACATGTTATCCACAATGACGCCTAAATCTTTTTCCTGGGTGGTGATTCCTAATGTGGAACCTTGCATCGTGTAACCATAGTTTGGGTTGTCCTTCCCTAGGTGCATAACTTTGCACTTGTCCACATTAAATTTCATCTGCCATTTTGATGGCCAGTCTTCCAGTTTATCAAGATCCTCTTGCAATTTTCAACAATCCTCATGGGTTTTAATAACTTTAAATAGATTTGTGTCATCTGCAAATCTGATAACCTCACTCGTTATTCCCTTTTCCAGGTCATTTATGAATATGTTAAAAAGCAGTGGACCCAGCACAGATCCCTGGAGTACTCCACTATTCACCTTTCTCCATTGGGAAAATTGGCCATTTAGCCCTACCCTCTGCTTTCTATCTTTTAACTAGTTTCTTATCCACAGTAGTACACTGCCTCTTATCCCATGACTCTTTAGTTTTGCCAAATGTCTCTGATGAGGGACCTTGTCAAAGGCTTTCTGAAAGTCCAGATACACTATATCAACCGACTCACCTTTGTCCACCTGTTTAAAAGTACTTTGCTGATGCTAGGCCCTGAGTTACTATTAAATTTATGGCTTGAGATCAATATTTTGAGGGTCAAAACAAGACACTATTTTCAAGTCATCAGCCAGATGAAAGCCACTTTGGCCAAAATCTTGGACCAACATGGCTAGTGGGGCCGAAAAAATGTTGAACGTGATAGGGACGAGGACAGAACCTTGAGATATGCCAAATGGAAAGGAAATCCAGACGTCAGTCCTTTCACCTTGCTGCTCCCTATGCCTGGACAAACTACCCGAGTCTATATGTCAGGTTTCATCTCTTCCCCTTTTCAAATTCATGCTGAAAATTCACCTCTTTGAGGCTACTTTTTGATCCCGATCCCTTGTTTTCCTTGTGACTTCTTACCCTGTTTGTACCCTTATTCTTATCTATTGTATTGTCTGTCCTAATTAGATTGTAAGCTCTGATGAGCAGGGATTGGCTCATATATGTATATTACAGCACTGCGTACACCTTGTAGTACTATACAAATTATTAATAGCAGCAGTAGAATAGGAAGTGCCACAATGAACTGAAAACGTAAGTGAATGAAGAAAGGAGGTAAATCAGTTGAAAATACAACCTGATATGCCAATTATTGAAAGGCAAATAGTCAACAACTAGTCAACAACTAGTGATCGATCATGTCAAAGGCAGCACTAAGGTCAGAGACTATGATTGCAATTTTTCTAGAATCCAAAGCAGAGTACTATGCCCAGGGCAAAAATGTGCCTGATGAGAGTGTGAGATGTGTGTCCTCCAACCTGACTATAACCTTAGAGCCATTAATGTCTTTATTTCTGGCAATATAATCAAAACAAGGCAAAGTAAAGGGCCTCATTGCATGCAGGATGAAAACAAACCTTTCAGAGACTTGCAAGCAATTTCTGAAAGGGAGTCATCTAAGCTGTGTTGAAAGAGTGAAATGGAAAGCCGAGTGAAAAACTCTGCACAATCAGACTGTGATTCCATTAATGCCCATCTGCTACAAGGAATTATGGGAAGCCATGTGTAGAGGAGAACAGGTGCAGGACGTTACATTTATCTAAGGAGCACATCTCAGGAGCATTTGGACATGAAATTCTCTGGTCAATAGGTCGCCGGCCACAGGGCCGGTGCTAGGGTTCCTGGTGCCCCTCCCTCATTATTATTAATGCTGGGTACACTCAAACCCCCTCCATAAGGAGTCTACTCAAAAAAAGCAGCACCGTAACTACTTCAGTGAGCCCTGAAACATCCAGTCACCTATTTGAAAAGCTGAACAATTCAGAGTACTACATTACGGATCCCTACATATAAACTCCATGTTAACGGAACACCTGGCCTTCGTCACACACTCAGAACACAGACCCTCACCAAGTACAGAATAAGTGACCACGACCTGAAAATACAAATATGTAGATAGAAAATTAAGCTACATCCCAAAGAAGCTAGATTCTGCATACAATTCAACACCAGAGAAATAGAAAGAGATGCATTTCCCTGTACTGTATAAAATATAAAAATTGAAAATAAAATTATTTTTTCTTCCTTTTTTGTCTGACCATTTTATTCTCTGATCATGCTGGTCCCAATCTAAGATTTCTGTTTTCCTCTGTCTTCTCTAAGCTCTCTTTCTATGGTCTCTAGTCCATCTGCCATTTCTTGTATTTTATGTTATTCACTTTGTTTCATCTTGGATATTGATCTTTTCATAAGAACATAAGAAATGCCATACTGAGTCAGACCAAAGTCCATCAAACCCAGTATCCTGTTTCCAACAGTGGCCAATCCAGGCCACAAGTACCTAGCAGTTTCCTCAAAAGACACACAGGTTCCATAATGCTTGTATTAGGGTAAGCAGTGTATTACCTGGGTCCTTTGGTTTATGGACTTTCCTCCAGGAACTTGTCCAAACCTTTTTTAAACCCAACTACACTAACAGTTTTTACTACATCTTCCGGTAATGAATTCCAGAGTTTAATTATGCATTGAGTGAAAAAAAAATATCTTATTAATCTTAACAGGTTACACTGTAGCTTCATTGCATGCCCCCTAGTCTTTCTACTTTTTAATGGCATAAAGAATTGAACTATGTTTACCTGTTCCACTCCATTCATTAATTTATAGACCTCTATCATATCTCCCCTCAGCCCTCTCTTTTCCAGGTTGAAAAGCCCTAACCTTTTAAGCTACTCCTCATAGGGGTATCCTTCCATCCCCTTTACCATTTGGTGGCTCTTCTCTGTACCTTTTCTAATTCCACTATGTCCTTCAGCTTTCTTCCATTTATTTTAAGTTCTGTCCATTCAGACCATTACTCATTCTAACTATCTAGTCCTCAATCCCCCTCTTTTTTTTTTTTACTCCATTTACCCATCATTTTCCAATCATCACCCCAGTCCTCCCATTCTCCACTTTTTTGTAATGGTCCTTTATTCCCCATTCTCACTTACTCTCCCCCCCCCCCCCCCCCAATGCAGCATATCCCATATCTCCTTTTCTCTCTCTCTCTCTGTCCTCCCTGGGAAAAAATACTGTATAATAAGATCCCTGTTGTCTTCCTTCTTTTTCTGAATCAGCGGCAGAAAGATCTCATAGCACCATCCCCAGCTTTATCTTTATTTCTCTGAGTAAACACGCTACAGCCAGTGCTGCCTGTGGTATTCATTTTCCACGCAATGGAAATGAACGCTACAGGCAGCAGTGGCTGACGTTGCTGACTCAGAGAAAGAAAGATGAAGCTGGGGATGGTGCGGCTTGATGTTGGAGCTGCATGCACAGTGAGTTGTGCCAGCTCCTGGGCCCACCATCTGAGTTCCCACTTCCTCTCCCCATACCCAGCCAGTCTTAGATTCTGACCTCCTTTTTTTCTCCCACCCAATGTTAAAGTCTCCACCTAAGTCCCAATCCCTGGTCTCTCTCATCTCCCTTTCCGCAGTACCACCTCCTACATCCCTTCTGCACACTCACCCAGCTACTTCATTAATCCTGTCTTTCCTCCTTCTTACCCCAGCATTCATTCTTATGCCTCTCCCTCTCAACTGTTCCCACAGTATGACCTTTTTTCTTCTATCCCACACAAAATATCTATCCCCCTCTCCATTCTCACTCCCCAGCTTCTTTTCTCCCCTCAGCCCCAGCCCTATCCTCCTTCCCGTCCTCCACAAGCATCAGCTCCCTTTTAATTCTAGCCCCTCCCAGCATCATCTCCCTTCCAGTCCCAGTACCTCCATCTCCCAGCATCAGCCAATTTCCAGGCCTAGTCCCCCTCTAGCCCCAGTCCCTCCCAGCATCATCTCCCTTCCAGTCCTCCATCCACAGCATCAGCCCATTCCAGTCCTAGCCTCCCTCCCGCAGTAGTCCCCCTATAGTCCCTGTCCTTCCAGCATCATCTCCCTTCCAATCCCATACTCCCCCTCCCCAGCATCATCCCATTGCTAGTACTAGCCCCCCAGTATCAGTTTTCTTCCACTCCCAGTCCCTCCGAGCATCAGTTCCTTTCTAGTCCCTCCATCCCCCAGCATCAGCCCTTATCCAGTCTTGGCCCCCAGTATCAGCCCACCTCCAGTCCCAGCCGCTCCCAGCATTGTCTCCCTTTCAATAGCAGTCTACCCATCCCAGAGATTAGCCCATTTCCAGTTCTAGCCCCAGTCTTCTTACAGTGCCAGTGGCTCTCCCACACCACAAGGGGCCCCGCATGACCTGACTGGCTTCAGAGGGAGCCGGTGAGGCCCAAAGCCTGGCAACTTGGCTGACTTCTGCACAGCCATGGGAGTAAACAGTGATATTTTCCTTTACTGCAGTGACTGTGATAAGTTGCAGATACCAGCGCCACTGTTCCTGGAGGTTAAACAGAGACACTTCATATCTTTTGCATAAGACAGGAAGTGTCCCTGTTTAACCTCCAGGCACTCAGCGGCACCGGTGACTGCTACTTAGCACAGCACTGGATTAAAGGAAAACACTCCTCCCATGGCTGTGCAGAGGTGAGCTGGGGCGCTGGGCTTCGAGCCTCACCGGCTTCCTCTGAAGCTGCACGCGCAGGGGACCTCTCATGCCCGCACATTCCTAGCGATAGCCCTGCTTGAGGAGGATGGGGGCATCTGGCAATGGCACACCCTGGAGAACATTGCCCCCTGCTACGCTTACCACACTTACCAGGTAGGTCTGGCCCTACCTGGCCTTAGCTGGTCCTTATCTTAGAATCCTATTCCCAGAACCTGGACTGTTCAGCCAAAGTATCTCGGTCCTGCACTAACTTCAGGCGTATGGAAGTACATGCCCCCTGAAGTTAGGCAGTTAGTACTGACCCCCCCCCCCCCCACCATGCTAGTAATGCAGATCACATGCACATTATTATCGTGGGCCTTTTAAGCATGCCCCTGGACGAAAAGATATTTTCTCTGTTTAGTCTTAAAAGTACTACTTTCTTCTCATCCTATTTTTCCCATCCTTTGACCTCTTTAGGTTCATCTACCTGCATTGGATTAATTGTCAACCTTTTCCACATCTATATTGTAATAAGTCCCCTGAACAGGCAGTGTCAAAACATGGCTGGTACACTTTCCTGTATGGGATATGGTGTATTTATTGTTTTTATACCGCTTTATCAGTTCAGTTACATTATAACTTAAACTCGGTAATGTACATTAAACAAAGATATTGATAACTTGGATTTTTTTTCCTGAGGCAATGTGGTTATATTGTAAAGCTATCCTGATGTTGGATACAGTATGAGGCAGATTCCGGTTCCCACACGTCTGCCTGCATTGGCCAGGCAACAACTGGACATGCGGGAGATGGACCCAATTCTGCCGTGTGAGGCCCAGACACACCTACAATAGCAGAATCTTGCAGATTACGTCCTGGCACACCCTGATTCAGTGGGGAACTATGCACAGGAGCCTGCCCATCCTCCTGCTTGGATGCCACTGCATGGGAGAGGGAGCAGTGGCGTCCGAGGACCATGGCAACGGGCCGCATATCCAGTGGCTCAGATTGCCATGGGCCACACCGGCCCCTGCTGCTCACTCACCATGGGCCTCCACTGGCCCATATGAGCAGGATCAGGTCGGTAGGCTCCATGGAGGCCGGAGGGCTGCAGATAGGATGCCATGCCACGCCCGGCACTTATTCCACTTTCGGAATGGACTAGGCCAGGCATCCATCTTGGCATGGTGGGACATACAGAGGCCTGTCCAGAATAGCCTTTGTTCTTCCTGGCACCTGGCCACACCCCCGCTGCACTCTAATACTGCCCTCTCCCACCACATTCAATGTTCCTCACACAAGCGCTAGGTATGTGCAGGGAGTGCTGGGGTCTGAATCAGGTCCAGGAGGGGGTCCATGGAATGACCCCCTATGTGTACATGTTAAACTATCCTTACATAATTTTTGATGTATTTTTAAGTGGTTTTATGTATAAATTAAATATATTTTTGTGATTTACTATTTATTGATTCCTATAGCTAAGTTCACTTTTATATTATTTAGTTAGTTTGTTCCTTTTCTGCTTTTCTATTCATTTATGGGTATCTCCCCTTCTTCTTCAGTAAAGACCAAAGCAAACATTTCATTTAGGGACATATTTACTCAACCATGCCACCAGAGTAGCCTGGGGTTAGGGCATGGTTTGAATGCCATGCTAAAATGTAGCACAAGACCCCTGGCTATAAACTCCATGTTATCTTGGTTGCACAAGTCAGGGTGGGGACTGGGTGGGACATGGGCCACAGTACAGTGTGACTTTCCTGTGCTAACTGCAGGGGGACGGGTGTACATGCTCCTTGCTGTTAGCAATGAGTGTCGGACTGGTAATGCAACCCACATGCACATTCCTGCTGTGTGACTTAGTAAGCATGCCCCTTAGTCTCTCTGCTATGGCCTTGTTCTGCCTTACTGCCCTCTTTTTACTCCTCTCTCATCTAATGGTCCAAATGATTCCCTAGTTTAAGACATGGACTACCTCTTCATTCAGTGCTATATACTTTAACTCTCCCATTCTAGCTTTAGGCGTCTAGCATTTGCATGTAGGCATTTCAAAATATATTTTTGGTTTATACTGATAACCTGCTTATCAGTTGATGGAGTAATTTGAAGTCTAATTACATATATCTAATTCTGATATATGCAATTTGTGATAGGACACAGTAATATATAGATATAGATATATCATACTTGAGATAATATATAGATATAGATATATCTTACTTGAGAGCGGACCAGGATAATTGTATTTGTATGTTTTGTGGAAGGGTTGTTAATCTGTTTATGCATCCTTGTTCTTCCTGTCCTCCTGCAACAATATCATCAGAGTTCAGCTGGGATCCCACTATTTAAAAAAACAAAAACAAATAATATCTATACGAATCTGAACTATTTGCCATAAATGTAGCAGTCCGTTCGCAACAAGCAAATCATTGTCATTCTTCAAAACAATGCTTCAAACGGATCTTCTGGAGCAGTATGCTTCAACAACATCTGACTGATTACCTTTAAGAAAACACAAATGGACCAACACAACTTTGGTCCATGGCCCTCCAGATGACTTCGAAGACATGCTTATTTCAGAAAATGTTTGGGATCTAGACTGGGGACTAGCTGGAAGTGGGCAAGTGTCACCTTCTCCTACTTTTTTTTTTTTTTCATTTTAAATTTTTATTAATGAATAACACACCAATAAACAACATTTTTAATACAACAAGTTATCCCCAACCCCCCCCCCCATCGCCACTATAAGACAAGGTTTCCGAAGAAAACTGCTCCCACGCAAAAAACCCCACTACCATGATCAAAACTGTTAATCAAATTCCCCCACTCTAAATAACATTAGTCAATGAAGGTTAAATCCCCCAACCTTAATCACCCTCTAAAGAGTTCAACAAACCCGGGCAGCTCCCCCATGCTAGCTTCCCCCCACCCCTCCACCCCTCCCCCCTCTCCCCCCCAATATACAGCCACATATATAAATTCCTGCAAATCCGAACTCTACCTATCCCGGCTATCCCCCCCCCCCCCCCGCCAGTCCCACCTCTCCCACCTACTTCCGCACCTTACTACCTCCCCCTGCTCCCCTTCTCCTCCTTCCATTCCTCCACCCATTTCCACACCCTCTCCCATTGTGTGCCGCTCCTTCCCCCCCCCCCCCGGCACTGCTCTGTCAACCGGTGCATCAGCCCCACTTCACTAACTCTGCGGACGAAACCAGACACCTGCGGGGCACTTTGTCCCCCCCAGTGTCGGGCTATTTCACAACGGGCCACTACGAGGCAATGATGTAGGACCCCCGCCTCCCTCCGGGGTATCTCCTCATCTAGCAAAGGCAGCAAGCATGTTTCAGGCTTTTGTGGCACTTTATGTCCTGTCATCTCATGTATCACTTCCAGAACCTTCGCCCAATATGCCCACACCGTAGCACACTGCCACCACATATGCATCCAGTCCCCCCTCTCAGTGCAACCCTGCCAGCACTGGTCACCCCGTCCGAGCCCAGCTTTCAAGCGATGGACAGGAGTCCAATACCATCGGGACAACACCTTATAGGCATTTTCCTTTAGGGATGCAGAGATAGAAACATGCGCTATAGTCCTAAGCACCTTAATCCACTCCTCCTCACTCCACTCTACCCCCAGATCTTCCTCCCATTTCAACATATACGGTAATTTACCCTCCCCTGTCTCCAACAAACCCCTATATATTCGTGATACTACCCCCTTTTGTCCCAAATGCCCTGAGCATAAAATCTCAAACCAACTCCGACGTCCCCATAGGTCCTTCCACACTCTTGGTCGCCTAAGACAGTGGCAAAGCTGGAGATACGCATAATAGTCATTCCCTGTCAACCCGTAGAGATCCCTAATACCCTCAAACCCATAGATCTCCTGGTTATGCACGAGTTGGGAGACTTGCGTCAGCCCCCCTTGGCCCACCTCCGAAGGGTCCGCACATCCGGCCCCTGCCCCTTCTCAAAACAAGCCTCTAATCCCATGCCCTGTGTGTATCCTTTTCCCGACACCAACTGTTGTTTGTACCGCTTCCACACCTTCAAACTATGCACTATCATGGGACTAAGAGTGTTGGAAGCTGCGCCCGCTCCTCCCCTCCATATTACCCTCTCCAGTTCCGCCCCTCCCATCTGTTCCTGCCCCATCTGCACCCATTGTTTCCCTTCATCTCGCTGCCACTCATAAACTGTTTTCAGTTGCGCTGCCTCGTAGTATTTCACCAGGTTAGGAACTCCCAGCCCCCCCTCGTCTTTCACTCTCTGCAGTGTGCTCATTGCCACTCTTGGGCTTCTCTGCTTCCATATAAATCTATTCACCATCCCTTGCACCCATTTCAACTTGTTCCGTGGAACCTCAATGGGGAGCGTCTGGAATAAAAACAGCAAGCGCGGCACCAACATCATTTTAACTGTCGCTATACGCCCAAACCATGATAAAAACCCCTTCCCCCAACCCCCCAGCCAACTTTTAATTTGCCCTAGTGCCTTCCCATAATTTAATTTATATAATTCCGCCATTTTGTTACTGAGATGTACTCCTAAATATCTTATACTGTCCTTTGCCCACTTAAAAGGGCATTGCTTGGCCAACCATTCTTGCTCGGCTCCAGAGACCGCTAGGTTTAAGATCTCCGATTTAGTCCAGTTAATGGTAAACCCCGACAACTTGCTATATTCCTCCAGCTCCCACATCACTATTGGAATGCTCACTTTAGGTCTACCCAAGCTTAGAATAATATTGTCTGCAAACAGGGAAATCTTATAGTCCCTCGTCCCCACCTGTAATCCCAGGATATCCGCTCTTTCTCGCACCCTCTGTGCAAACGGCTCTAATGCTATGGCAAAGAGCAACGGCGAAAGAGGGCACCCTTGCCGTGTACCCCTCCCCTGCGCGAAAACCCCCGAATATGCCCCGTTCACCCTCACACATGCCTGCGAGTGTTCGTACAGTGCCTTTATCCAAGCCAGAAATTCATTTCCCAGCCCAACCCTCTCTAACACTTGAAATAGGAAGGGCCATGCTACCTGATCGAAGGCTTTTTCAGCGTCCAGCGACAGGAGCCAGGCTTCCTCCCCACTCATTTCAATTGACCAGACTATATTCAATATTTTCCTAATATTGTCTGCAACCTGTCTACCAGGTATGAAGCCCGCCTGGTCCTGATGTATCAACTTTCCAATTACCTTGTTTAATCTCGCTGTTAGTACCTTTGCTAGTAACTTGGCATCAAGGTTAAGCAGAGAAATGGGCCGATAAGATGCGCAGTCCTGTGGGTCTTCCCCTCCTTATGAATAACCGTAATCCCCGCCCACCCCATCGTGTCCGCAAGTCTCCCTCCCTCCCTGGGCAAGTTAAATAACTTCACCAGCGGCTCAATCAAGAGATTCCCAAACCGCCTATAGAATGGCGCTGTTAACCCATCTAGTCCTGGGGCTTTCCCAATTTTTAATTGCCGAATTGCCCTCTGCACCTCCTCCCCACTTATCGGCCTATTCATTTCACCTTGCTCCTCCCTCCCCAGTTTAGGCAAGCTTACTGAGTCGAGATATCTGCTCACTCCTTCCTCTGTTGCCGAGTCACGAGCTCTATAAAGCTCCTGGTAAAACTCTCTAAAGGCATCCCTGATCTCTCCATCTTTAGTTACCGCGGCCCCTCCCTTAGAACGAACTCGAATGATATGGGAGCGCAGCTTTCTCTGTCGTAGCCTCTGCGCCAAATATTTCCCGGCCTTATCTCCCCCCTCGAAGACCTCTTGCCGTAAAAGTTGCATCTGGTACTGTATACGGTCTGTCTGCAGCTCATTTAACTGTGCCCGCACCACCATTACCTGTCTCCGATGAGATCTCGACCTCCCCCGCGCATCCGTCTCTTCCAGTTCTAATAAACGAATCCTCAAAGCCCCTTCCCTGCTCTCTCTTTCCCTCTTTATCCGTGCTCCCCACTTGATGAGCACCCCTCGTATCACTGCTTTATAGCCATCCCAGACCCCTCCCCATGCAACCTTCCCGTTATCATTAGTTATAAAGTACTCCCTAGTTTCCCTCCCTACCTCTTCCCGGACCCTCTCGTCATTCAGCAATGACTCATTTAATCTCCAATATTGGAGCCCCTTCCCTTCAGCCACCGTTCGCAGGGAAACCATCACAGGGGCATGGTCATACCATGTAATGGCCTCCATAGCTGCTTCCATAATCCGACCCCCTACTTCCTTAGAAACCCAAATTGCATCTATCCGGGAGTATGACCCGTGCATGGGCGAAAAATATGAAAATTGTCTCCTCCCTGGGTATTGTAATCGCCATGCATCAACCAGTCCATTCTGCACCACAAACTCTCGGTATCTTTTCCTATCCGCCCGCTTACCTTCTCGAACCCCAGTTGCATCCTTTGTTGGATTCCAGGTGAGATTAAAATCTCCACCACATATTATGGTACCCTCCCCCATGTTTCCTACTTCCTCCGTCAGTTGCTTCCAAAATTCACCCTGTGACCCCGTGGAAGCATATAGATTCACTATGCAATACCACTCATTCCCCACCCGCACCCTCGCCAGGATATATCTCCCTCCCTTATCCCTGACAACGGAGTGCACCTGGGTCTTTAACCTGGAGGCTAACAAAATGGCCACCCCCCCTTTCTTTCTTTCAACTGTGTTAGAGGCGTGGAGACAGACCCCAAATCCCCTGGGCTTGACCATAAACTCCGTTGTTTTGGTAAGGTGCGTTTCCTGTATCAGCCCTATCCCCGCCTTTTGGCGAGCCAGCTCATCGTACAGCTTCTGCCGCTTAAAAGGCGAGTTCAGGCCCTTAACATTTAACGATACAATTTTTAATTCACCCATTCTGGTATACCTCACTCCCCACCACCAACCCGTCTAAAATCCTATCCCCCCTCCCCCATCTCCCCACCCCCCACAACTCTCTCCAAGGAGAGATTCGTCTTCCATTATGGTGACTGCCTCCGGGCCTGCCTGTCCCTCCCCTTCCGTCCCTCATCATCCCCCACTCTCACCCTTATCCCCCCCACCTTAACCTCAACCTACCCCCTCTTGCCTTCCCCCAACCCCTCACTCCGCTGCCCCTGTTCTTCCCCTCCTTCATCCCCCTCCCTACCCCTGACCCTTTACTCTCTTACTACCTCCCCCTCTACCTTCCCCCTCCTAATGCACCCCTACAGCAACAGCCAAACACATAAAATATATATACATAACATTACTGCAAATCACATAGCTATAACTGTTCTGCTTCAACCCGCTCCATTCTCCTCAGCTCCTGTCCTGGGGCTCTCCCCCTGAAATCGCGCCAATCTTCGGCCCTCCGCTGGGACATGGTGCCACCGCTGAGCTCTCTGAGATGAATGTGAGGACGCCGACATGGTAGCTGTCTGTCGGGCTAGGGTCCCGCACCCTTCAGGGATGTTCAGCATCTCCAAGTCTTTCAGCGCTCTCCATGTTTCCTCTATAGTTTGCACCCGTTTCGACCTACCCCTGGCCGTGATCAACAGGCCAAATGGGAACAGTCATTTATATCTTATGTCCTCTTTTCTCAAGTATTTCGTAACTTCTTTGAATTCCCTCCTGCACTGCAGTGTTCCCCCGGATAGATCTTGAAAAAACTCCAGTGAGTGGTCTTCCCACTGGAACTGCTACACTTTCCTGGCTGCCATCAGCAACCTTTCTTTAATCCTGAAGGAGCCCAGGCATACCACAATGTCTCTTGGTTTATTGTCTCTTTTGGGGCCCAGGCTCCTATGTGCTCTCTCTATTTGTGACAATTCGATCTCGGTGCCCCCCTCTGAGTCTGCTGTCTCAAGCAGGGAACTAAAGATTTTAACAATCACATCCTCACAGTTTCGATACCTAGCTTCTTCTGGGAGGCCCCGGACCCGGAGATTGCATCTTCAGGATCTGTCTTCTAGGTCCTCCACCTTCATCTGCTGCTCCTCCTGAGCGCGTTTAAGGTCTGCCCAGCCTTTTTGCATCTCGTCCATTTCCTCCCCCTGCTGCTGCATTTGGGTCTCCATGTCTTCCAATCGATTGCCGATCTCACCGATATCTTGTCTCAGGGAGTGTATGGACTCTCTGAGCTCACGCGCCACCCCATCGATGTCTGATTTAATCTCCTCCTTCAACTCAGTGAGCCAGTCTTTCAGTTGCGCAATCCCTCCAGGGCTACAACTCCGCTCCAACTCTTCTCCCAGCTCCTGGGACTCTGCTGACTGCTTGCTGTTCTCTTTGACCCCCTCCTTGCCACTCTTAACTTCTCCGTACGATGATCGAAATTCTGCCAACTTCTTTCGCGCTGACATCCCCGCTTTAGTTTTATCCATCTTGGCTCAGGGTTAGGATCATTTTATGGCACAGCTATGTTTATTACATTGACTGAGGATACTGTAGGGCGTTGCTGCTGTGATCTATTTTGCAGCACTGGGACCACTCCTCTCTCTGTCCCCCCTAAAATGTCTAGGCCTTGAGGCCCCTCAAGAACAAACTCTCTCCTCCACTCCTCCTGGGCTCTGGTCCCTCTGTGGCCTCCTCTCCGCACCTCTCCTTGCCTGGTGGTGCTCTCACCTCACTCCGTGCTTGTTTCCTTCTGTCTCCACAGCTGGCTGCTCCTTCAGGGCTCCTCTATGCCCTCTCCACACTGTCAAAACTTCCCCCTCAGCACTTCTTACATCGCTCTGAACTCCCACAGACTCTGCCTGGTCCTCCTCCACGATCGGCACTATCAGAGCAAGCTGCGCTACTCAAGCCGCCACCGCACGCTAATCCCTTCAGCTCCTCACTTCAAACGGGCAAGCGTGGATTACTGTGCGTTTCGGCCCCCCTGCCGCGGTGGATTTTGGATTTCTTCCCAGAACCACCTCTCCGCTGCACTACCCGGTGACCGGGAGTTCCACTTGCCAGGCCGTGCACTTAGCGCTCCTTTCTGCTTCGGCCTCTCCACACTTCTTGCGCTCAAGCTGCGAATGCGGGCCCGCCACGCGGTCGGCGCCTCTGGCCTCTCGTAAGGCACCTCCTTCAAGTGGGTCGCCTATACAGGGCCGATCCGCCTCTTTTCACCGCTCCCCGACTCTCGGGTCTAGCGGCACCGATGCCCCTCCTGTGCCCCTCACATTTAGCTCAAATAGGGGTAATTAAGCCCCTTTTTCGCAGGCTTAGATGGCGGAGCTCTCCCTCTACCCCACCATCTATCCCGATGACGTCACCGGACACCTTCTCCTACTTTACTCTCTTGCTCTACTTTGGATTTCTGCTCTTATACTATTTTATCAATTTGATGGTGCTCCATTTTTAATTTACTATAATTTTATTTTATTTTTCTGTTTGTAAACTGCAGAGTAACTATGTTAAGAGCAGTATATCAAATACCCAATAAACCATTAACCATAGTTCTCTGAAATGTGGAATATTTTTTCTGGCTGCTGGACATCACATAAGCCACATATTCGGATTTGGCGCTGGCCACCCAGTGTTATCCAGATAGCGGTGACTTCCACTTTACGGATAGCTATCCACGTAGCACTTACATAGCATTTTTGCTGTTCTAAATTATGTGGATAAGCTCCACCCTTGGACTGCCCCAGCACAATCCAGGTAGAGCTGAGGCAGTCTGTGGCGATATTCAGTGGCACTATCCATAATCATGTCACTGAATCTCATGGTCAGCGGGACTTAAGTGGTTAGCAACCGAATATTGGACCCGTAGTTTTTAGGAATACTTCTTCCTTGTTCCCCTGCAGCCCATGCATTCTGAACACATTTCTAGAATGCAAGGTCTTCTTTTGGCTCATCTCTAAAGTTGGGATCATCTCTAAACATTGCCATTTCTCACTGACTGGTGAGTTCAGATATTTTTTCTGCTCTACTGTCTTACTAGAAATGCAACTGGCTCACATATCGCTCATGCTTGTTGCACATGTAGAACATCACCACACCTTGTTACACAAGGGCTGATACATCATCACTGCCTCAATGTCGTCACAGACTGCATTCCAATATTCTTTTCCAATTTCAGCACACAGTCCCCCTCCCAGCAGAACAACTGTGGTTTCATTAGCCATTTTACTGAACTCTTCATATTGTTAACAGAAGTATCCAAAATACACTAAACTCAGCAAAATACCTATTACACTACCCAAGGTCCCATCTAGGGATACCAAATCTGTAACCATCTGGTTAAGTGTAATTTGCAGATAGTAAGGTAGAGCTGTTTTTCAGGTGTTCATATTACATAATACTCAGATAGTGAGTCTTTAACAAAAGCTACACTTCACATTGGTTAGTGATTCCAGTAACTTCTATTTTATTTTCACACTGCAAGAAGCATTCAAACTCAATTTTTAACAACTCAGTGCCCAAAAGATGATTCAAAGAATTCATGGTGACTAAGACATTGGAACACAGAAAGACATCCATAGAACAGCATTCTCTGAGAGCCGCCGAATTCGTCTAATGTCTTGCAGATCTTTCTGCGGTCCATCTCTTTCTGAGACTGACCACTCTGACTCATTACTCACTCAGTCACTAGAAGTTTCTTTTCCTACCTAACGAGCACACATCACATGGTACAGCACAGAATGAGATGCAAAACCTGAAGTACTCAAAGAAAAAAATACCTTTATTGCACAAAATCAAAGAATTATAGTAACTTGTATGGGTTACATACTATAGGTACAGTAGTAACTACATATGGTTTTATGAAATATAGAACATAGAAATATAACGAAAGAAAAAGACCACATGTCCTATCTAGTCTGACCTTCCATATCAACAACTACAACAGTCTTCTTTTTTCCTTTAGAGATCCTCTGTGTTTGTCCCATGCTTTTTTGAATTCAGATACTGTCCTCATCCCTACCACCTCCACTGGGAGACTATTACACGGATCCACCACTCTTTCCGTAAAGAAATATTTCTGCATATCACTCCTGAATCTATCCCCTTTCACCCTCATCCCATGTCCCCTCGTAGCAGAACTTGCTTTCAATCAAAAAAGGGTCTCCCCCTGTGCATTTATGTCACAGAGGTATTTAAATGTCTCAGTCATATCACCTCTATCCAGCCTTTCCTCTAAGGTGTACATATTAAGATTTTTAAGTCTGTCCTCATATGCTTTATATTGAAGACCACTAACCATTTTAGTAGCCACCCTCGGTACTGACTCCATCCTGTTCACATCCTTTTGAAGGTGCGGTCTCCAGAATTGCACACCATACTCCAAATGAGGTCGCACCATAGACTTATACAGAGGCACTATCACCTCCTTTTTTCTGCTAGCCATTACTCTCCGTATGCACCCAAGTATCCTTCTAGCTTTTGCTTTCGCCTTTTCTACCTGTTTAGCTACTTTAAGATCATCAGACACAACCACGCCTAGGTCCCGCTCTTCTTTAGTGGACAAAAGTACTTCTCCCCCTATACTATATTGCTCCCTTGGATTGCTGCAGCCCAAATGCATGACCTTACATTTTTTAACATTAAATCCTAGCTGCCAAATTCTAGACCATTCTTCAAGCTTAGCTTGACCCTTCCTCATGTTATGTTATGAAATTAAAGCACTCTTTTTTTCCTTAATTTATTTTTATGTACAATCCACTTGATTTTAATTCTCTCTTTTCAAGGTCTCAAACTGAGCTCTAGGAATCCCAGATCACTACTGTTCTGCTGGTACAGCATAGTATATCATGCCAGTAGAATGAGGATGGTGCTAATTTTCTCTTGTGCCTCATAAAATGTCACTAGCCAGTCCAGAGATACCCTGTCCTATGAAAATAGCACTAACACAGATTGAGTAAGGAGGCAGAGTGGAGATCTGGGAGCATTTGGGAGAAGACCCAAGAGGGCTTTATGGGATGAGGTTGAGCTAGGGATTGCTGCATAGGTCAATCCAAATTTTAGAATGAAAATGAACAAAATTTAATTTGTTTTCTTTCATTTTGTTTCAAACATGAGATGAAGGAGAAGAGTCTGTTAAAATGTCCTTTTTTTCCTAATGAAAGCACATCTTTACTCACTAGAGTATACAACATGTTCATAGCATGTTTTCTTTTTGAACATTACAAATAAAACTCACCCAGTGCCAGTTGAGCATGGGGTTTCTGCTGATTTTGGAGGGTGAATCTGGAGCAGCTCCGAAGACTACAGAGGGTTTTAGTTTTGTGGGCCCTGGGGGATGGGTGGAGAGGCTACTCTGAACTCTGAAGGCTCTATGAGTGCGAGATTGCTACTTGGCACATGCTACATCTTTACTCACACACCTCACAGTTCACTTCTCTCTCTAGCTGTCTTATCTTAGGACTGGGACAGCACCTCAAAACAACTCCCATACTTTAGTTGATCAGCACCCAAATTATCCTCTTTTAACTTTGGTCCGCGTCCAACACCCACTCACAATTTAAGCTCTGCCTCCAGGTTATCAGCTTGCAGGAATAAGTTAAACCCCCCTCCCGTCAAGATTTCCCCTTTTATGGACTTTGGTAACTCTCTAGTTCCTCCCCTGGCCATCCTAACTGGAAAGCCATCTAGAAAATCCCTAACAGATTATACTTTTAGCCTCATGAGAGACAAGTGGTAGGAATCCTTGCATGCTAAGCACTAGACAAAAATCCATTGCCTAAGAAACCTTTCTGTGTAGAACCACTTAAATACAAAATCACTAAGCGACCCTAGAATGACAGAACAAAACTGGTATTTCTTGTATTAAATAGAGATCCTTTACAGGTGTCCTCGGAAATGGACAAAGATGGGATATTTTGCTAGATTGCGAGATAAGAAAATGTACCATACAGTTTATTTAAAATTTGATATACCGCTCTTCCCAGAGACAGCAGAGCAGTTTACAAAGAAATAATAGAAATAAAAACAAGCATCATAAAAATAACATAACAATATCTACATTTACCCATTTGAAGATTACAGACAAACATACAATCCATCTGGGCCCGATTCTGTCTCCGGCTCTCCCCATAGGTCCCGATGCTCAGGATGGGGAGAGCTGGTGGGAGACGGGAGGGGACGGGATCGGAGCAGACTGGGGGTGGGCCAGACTGGCAGCATGTATAAGGCCAATTCAGGTCACTGCCGGGCCCGTGGAGATGCGCTGCTTATTCTACATCAAAGGTGGAATAAGCAGCATTTTTTCTGTAGTTTGGCCCAGGGATCCTCCATAGGGACAGGGTTGGGTTCAGGTGGGTCCCCGCTGCCCGATGCAGGCCACAGCAGGCCAGCCTTGGTTCAGGCGACAGGGGTAAGGGGGACGGGGCCGCAAGAGTTGGGGCACCTATGGGAAGGACGTCCCTGCAGGTGGCAGGGACACACTGGGCCATCCTCGGCGATTCTGGCCACCATGGGAATGTTTTGTTCCCGCAGTCCAGAATCGGGTCTAAACGGGCCCATATTGCTTGAGGCTGTCCGGAAGGCCTGGTCATGCCCCTACGGGAATCGGGCTCTATGTTACTATGTAACATAAAATGGTAAATGAAATCAGATAATGATGTAGAACAATTTTTTCCATGCTCATGCCTACTATATAGCTAATTCTTGCATGTCTATCCATCATTCTTGGATACTTTACAATAGAATTAAGGCTGAAGAGTAAGCACACATATCAAATATTTTCCATGGACTGAAAACTTCTAAAATCTCCTAAAAGTGGCATAACCTAATTTAAGTTTCCTGTAGATGCTTTTCAGTTAAAACTGTATTGGGTTGGAGGAGTGAGAGAACACCAGTATTCCAAGGAAGAGAGAAAACTAGGACAAGGTATGTGTATATGTTTGTTTATTTATTTGGTTTTATATACTGCACTTTTGTAATCAGAGCAGTTTACATTAAAACAACTCTTTACATTGAACAGTACAAGTTAAATGCATTGAACAGTTATAAAGAACAAATAACAGGAGTTAACGCCATAGAGGATTCCAATAAAAAGAAAATAGGTCAATAAACTATAAACAAGCTGGAAGGTATACTATATACAAACTGTGTGTTTGAGGGGGACAGTAATGGGGAAGGGTTGGGGAAGACAATAAATGGTGGAGACGGTCTGGGGAGTGATAGAGTATAGTAGGCATAGGCTGGAGGTTGGGTGGGGTGAGGTTAATAGAACAGGATAGAGGCAGGGGAGAGTAGCCGGGATGGACAGAGGCACAAATTTGACTGTCAGTGTTTTGCAGGCTCTGTTAGTAAAGAAATGGAATTCCTCATTCTTTATCTATTTCGCACACAGTGCTGTATACTATCATATCTCATATGCACAGTAGTTTAAAGCTGACAGATATATGCAATGCACCAGAGGTTGTTGTGGGCATTCTTGATTGACTCTACCGAACATGATCTGCTGACAATTTTAAAATGCCATTGTTGTCTATGGAATATGGTCTTGTCTTCCCTTTTCCTTTCTGATATTGCCATGAAGCATACGGGCACAAGAAAGAAATCATCTTTTATATGTCACAGAAGTGGCTGAATGCCTGAGCAGAGCACTGATCATTGGCGGGAGCATATGAGCACAGTATGAACAGCTGAAAATTCATCATCGCCTCTAACCAAAATAAATGATGACATTTTTCTCTTATCATTACTTTTATCTGTATGGGGGGATGGGGCAGATGAAATGAATATACAGAAAGCCTTTTTTTTTTATCAAGTCACAAGAGAAAGGACCTTGCAAATGATTCTCATCTCCCAAAAAGATAAAAGAAAGTACCATTGGTGATGCTGGATGTGCTTACGGCATATGAACGCTTTTAAAATTTCTTATGCATGACAGAGGCATGGCAAATTGATGGATGGAGTGAAACGAGAATGACGCTAAAAGACAGAAACCTTTGACTTTCAAAGTGCCAGACCCTATTCCAAATGATTGAGGAGGTGCTCATTATTCAATATCATATATGTGGCAGTTCTCATGAGCGAGGACAGAAGAAAATATGTGTGTTCATAACTGGCAACTGCCTATTACTTTCCTTTCTTCAAATCCAAAGGATAAGGAGAGAGAAGACAGTCCCCCTTTAGTATGCCACTATTGAATCTCCAGTCACTTTTCCCATGTGGCTTTTGTTTCACAGCAGTTGCTCAATGAAATATATTTATTTCCTCATAAATGTGTTTTTTAAAATGTCCATGAATGTTTATACCTGCATGCAACAATAAGAGAGCCGTAGGTACTAAACATTATTCACATAGGGGCATGTTTGCAAACGTTCTCAGTCTTGAAGGGGACTGCTACTTCTGGAAAGAGATCTGCAATTCTAAGTATTTACTTCTGGGAATTTTTCTAAATCTCGAGGAAAAAGGAATTCTTTAGATTAAAGCTGATTAATCTGTGAACCCAGTGAATTTGTTAAATCAGTCAGGGCCCAGTAGCAGCAAAGAGTTTTAATTTAAATCAAATCAGAATATAACTTAGTATAAAGGGCAAAACAGGGTCAGTATTCTTTGAGCAATAAATTATTTCTAGAGACCTTTACAAAGAGGCCTTCTACATAGGTGCAAGAAACCTGTCAAATATTTTAAATAGGTTTTAAAGCCAGGTGGCAGATCAAAGAGCCATTTTGAAAGATTCCCTCTATCAAGCAAGGACTGTGTTATTCACCCAGGAAATTGGTCACAGCTTACTTCAGACACACTGGCATAAATAGTTCAACCAGAGTTCTGTGATTCTTAGTCTTGAAGGACTACAAAAGGGAACTGATACTTCTGGAGAGAGATCTGCAATTGTAAGTATTTACGTCTGGGAATTTTGTTATATCTTGAGGAAAAAGGAATTCTCTAGATTAAAGCTGATTGATCTGTGAACCCAGTATATTTGTTAAATCAGTCAGGGCCTAGTAGCAGCAAAGAGCTTTCAGTTTAAATTTAAAACACAGGAGAGAACTTTCTGCTTAAATTTAGACCCCAAGACTCCCTCTATCCAAGCAAGGGCTGTTGGACTCCCCCTGGAAATTGGTCACAGATTACCTTAGAAGCACAGGACAGGGTACTCTGTAGCAGCCAGCTTTTCATAGGTCTTCTTTCCCTCCCTCCCTCCCAACACCCACCCACCCCTGGGATAATCATAGCTTTATAGGTGCTTAACCCTCTTAAAAAGAAAGGAGGTGCCATATTCACTCTCAGGTGCAGCTGTTTATCCTCATCAGGCATACATTAAGGACCTGAGATTAATTAAGTTTCAGGTGAACAAAGTACATTAAACATATTAGGTATAGTTTTATTAGTATAAGTATCCCCAGCAACCCTTATTAAGTAAAGAACTTAAATATCTAAACACATCCTTAAAACTAAAATGCAGACATCAGTCCAGCAGCAAGAAGGGGGTTTTCCAGTCTTTTGCACTGAGTGTCACATGTATGATTTTTCTCCCAGTTGGGGAGGGGTCTTACATGTGCACTAGGTGCAAGGAGCTCTTTGCTCTCAGGGAATGAGTCCGATCTCTGGAAGCTAGAGTAGTAGACTTGGAGGACATAAGGAAGACAGAGAGGTGCACAGACGAGTTTCTCCAAGGCCATGTGCCCATGATGGAAGGGTAAGGACAGCCATTATAGTTGGTGATTCGATCATTGGGCATGTAGATAGCTGAGTGGCTGGTGGACTCGAGGATCGCCTGGTAACATGCCTGCCTGGTGCCAAGGTAGACAAGGTCTTAGATAGTGCTGGGGAGGAGTCTGCTGTCTTGGTACATGTCGGTACCAATGACTTTGGAAAATATGATAGGGAGGTTCTGGAGACTAAATTTAGGCTTTTAGGTAGGAAGTTGAAATCCAGAACTTCCAGGGTAGTGTTCTCCAAAATGCTTCCAAAAGAATTGGACCCAAAAGGCAGGCAGAGCTCCAGAGTCTCAATGCGTGGATGAGACGATGGTGCCAGGATGAGGGGTTTGGATTTGTTAGGAACTGGGAAACATTCTGGGGAAAGGAGGGGCTCTTCCGAAGGGATGGGCTTCACCTTAACTGGGATGGAACCAGGCTGCTGGCATTAACCTTTAAAAAGGAGACAGAGCAGCTTTTAAACTAGATAATAGGGGAGAGCTGGCAGTCGCCCAAGAGCACATGGTTCAGAACAATGTATCCTTGAAGGATACTATCAAAAGAATGAAGTTAGGGCATATCAGCAGCCAATAAAGACAAAAGTAGCCCAAATGCCTTGAGTACAAAGCAGACAGAGCTTAATGATTCCAAATTACCCCTGCATACCAATAGCCAGATTAATATGAATAAAATACAGTCTCTAAAATGCTTGTATGCAAATGCTAGAAGTCTAAAAAATAAGATGGGAAAGTTAGAATATATAGCACTAAATGAGAGGTTAGATATGATTGATATCTCAGAGACATGGTGGAAGGAGGACAATAAGTGGGACACTGTGATACCCGGGTACAAACTATATCGCAATAAAAGAGCTGATCAAATTCGTGGAGGGGTTGGGCTCTATGTTAGAGAGGGCATTGAGTCACAAAGGATTAAAGTTTTGCAGGAAACAAAATTTGCTGTAGAATCTCTATGGAATGAAATTCATAGAGATTCATAGAGAAATTCATTGAAAAGGAGAAGGCGATGGCAGTGGGAGTGTACTATTGACCGCTGGGCCAGAATGAAGAAATGGATGATGAAATGCTCAAAGAGATCAGGGAAGCTAACAAAAGTTATAGCACAGTAATAATAATGGGTGATTTCAATTACCCCAGTATTGACTGGGTCAGTGTCACAGCAGGACCTGCTAGGGAGATAACGTTTCTAGATGAAATAAATGATTGCTTCTTGGAGCAGCTGGTTCATGAACCAACCAGAGGGGAAGGCATTTTGGACCTGGTCTTTAGTGGAACACCAGATCTGGTGCAAGAGATAAGTGTGTTGGGGCCACTTCACAATAGTAATCATAGCATGATCGTGTTTGATTCAATTAATGGAGGAGGGATAGTAAGGAAATCCACAGTACTACCTTTTAACTTTCAAAAAGGAGACTGATAAAATGAGGAAAATAGTTAAGAAAAAACTAAAAGGAGCAGTTGCAAAGGTTAAAGACTTACATCAAGCTTGGGTGTTTAAAAATACTATCTTGGAAGCCCAGACCAGTTGTATTCCATGCTTTAAGAAAAGTGGAAGGAAGTCAAACAACTGCCTGCATGGTTTAAAGGTGAGGTCAGAGAGGCTGTTGTTGCCAAAAAAGCATCTTTCAGGAAATGGAAAAAAGAGCCAAATGACAAACCTGGAAACAGCACAAGCACTGACAAGTTAAATGCAAGGCATTGATAAGGCAGGCAAAGAGAGAACTTAAGAAGAAGCTTGCTGTGGAAGCAAAAACATGTAATAAAGACATTTTCAAGCACGTACATAGCAAAAAACCTGTGAGAGAGTCACTTGGACCTTTAGATGATAGAGGGGTAAAAGGGGCACTAAGAGCAGAAAAGTCCACAGTGGAGAAACTGAATGAATTCTTTACTTAGGTCATTACTGAGGAAGATGTAGGGATGTTACCCATGACTGAAGTGGTATTTAAAGGTGATACTGTGGAAGAATTGAAAGAAATATTGATTCACTGGGAAGATGTATTACAACTATTTGATAGACTGAAAATAAAATCATCTGCATTACCTGAAGATTGGAGGATGGCCAATGTAAAGCCAATTTCTAAAAAGGATTCCAGAGGTGATCTAGGAAACTACAGACTGGTGAGGCTGACGTCAGTACCCAAAAAAATGGTAGAAACCATAATAAAGAACAAAATTACTGAACATGGCTTAATGGGAGACAGCCAACATGGCTTTAGACAAGGAAAATCTTGTCTTAATAATCTGCTATGTTTTTTTGAAGATGTGAATAAACAGATAGACAATTGTGAGTCAGTTTGATATAGTATATCTGGACTTTCAGAAAGCCTTTGAGAAGGTCCCTCATCAGAGACATTTGGCAAAATTAAAAAGTCATGGGATAGGAGGCAGTGTACAATTATGGATCAGGAACTGGTTAAAATATAGAAAGCAGAGGGGAGGACTAAATGGCCAATTTTCCCAATGGAGAAAGGTGAATAGTGGAGTGCCCGAGGGATCTGTTCTGGGTCCACTACTTTTTGACATATTCATAAATGACCTGGAAAAGGAATAACGAGTGAGGTTATCAAATTTGCAGATGACACAAAAATATTTAAAGTTGTTAAAACCCATGAGGATTGTGGACAATTGCAAGAGGATCTTGATAAATTGGAAGACTTGGCATCCAGATGGCAATGACATTTAATGTGGACAAGTTATGCACCTAGGAAAGAACAATCCAAATTTGGAAGCACCACCCAGGAAAAAGATTTAGGTGTCATCGTGGATAACATGTTAAAATCCTTCACCCAGTGTGCAACGGTGGCCAAGAGAGCAAATAGAATGCTAGGTATCATAAGTAAAAGAATGGAAAATAAAACAAAGAATATAATGCCTCTGTATCGTTCCATGGTGTGACCACACCTTGAATATTATGTGCAATTCTGGTTGCCGTATCTTAAAAAGGATATAGCATTATTCGAAAAGTTACAGAGAAAAGCCACCAAAATGGAAAATGGGATGGAATGATACCTATTTGAAGATAGGCTAAAAAGGTTAGGGCTCTTCAACCCGGAAATGAGATGCCTGAGGGGAGATATGATGGAGGTTTATAAATTAATGAATGGAGTGGAACGGGTAAACGTAGATCGCTTGTTTACGTCATCAGAATATAGAAAGACCAGGGTACATGCAATGAAGCTACAGGGTAAACTATTTAAGGCTAATAAGAGAAAATATTTTTCACTCAACATGTAATCAAACTCTGGAATTTGTTACCGGAGGATGAAGTAAAAGCTGTTAGTGTTGCTGGGTTTAAAAAAGGTTTGGACAAGTTCCTGGAGGCAAGGTCCATAAACCATTATTAAAAGGGACACAGAATATCACTGCTTGATCCAATACAAGCAATGTGGAACCTGTGTCTTTTTGGGAAACTGCTAAGTACTTATGACCTAGATTGGCCACTGTTGGAAACAGGACACTGGGTTTGATGGATCTTGGTCTGACCCAGTATGGCTTATCTTATGTACTTATGCGTGCTAAGCACACTAAACATCCAATGCTAACTGGATAATGCATGATTGGGCAGTTACTGGGTGAGTTAGGGACGGAACATGGGCATTGATGGACAGGATGGGTGTTTTGGGTGCACGTTAACCACAAATGTTGGTGGTAGCATGGATGAGATTATTTATTTATTTTATTTATTCAATTAACACCGCCTCCCATATGTTGATTTGCATGGTGTAGTATGTTAGCAATGTGCTAATGGAAGGGGACTGGGCACACATGACCCATAAAAATTGTGCAGGTCCCCAGGCTAGTTTTGCAGCTCAGTCGCATGCTACCAGTGTGCCTCTTGAGAAACATGCCCCATAGATAGCAAATGGGAGAAAACCTGTAGTACATAAACCTCTGTTGAGTGTTAAACTGGTCATTGATAGTTATGTTACTACTTGAGGCAATGTTGAACCTTATTCACAATTGCCCTTTTGTCTCCTTATTGCCTCTCTGGGCCTTTAAGAGAGTAGAGGGTGGTTTATTAGAATAAAACCAAGGTTATTATAATGCCCCTGTATCATTCCATGGTGCGACCACACCTTTAATATTGTGAGCAATTCTGGTCCTATATCTTATAAAGAGTATAGCGTAATATAGAAAAGATACAGAGAAGAGCCACCACAATAGTAAAGGGGATGGAAGGATACCCCTATGAGGAAAGGCTTAAAAGGTTAGGGCTTTTGAACTTGGAAAAGAGATAACTGAGGGGAGATATGATACAGGTCTATAAATTAATGAATGGAGTGGAACTGGTAAATGTAGATCGGTTGTTTACGCCATCAAAATGTAGAAAGACTAGCGGACACGCAATGAAGCTACAAAATAACTCATTTAAGACTAATAAGAGAAAATATTTTTTCACTCAACACATAATCAGACTCTGGAATTCATTACCAAAGGGATGTAGTAAAAGCTATTAGTATAGCTGGATTTAAAAAAAGGTTTGGACAAGTTCCTGGAGGAAAGGTCCATAAGCCATTATTAAAAGGGACCCAGGAAATCCATTGTTTGCCTGGGATGAACATTGTAGAACCTGTGTGTCCTTTTGGAAACCTGCCAGGTATTTGTGATCTGGATGGCCACTATTGGAGAAAAGATACTGGGCTTGATGGACCTTGGTCTGACCCAGTATTGCATTTCATATTTGCCCCAAATGCCATTTATAAATGGCTTCATTAGGGATGTGTAGGGCAAAACATTTCATATTATTTTAGGTTTATTTAGAACTTTTCACCTTGATATTCCTTGATTTGTCATACATTTTTGTTAATAAAATATTTTAACGTGCATTTGAATTTTTTAGTTTATGGGACTTTACTGTAGAAATGTTAATTTACAGGTTAACAGGTGTAAAATAGATTTTGGCTATAGTTTTATAAAGTACCTTAACAAACCAAATATACACTACTGAATGCACATCCCTTAGTCTTTATGAGCTCCTTTCTTTGATCAATAGTGTTTCTGCCAATCCTCCATTCTTTACTGCATCCCCCAAGTTCTACTGCTCCAAATATATATCTGTTCTCCTAGAGTGTACCTGGATCCTTGTGTCTCATTCCCTGACCTCTACTGACAATTACCTGAAGCAAGGCCATGGTAAGGAACACTAAACAATGGCTATTAATTCATTTTCTTGCTCATCTTGAATGTATTTAATCCAAAAGCAACCTGGCCTCAGAATGCTATCAGCCCATGCATTTTGAAAAAAACTCTGACATATTTTGTAGATATGTTTATTTTTAGCATGATTTATCATTTTTGTAATGTACATTGCCAAGAAAACCCAGAGGTAGCTGGGTCACCAGGAGTCAGCACTGACTTGATGGCACTAACCCCCCCTCCCCCCAAAAACCCCCTAGAAAATCCTCAGTGGGCGGAACAGGTAAACACAAATCAGTTGTTTACTCTTTCAGAAAGTACAAAGACTAGGGGGACATGCCATGAAGTTACAAAGTAGGACATTTAAAATAAATAGGAGAAAATATTTTTCACTCAACATATTATTAAGCCCTGGAACTCATTGATGGAGAATGTGGTGAAAGCTGTTGGTGTAGCGTAGTTTAAAAATGGTTTAGACAAGTTCCTAGAAAAGGCTGACTTGAGGAAATCCATTGTGGGAATGTACAGCATGGAAACTGTCTACTTTGGGATCCTGCCAGGTACTTGTGATCCGGATTGATTGCTGTTGAATAGTGTCACAACCCCATCCCTTTAGCCACGTGCTTAAAGATCAGGGTGGACATTATTGTTGTACTGAAGGTAGAAACTTTTGTTAGCCCAGAAGCCTTCTGGTACTAGTAGTCCCTTTCTTCATAATGAATAGTTGTGTAAGCCATGTGAATGGTAAAGTATAGGGTTTTATTCCCTTAATGCACAAAAGGTTCAAACGAAGACAACAGGATTTCCACCTTGTTCAGGATTTTCACATAGGTCAAAAACTTGGATATGCTTCACAGTCTTTGTTAGTTATGCAGGATTCAAACAAAACAGGTTATACAAACAAAAGCAATGCTTCTTCTTTCAGCTTGTCAAACAAAACTGTGTTTCAAAAGAATATCCTGCATGCTATATTTCTCTCAAGGATTCCAAACTCCCAGTACAACAAAACGTACAGTCAATAGGGCATTCAGTTAGCAAAGGGTCAGGTTCAGCAGAGTCTATCTGCATAGCCTCTTATTCTGCTGAGATATCTGTGGCCCCTGAGCTTTCCCCATATATTCCTGGTTTTACTTCAGAACTTCTTTCTAAGGCTGTCCAGCCTGGCTGTACCCGGTCTGCAAATATGCAACAGGACTTTTGGTAAGCACTCTTTCTATGGGTTCCCAAACCTTTCTCCAGCTGCCTTGGCTGCTCTTACGGCTCCCTGGCTTCCAGGCCTTTCTGTGACCCGGCCTCAGTTCCTGGTTCAGATCTGTGTCTCTTAGACTCCTGGGCTGAGTCTGGTTCACCCACCTCTGAACTCCTTGGGGCTCACATACAGGGGAAGAAGCATGAAGGTACCTCTGAACTCTTGGGTCTGTGTCTCTGGTATTCTCCCTACCAGGCACTCTCCCGGTTCTCCTTCTGTCCTTCCTGAAGACTTCCTTCTGGAGCTTCCCAGCCTGAAACTGGCTCTCCTAGAACTTGTTCCTTTCCTGTAAGGGCTGCAAGTTCAACTGCCTTTTCTCCTCTCTTTGGAGCCGTCTCCTTTCTCTTTCTTCTCTATCAGCAGCTGCTGCGGCTCATGCCGCTCCTCTCCCCCCTGGCTTGTCTATGCTTTGCTTATAAAGCTGTTTCTTAGGTAAGGATTCTGTCCCTCTGACCAGGTGTATCTGATTATGCTTTGAATTAGTTCTTGCATCATCCCAACCTGGGCGTGTCAGCCTACCTTCTGAATCTCCGTGCATGTTCCCTCTAGCTGCACTTCTCACTAACTACACTTTATGTATATCATTTCCTTTAAAGAGATCAGTGTTTTCTTCTACCTCCATGGGTTTACTGGTGTCTGCTTCATCACAGTAGAGGATACTAGACTTGCTGGACCTTTTAGTCTGACCCAGTATGAAGATTTTTAGGTTTTTAGGCTTCTTGCTGCCTTCTTAATTTAATTCTGATTCCGGGTTAGTATGCTTGATACCTATCTAGTTCTAAGATTTGATTTCCATTCTATGTCTGTGAGTAAAAGAACTTGCTGATTGAGACCCATAAAATTATTTTGAGAATGTTTTTCATAAGAATTGAATTTTGAATAAGTCATATGATCTGGAACATATCATACTGGGTATTTAAGAGAGAGAAACTGTTGTATGTCTTTTCTCTTTTGCAGCAAAGAACAACTTAAAATACTGAGTTGCTATATTTAAAACAGCTCTGTTGTCATGACAATAACATCTCTAAAATGGAAACAGATTATAGCTGCATCAAATTGTTTTGTTATTGAATAGAAAACAGTAATTGCATTATAATATTTTCCTACCTTGACTTGGGGTTTTCTAAAACACTACCAAACATTATGCAGAGGATGTGTTTATATGTATAAATTTTGCCACGTAAATCCATGATCATCAGTCTTGCATGCTTAAATCATGTGTACATTGGAAAATGATTTATATGGTATTTATTGATATGCCGATGAATCTAATTTTCTGAAATTCTATGTCATACTTATTCTTAGTTGTGAAAACTGAGGCATCACTGAGTAAACAACTATTAAGATATGGTAGTAGACTCTGAATTTGAGGTATTGTAAGATTTGTCCCCATTGTTAAAAGACTAGTAATACTACCACTTACAATTTCTATAGTTCTATTTTTGTATTCTCTGCTGGTTAAATTGGATGGATTTTTTTTCTGGAGAATCTGTTGAGTACATTACTCCTTGGATCCACCTTCGGTTTTGACAGACCAAAATAAATCCCATTTAGATCTGAAGATTCATGGAAATCTGCTTGGGATTTCTTTCAAAAGAGATTTGGATCAACACATTTTATACAGATTCATCTGATCGGATGTCAAACTTTTATCTTAATGATTTGCTCATCCCCACTAAATACACATAATTCCCTTTAAAAATATATCTGATCATGGAAAGAAAGGCATAATAGTGGAAGAATAGCCTAGTGATTAGAGCAGCACTCTAGGAAACAACAAAGTCAGGGTTGGAATCCCATTGATGCTCCTTGTGGTCTTGGGTGTGTCATTTAACTCTCATTTATAAGCTTACATTGGAAGCCCTCTGGAGACAAGGGTCATAGTTACTGTGCCTAACTGTAATGCACCTTGAAGAACTACTGAAAAGGCACAAGCTAAATCCCAAACTAATTGCTAGTGAGCTGATTATCTTACCATTCATATAATTTGCAAATGTAGCAAATCAATAGTGACTAGTACGATTGTTAATGCATGCTAGTAGTCTGATTTAGTGAACTGACCCCTTCATTCTGAGTTTTAAAGGGTTTTGTGAGTGTTCACAATAGTTGTAAGTACTAAGCAAAAGAAAGCTAGAGATTGAATAGTTTTTATTGATTAGAATGCTCATAAGTTTTTTTTTAAATATGCATTACTTTATTTTGCTTAATGCAGGACTAGAGGCTTACAGCTTAGCGTCTTTTTGCTAGGCAAAAGCGATTATGTGTCATCAGCACTTTATTTATACTCAACTGCTGCAAATTGTCTACAAGGTTTTTCACACCACGGAATAAAGGAAGCTTTTGTTTGCACTGATTGCTGTTGAACTGTGGGAAAAGTCTTGGTGTGACGCAAAGACGATTGCCTTCATAGGGAGCAGTTATGAGAATAATTTTAGAATTTGCGATGCTAAACAGCAGTAGAATGAGAGAAAGATTGATTTTTATGAAAACACAAACAATCCCCTGCCTCCTTAAAATGTTTTAATGGCTTTATTATTGAGAAATTCCCACAGCCCACTTTTCTCAATTTAGAAAAAAACAAAAAAACATTTCTTGACATGAAAAAAACAAGCCACTGGTTACAGTACAGAACATATTCAGCACATATTCAAGAGTACTTTGAATGTAGCATTTTCCAGAGAAATAGTCAAATATTTCTCTTCTGATTGAGATCATTCAGTCTTACTAAAGGTTAACTTTAGGATACAAGAGATTATGAATTTCTGGTGCAAAGTATTTTTACTTAGCAGCTGTTTGGCAATAACCAGGATCAAAAATGATGATTTCTTTTATTGGAATTGAAATTTACAGTCTTCCCATAATTCTTGTATTCCAACAATGGAAAGTAGAGCTATGAAATGAAAGGAAGTGGGCCAGAGGAGGATGCAACTGTAGCAGACATGGGGGCTTATATACTACGGTTTCTTAGGTGTTTAACGCATCTAACAGATAATGCACAATGTTAACTGTTAGCACATGCTAAGTGCTGTATTAAACACCTAACATGCAAATTAGGGAATTCATATGAAATGGGTTGGCATGGATGAGGAATTGCACTTTGCAGTTAATGCATGAGTCCTTAGCATGGCTGGTAATACGGTGCTTTCCATATTAGCAACTGTGGCATTAACACATGGTAGTGGAGGAGTAGCCTAGTGGTTAGAGCAACTGCCTAGTACCCAAAAGACCAAAGGTTTGATTCTTACTGACACTCCTTGTGACCTTGGGCAAGTCACTTTACCCTGCATTGCCTCAGAAGAAAAGGCCTGGCGATGTATTTCCGGTCACACCTTGCCAAGAAAACCCAGAGGCAGCTGGGTCACCAGGAGTCAGCACCGACTTGACCACACACAGGGTGCAAGTATTGATAGGGCACCAATGTCAACACTGGGATTTCAGGTTGCCCTATAAACGTGACCTCCTGCATGTTGCCAAGCTCATGAATCGCACAGGGTGCATTTTTATCTTAGTATGGTCCTGCATGGTAGAGACCTGTAGACTGCATTAGCAACATGCTTGTCTTCTCATAAGCGCCAGAAAAAACACTAAAAATTACCATGGAGATTTGGAAGCTATTGTAGGTTAACTTTTGCAGTTAACCTGCATTAACTACAAACTATTTAGCTACATACTTACTAAAATATGCTAAGTTAGCATAGGTAAACGTCTATTTTTAGCGTGAGGCAGGGCTGGACACACACTAGCTGATGGAGGCATGCCTGGCAGGCCCCCATGCAGTTAGCATAGATTTGGCTCTGCCCCTGCACTAAACTGTTTGTTGCAGTTAACGTGGGTGCACTTACCACTACCCGCAGAGTTGGCAGTACGGACAAACCTCGCTAACTACAATAGCACCAGTTAGCATGTGCCAAAGATGTCCATACTAACCCCAGTGTGTTGACGGCCCCTGAAATACCCAATCTCCACCTGAACCTGCACTAAGCAGATCGAGCAGAATATTTACCATGATCACATTTTTAGCACATGGTAACAATTACCGCAGTATGCTTAAAGTGCAGTAAACCCCTCACTAATAGCTGGCATACTTCAGTAAATAATGCCCTTTCATGTGGCTTAGTAAAAGGTCCCATGCTGATCTACGGTAAAGGGTGTTCTAACTTAGTTACTTAAAGTTATTTTTAAATATACATTTCTGCTGTAAATGTGCCTGCCCAAATAGGAATTTGGCCCAGAGTTGATTCATGGCCTAGTTCCACCTTAAAGATCACATACAAATATTTTATTTGCAAATACAGTATCATGAATTTCAATATTTCAGCAGCAGCAATATTCATGAATAGAAAGAGATCGAGAAAGCAATGTAGAATTTTCCTCTTCAACTGTTAGGCTCAATGGGGGAAAGAAACGCCAAGATTTGGGATGATATTCAAAGGGGTTTATCTGATAAACTGGACCTGTTAACCGGATAAAGCCCACTGAGAGGGATATTCTGTAGCACTAAGAGGGCAGTCTGGGCGGTCTGTGGGCAGGATGAGGGTGGGCACAGTGCTTTTTCGGTTACTGGTTTTCATTCTGCTAACTCAATAAGTGTCCGCATAAAGTTAGATCACCTGAAAGATTGTCCTAACTTTGTGCAGTCTTGCTAACCAGATTTATTTTTATATTTTATTTATCTGGAGAATTTCTATACCACTAAGGTACAAACATCATAGCAGTTTACAATTTAAAAAAAGGGAACATATAAATGATAATCCAGAAAGGAAAAAGACGGATACACAGAAAAAGAGGACGCAGAAACAAAAAGAAACAAGTTGGTTGTAGATCAACAATAAATTCCAGGACTGAGTAACATGGAAAACAACCAACATACTACAGATGGCCCAACACGTAGCAGCAAGGATCATCATGAGAACTAGCGTCACCGAACATATCACACCTGTATTGATGGAACTACACTGGCTTCCAGTCGCTGCAAGGATTCAATACAAAACATTGGTAACTACATTCAAGTTAATTCACAACCTGGCCCCCTCATTCCTCTCCACCCTGATCTCCATGCAACCTACAACCAGAAGCAGGAGAACCATTAACTCTGACACACTAAGAGTTCCAAACAGCTTTAGGCACGTAAAGGTCAGTACTAGTCGCAGAGCGTTCTCCTTATCTGCCCCCACGTTATGGAACCAGCTCCCACACGAGCTGAGAGAAATTAAAGACATAAGCAACTTCAGAAAACAACTGAAGACGCACCTGTTCAATTGTCATTATACCAGATGAAAATCCAAAAGGACAAAAGAAGTTGAATTGCAGTATGTACAAATGTAAATAGATGGTGGTTAGTGCCTGTGTAAATGTATAATAATAGCTAAGGTCTGTATCTGGACCCGCATATGTGTGCTGTGTATCCCCCTGCTCTCTCTATCTAATCCCCAAATAATTCTGTCTGTAATTTATGACAAATCCAGTAATTGTAATCAAACCGCTTCTGATCGCTGGAAGGAGCGGTATATAAGTCCTTACTAAATAAATAAATAAATGTAGCCAGGTGGAACACAAGGGCTGGAATATGCAGCTAATAGCTAAAGTTTAAAAAAAAAGTCGTAATTAGGTTTGCTGGGAAAAAAAGGCTTGCTCAAAAATCACTATCCAGATAATCATGGTGGTCAGCGCTGAATCTGGATATTAAGTGCCGGTGAATATTCAGGTTCCAGTGCTGAGATCTAGGTTTCACTTTTAGCCATGGCGACCAGGCACTTTAAAACTGCTGACTGCCATAGCTGAATATTGACCCAATTATTTTAGTGACAGCCTTGCCAATTTGGATTGGTGTTTCCCAGTCCAGACATGGAGGCACACTATATTGGTGTGGTTTTCAAGGTATCCTGAGTGAATATACATGGCAGAGATGTGTATACAATGGATCTCCAAATTATGCAAACATTTCTCATGCACACAGTATGGATCCCAAACCAGTTAGGAATGTAACATAGTAACATACAGTAGTAATATAGTAAGTGACGGCAGATAAAGACCAGCACAGTCCATCTAGCCTGCCCATTAAGCTGCCAGAATTCTACGTGCTGCTCCAAGAAGATTACCCCTCTCCATTTAGAAGTTATTTATGTTTATTTTGATTCCTTTCTCCTGCTATGAAGTGATCTGTCCCATGTCTTTTTGAATTCCATCACTGTTTTTGCTCCCACCACCTCTTTCGGGAGGGAATTCCAGGCATCCACCACCTTTTCTGTGAAAAAGTATTTTCTGATGTTGCTTTTAAATTGACCTCCTTGCAGCTTCATTTCATGTTCTCTAGTTCTACAGTTTCCCCATCCTTGAAAAGGGGTTGTTTGTTCATTATTACCCTTTAAGTATTTAAATGTCTTTTATCATATCCCTCCTGTTTCTCCTCTCTTCTAGGGTATAAGTATTTAGGTCGTCAAGTGTTTTCTCATATACCTTCTGGCGCAGGCCCCAGATCATCTTGGTCACCTTCCTCTGAACCATTTCAAGTCTTTTTATATCCTTTGTAAGGTGTGATCTTGATTTGTGATGAATGTTATTAGGCAATGTTTGCCTCAACAGAATATATAAATGAAGCTTTAAGGCATATGCAATCAGTGTGCTAGAAAATGGGCGCCCCTCCTTATTCAAATCATGCCCCAACCTTTTCTCTACCAAAATGTTTCTTGATCACAGGAAGCCAGTGAGCTGTGATTTTCAGATCTTCCCAACTACCTCTCTGTCAGACTTAGGAGAGTACCTGGGGAGCTCAGTATTCCAGGTCACAAGAGAGGATGATAAACCTACTCTCTTAGAAGATAAAGAATTCCTGACAAGGAATTCTCTAAGGACGTGTCAAACATCTAGGTAGCTCCTCTTCCATTTCAAACACCCAGATTGCGATGTCCTAACAAAAGAGCCATGTTATCTCATGCCTTGTTTCACTGCAAAGAACTCTGAAAAGGAAGCCAGAGACAAAGCAGCATTTTGTAACATTCAGGAAGGACATGCTCGCCCACAGAAGCCAGGTAAAATCTGAATTGTATTTGACTCCAGCACTTAGTTCCAAGGAACATCTCTGAACAATGTGCTCCTCATTGGGCCTCACCTGATTAACAACCTGTTGGGGGTTTTGATCCACTTCAGAAAAGAGCCTGTCACCATAACAGCCGACATCCAGCAAATGTTTTACTATTTTGTCGTCCACAAATACTACATGAATTATCTGAGGTTCCTGTGGTACCACAATGATGACATCAGCAATGAGATTGCTGAGTACAGAATGTGAGTCCATGTTTTTGGCAATAGTCCATCACCTGCTGTTGCAACCTATGCATTCAGGAGAACAGCTCAAGAAGGAGAAAAGGAGCATGGCACAGATGCCAGACATTTTATAGAAAGAAATGTTTATGTGGATGATGGATTGAAGTACCTACCCACTGAATAGATAGCCATTGACCTGCTAAAAAGGACACAGGCAATGCTAACAGAGGCCAACTTGAGGCTTCACAAAATAGCCTCCAACAGTATGGAGGTAATGAAGGCATTCTCCTCAGAAGGCCATGCTAAAGACTTAAAAAATGTAGACCTGAGAGTTGGTACATCTCTGCTTCGGACTAAGTTGGGACTTAAAAAGAGACACTTTTATCTTCCAGGTCTCAACCCAAGAAAAACCATATACTTGAGGAGTTTTGTCTACAGTGAATAGCCTGTATGACCCACTAGGGTTTGTGGCTCCAGTCCTTGCTAAGAGAACTTTCGTTGAGTACAACTGATTGGGATGCCCCATGACCTAAAGAAAAGAGACGAGAATGGGAAGCATGGAAAAATTCCCTACTGATACTTGAACAGCTCCACATCCCACATACATATAGTATAACTCTACATCTCTCAAGGTTGCCTTCCACAAGGAGATTTCTATTTTCACAGATGCATCTGAAAAGGCAATAGCTGCAGTAGCCTATCTGAAGGCGACAGATGCAGAAGGCATGCCTCATGTGTGACTCATCTTTGAACAAAGCTAAGTTAGCACCACAGCCTAACAACACTATTCCATGGCCGGATGTGGTTAACTTCTACACTGACAGCAAGGCTACATACATAATCAAAACAGGAGATTCTATGGGGTCTGTTTACTAAATCGCGTTAGTGCAGTTCGCGGTAGGAGCCGCGTTAAGAAGACAAACCCCCAAATAAGGAGATGGGCGGGACCGCGGAAGACCTAGCGCGCGTTACGAAACCAACGAGCGTTAACTGGCGCGTTACGAAACTAACGAGCGGGCCACCGCGCGTAAAGCATAAGTAGCCACCCAGACATACAAGACTAATACAGAGCTATAGCACAATGGTTACTGCAGTGACTGCTGATACGGGCAGCATGGGTTTGAGTCCCCAGGGTGGCATTAGCAGAAGGCTGGCTGATGTAGCACCCTGTACATGACACAATGAGGGAGGGGGCAGCGCCAATTATATTTTATTTCCTGGACGTGTCGGAGGGATGCAGGCAAACACACCCATATATCAGATAGTGAGTGAGGGGGCATGTCTATGTTTGCTGTCCGTATGGGGTGTAAGTAAACACACCCACACATTAGTCACTGAGTGTGGGGGCATGTATATGTCTGTTATGTGTCAGAGGGTTGCCAGCAAACATCCCTGACCCATACAGAGCTGTAGCACAATGGTTACTGCACTGACAGCTGATACGGGCAGCATGGGTTTGAGTCCCGGGCAATGGCCTGTATATTGGAAGGGGTATTGGCCTGTATATTGGAGGGGGATTGCTGAGGCTTTTGGACGGGACATTGCGTATGCGAGCCGAGCTACGTGCGTTGTTGCGTGTGCAGCGCCGCGCGTAGCGACGCGCGTACCATTGAGCCCGGGGATCTTTTCTTTTATGTGTGTGGGTACGTCGGGGTTTCAGCAGTGTGGGCATCTCATATATTACAGACTCTGTAGGGTGTCGTGCACCTATGCTTTCTGCTACCAGATGTACGTGTGCTGTCCCATGGTTTATCAATGGCTGCGAGCTCGTGCTGCGGTTTCAGAGGGATTGAATAATACAGTCACCCCCATGATGCACTGCACATGCTAATCAGCTCTCCACACAGGCACACCATATGGAATGCATCCCCACAGACTCTGGACATGGTAGGGGTAAATTGTCATGTGCACCCCCCACAGCCCCTTGCCCTTATAGGGGGTACTGACCATTTGTTGTACTGGCATTGAGGACCTGCCCAACACCACATTGTGCGGGTGCTCTGCTCACCCTGAGTGTGCAGTGGGGCATCCAGCCCTAGGTCCTCAGCACCGTCCACAGCAGTGTTACTGTGTGAGATAGATATTTTCTGCATGACCACCTTGGACATCTCTGTCTGTTTGGGGCAGGTGTAGACCCATGCCCCCACCGCCCCCCCCCCCTCACCCCTGGGTGGCAAACAGGGTCACCCATCATAATCTGCACATTCTACCTCCCTTGGAAGGTGCCAGTGGAGGGGGGGCATTAACCCTAGTCCTACTGAGGTGCAGACACCCCACAGGTCAGTCACTGCAGATCCAGACACATGCATGCCACAGGAGCAATCTGACATTGGGACTTGGTAGAAAATGACAATCCCAACCCCTATCTGTGATTCCCCTGGTGCAGGCCAACACACCCTGCAGGCCACTCCATCACATCACCTATCAGCTGCAAACAGGCTGCTAGTGACCAGCAGAGATGCCTGCACCCAGAACTGGGGTGCCAGCATACACAGCCAGCAGATACATCTGTGACTGGGCCCCAGGGGAACACCCATATTTATCACATGAGTGAGCTACTATGTAGCACCATGGTGGAGCCTAGACATGCTGTGGTCACTGCACATTCAGGGTGACACTGAGCTTGCAGCGGCATCTACCGTGGTCACCCTGTCTGGGCAGGTGGTTGCCTGGCACTACAATGTACCTGTCACTGCCCTTTGCCCTGTGCATATACACCCTGGCCAGGCCGCCTTATCCGACCTCTACCCATGGTACTTTGCTACTCATTATGCACATTGGTAGCCCACTACTGGCAACATTGCTGGCAGTGTGGCCTGTCGACAGTGTTTGCAGCCACCACACACTGGCTGGACAGACAGCCACCCCCACACCTATGCCAGCATTGTGCTACTGTAGGGGGGTTCTGCAGCCATACACACAACACCTGTCATGGGCACAGTACATGCATGGATGTGGTACGACATACTCTGGTGGATCACTCCCAAGGGTGTTGGACACTGTCAGGGGCCAGACCTGCGGCACACACCACAGACATCTGACTGCTTGTTGTGGCGCAGCTCAATGTGCACAATGTGCTTTACATAGGACATGAGTTCTACATTTTATCATTGGCAACTTTTAGTGCATGTGTACCATATACCCATGTGTAGGGTGCCATTGCTAAGGTATGCACCTGCTAGTATTGGGAGTTGACAGCAGGGCCAATTGTCTTACCTCTTCGGGTTTCATTGGCCAATGGGGCCTGTGGGTGGGTGGGTGGGTGTCACTGTTAGCTGCTGCTTTACGGCAGGGTTCCACAACTCCAGTCCTGTCATTCCAGGCACTGATCGGGTTTTCATGCTGTCCCTCATAAATATGCATGGGCTACATCTGCAGACAAGGGGGGGGGCATAGTTATGCAGCACAGGTATCTTTATTGGGGGCAGCATGGTAACTGAATGGTGTGGGGCCCTCCAGGACTGCATTTGGGGGACTATGCTCTTGGTAATGCGCCTATATCTGGTGTGGTAAAATATTGGCGTTTTGTCCATGCGTATGTTCTCAGCAATAAGGGTGTGACCATTCCATCACAGTTTAGTTGTGGGGAGAATATGTGGGCAGGATTGGCATGGCCCCAGCTGGGATTTGAACCTGTGACATTCTGGTCTTAGAGGCACTGGCTGTGTCTGTTGCACCACACTGAGGCCACAGGGACAATGCGATCCCTGGAGATGGGATACCTGGCCTGACAGGTCAGAGACCCTGCTCTGCACCATTTTACTGTGGACTCATATAGCTTGTATGGAGGCAATTTGCACGTAACCTCACATACAACCTCGCATGAGGGGGCAATCCCCCATTACCAAGCTGGCCAACAATTATATCATTGGGCAACAATACACGACACTCCCGCGAATGCTCCAATAACAGGGGATGTGTTTTGAAAGGGTCTCCGTAGCGTGATCCCTTCCAAGTATCTTTTCTTTTTTTGGTTTCGCTTTCCAGGGAGTGTGTTTTTTATTGTGGTCCATTGCTATCACTGTTGCCCAGCTGACTTGTGATGTTTACAGTTTTCTTTCTGCTATTTTCCACGTTTTATCTGTGTTTTCATGCTGTCCCTCATACATATGCCTGACCTACATCTGCCTACCATGGGGGTGGGGCATAGCTATACAGCACAGGCATCTTTGATGTGACAGCATGGGACAGGAATGCTGTGGGGCCCTCTAGGGCTGCATTTGCGGGGCTCAGCTTTCGTTGCTGTGCCTGTTTCTGGTGTCTGTGTTTGGTGTGGTGTAAAAATAGACCATGCCTTTGTTCTCTGCATTAAAGGTGTGTCTTTACTTTCATGTTTTAGTGGTGGGTAGGACTATTGTGACTGGGTTGGCGGCAGTCCCAGCTGGTATTTGAACCTGTGACCCTCTGGTCTTACAGGCAGTGGCTGTGTCCATTGCACCACACTGGGGCCACAGAGATGGTGCTGTCCCTGGTGTTAGTATGACCTGCCTGGCTGGTCAGGGACTCTGCTCTGCAAAAGGTTTACTGTGGCCTCATTTCCCTTGTATGCAGACAACGGTGCACATACACCTCAGGGGGACCTCACAGAAGGGACACACACCCATATCCGAGCTGGGCAACAATGATATCATTGGGAGACATTACACTACACTCCCAGGTCAGCTCCATTACAGTGACTTTCCCTTTTAGAGGGTCTGCGAAGCGTGAACCCTTCCACATATCATTAGGTTTTTATTTTGTGCTTTCCAGGGAGTTCTGTTCCTTGTTGTCCATTGCTATCACTGTTTAACTGCTGATTTATGCTTTTAAAGGGGTTTCCTCTGGTCATTTTTATTGTCTTCTGTGACATTTCATTCTGTGCACATGTATCACACTGCTCACGTTTTGTGTGTTACCCAGGTTTCTCTGTACATTGCTGACGGAAATGGTTTCTCTTACCTTTAAAGATGCCTTCAACGGCAGGTTTTCATTCGCGTTGGAATTGAGCTCAGAATTACAGCGCGTTAGTGAGGGGGAGCCTCTCCCCGCCCCCTCTCCGCCCACTGACCCCTTCTCTCCGCCCACTCTCCACCTTCTGCGCTGTTTTAACGCGCCGCGGGGCTTTACGATCGTTAAGCGCGGTCAACGCGCGTAGTATGACGTTACCGGTCGTTGGCGCGTGTTTACGCGCGTTATACTGCACTTGCGGTCGTTAACGTCATACAACGCGCGTTATTCACGTTTACCGCGATTTAGTAAACAGACCCCTATGTGTATGTTAGCAACAGAGTCAAATGCATCTGGAAGTCTACATAGCCAGAACAATGACATTATGTACCTAGCGACCAGAACCCAGCAGACAGCTGTCCTGGCATTAAAGCTGTTGCAGTCAACATGGATGACAAGGCCAGATTTCCTTGTTAAACTAGAATGTGCACCCCTAGCTTCAGAGAACTCCTTTGAGTTACTGAATCCTGAATCTGACTTAGAAGTCCATCCAGAGATAACCATCCTCACTACGAGCATTGCTCCTGAAAGGAACTTAGTAGGACACTTCAAGATGGGTTTCACTCAGAAGAGCTATAGCTCATCTCATCCATATCGTACTTTCATTCCACCAGACATCAGACAGAAAATCAAATACTTGTCACCATTGGCACCTCTGCACAAAAGCTCTCATGGGCAATGAACTTCCCCAAGCAGAGTGGGTGATTCTGAACTGGATGTACAGAGGGGATCGTGATTCTGATCCCACGGGGCACGTCTAGTCCTGTGGGATCAGAATTGTGATCAGTCATGTATGCGCAGACCCTGACTGCGATTCAGATCGGCCTGTACATAAATGACCTGCCCAACTAACTCAGGGCTTTTAAATGGAGCCACGGCGCCATGACGTCCGGTTGCCATGGCACCACAGCTCCATTTAAAAGCCGCAATGCCGGCTGCCGGATAAAAGTGTTTATTCTCCACAGCCCAACCCCCAATCTGACCTCCTAAGGCCAGGGTTGGGCCGCAGGGAATGTCCTCTGCCCCCCCCCCCGCCCCATCTGTGCCCCAGCAGTACTTAAAAAAAAAAGGCCAGAGAAGTTATTCCACCTCGGAGATGGAATAATTTCCCCGCACATGTTGCCGGCCCTGGATGTACAGGGCCGACATTAGAATTGGCCCTGTATGTCCAGGGCCAGCGACCACCCAGACTCTGCGCCCAAGCTGCCCCTTCCCAGCCCTCATCTAACTTCCCTGCACAGCCGGCACAGAATCGAGCACATGGCAAATAATTTAAGTGCATCAACCAAGGGAAAAACCTTCTCAAAGATACCCCTCTTTGGAAGTTGAATCCTTTTGTTGACAGTAATGGCCTGCTGAGAGTCAGTGGTCATCTCACCCATGCCAAATTAGATAAGGGTGAAAAGAACCCCTTAATCATCCCATTTCAACATCACATTGCTTGTATGTTGCTATCATGAGCAAATCAAACATCAAGGTCAACTTTACAGAAGGAGCTTTCAGAGCTGTAGGATTTTGGATTACTGGAGCAAAATGATGCATACAGTAATTCACAAATGTGTTAAATACTGCAAACTATGGGACTAGTATTAATCATTTATATAGTGCTACAAGGCATACACAGTGCTGTACAGACACATATTATAAGATGGTCCCTGCTCATCAGAGCTTACAGTCTAATCAAGATAGACAGTACAATAGATGAGAACAAGGATACAATAGAGAAGAGTGAGATAGAAGGAAGACAAAGGATTAAGATCCAAAAGCCACCTGAAAGAGGCTAACTTTTAGCATGGATTTGAAAAGGGGGAGAGATGAAACCTGATTCAAAGATACAGGTAGTTTGTTCCAGGTATAAGGAGCAGCAAGGTGAAAGGATGAAAGTCTGGAGTTGGCAGTGGAATAGAATGGCATAGGGAGCAGAAAGCCAGAGGAAGAGCGAAGTTCACAAGGAGGGGTGTAGGGAGAGAGGAGAAAGGAAAGAGAAAGAGGAGCAACAGAATGAATGCATTTATAGGTCAAAAGTAGAAGTTTGTATTGGATACGGAAATGGAAGGGAAGCCAATGAAGTGATTTAAGAAAAGAGGTTATAAGAGTGACTGGCAGAAGATTATCCGCACAGCAGAGTTTTGAACAGACTGAAGGGGAGAAAGATGACTCAGAGGGAGACCAGCATGGAGGAGGTTGCAATAATCTAAGCAAGAGGTAAGTAAAGAAGGGGAAAATTTTGTTATTGTTATAGAGAAAGCAAAAACCTGTTGTTTCTAATCTGTTGGATATGTGTAGAGAAGGAGAGGAAGGAGTTGAAGATCACCCAAAGGTTATGGGCTGAGGAAACAGGAAGCAGAAGAGTGTTAGGAAGGAGGTAGTTTAGGAGATATTATCAGTAGCAGATAAATACACATGTATAAATACTTGGTCTGTCTTGGGGATACTACTACACTCCTTTTCCCAGGATTCCATAGGACTAACTAGCAAACAAACCACAAAACAGGAATCTATCTTGTCTTTGGGTCAGAGCAGGCCCCATGGTTCAGACTTTGGTTCAGAGCAGGCCCCATCTTGTAACAGGAGGCCATGCTATTGGTTCAGACAATTTCAGAACAGGTACCAGCCCTACAGTAGGGAGGGAGAGGGTTTAGGGGGAAAAATAAGAAGTTCAGTTTTGGTCATGTTCAATTTCAAATGATGGTGAGACATCCAGGCAGCAATGTCAGATAGGTAAGCTAAGATGCGAGACTGGAATGTCAGAGAAATATCAGGTGTAGATAAATAGATCTGTGAGTCATCAGCATAAAAATGATAATGAAAGCCATGGGGGGATATGAGAGCACCAAGGGACTAGGAATAGAGACAAAAAAGGAGAGGGCCGAGAACAGAGCCTTGTGGTAATCAACTGAGAATGGGATAGCAGTAGAGGAGGAACCACCAGAATAGACCCTGAAAGAGCGATTGGAGAGGTAAGAAGAGAATAAGGATAGTACAGGGCCCCTAAAACCAAGTGAGGACAATATATTGAAGAGAAGGTGGTGGTCAACAGTGTCAAAAGCAGCAGAAAGGTCAAGAAGAATGACGACTGAGACCTTTGGATTTAGCTAGGAATAAGTCGCTGGAGACTTTGGCAAGGGCAGTATCAGTAGAATGTTAGGGACAAAGTGGATCAAGGAGGGCTTGAGAGGAGAGAAATTCAAGGCAATAGAGGAGAACTGCATGTTTAAGAAGTTTGGAATTGAAGGGAAGAAGGAAGATGGGTCAATAATTAGAGGGACAAGTAGGATCAAGTGAAGGTTTCTTGAGGAGAGGTACGACCAGATCATGTGTGAAGACTGCAGGGAAATTAGCAGTGGAGAACGATAGGTTGAGAATGTGTGTGATGGAAAGGATGACAGAGGAGAAGATGCAATTAAGGAGACGAGAGAGGATAGGATCAGAGGAACAAGTAGTAAGTTTAGAGGAGAAAAGAAGATGAGAGGTTTCCTCTTCAGAGATCTTAGAAAAGAAAGAAAAGGTAATAGAGACTGAAGAGAAAAGTTGGTTTTGAAAAGAGGGAAGAAGGGATGAAGCTGATCTTGTGGGGAACTGGAGTGTAATCTTGTGGACTTTGTCATGGCAATAGTCGGCTACGGTTTGGGCCAAGAGAGAGGGAGGGGTTAGAGGTGGAGGTGCCTTGAAGAGAGAGTTGAGAGTATAGAAGAGATGATGGGGGTAGGAGGCAAGAGATTTAGTGAGATGGACATAGTAATTTTGCTTGGCGAGAGCTATGGCAGATTGGAAGGAAGCAAGCTTGAATTTGAAGTGAAGAAAATCAGAGAGGGAGCAGGATTTGAGCCAAATGTGCTCAGCTGAAGATATTTTGCAATCAGAGGACCAGCCAAACAAATCGATTCCACCTATGGGTCCCATTTTGTGGGTGCTTTCAAAGAAGTATAAGTTTGGGTAAAATTGACAATCTTGTCATTGAAATGTACCTGTGTGACCAAAAATACACATGGGTATTCAACTCCACTCAATCGTCACACATGGGTGGCACTTGGGAACGCATGATTGGGATTGCTTATTGCTTTTTAGATTACATATTTTTAGAGGTTGGGGCTACTCAATTCACTCATGAAGTCCTCACTATCTTCTTGGTAGAAATTTCATCCATTATCAATGCAAAACATTTGGTTCCAGTATCCACTGATCCAGATTCACCTCTTATTCTAATGCCAGCTATGCTTTTGACACAAAAGACAGAGTGTTCCAGCTCCACCTGGAGAGTCTCTACTAATGGCAATGAAGACAAGTCCAAAGTCTTTGCAACACCTTTTGGAGCTGGTGGAAATGTGAGTACATTCCAACCCTTCAAAGTTGCAGCAAGTGGCAAGCTAGCAAGCCGGACATCCACAAAGGTGATCTTGTCTTGTTTAAGGATAACTAATCTCAGTGTAGCAACTGGCCACTGGCACTTGTTAAGACGTTTCCCAGCAAAAATGGCAATGTCCACAAAATTGAAGTAAGAACCATGAACCAAGGGTTCCTCAGACCTATCTCCAAGGCAGTTCTCCTTGTGTCTCATGAAGACACAGGAACCTTATAGACTCTACCATTTCAGAGATTTGAGGACTCAAAGACCTTTTCTCATTGTGGTGTCCACTGTTTTTCCGTGTTTTTTTTATAGTTCCAGTGGACCATTGAAAGACTTTAAAATTTGCATTATGGACTTGCATGTTTTGATATGTTTGGTTATATATAAGTTTAATAATAGTGATATCTACTGATACCAGATGAGGAGTTTTCTGCCCCCACAATTGTGTGTGCATGCTTTCATTGTATTATTTATTGTTACCAGTTATAAGTTTATCTTTATTAGGGCTTTTGATATACTACCCTGGACCATAGTATCTGGGCGATTTACAATGAAATGTTGCATACTACAAGAGATGTAAAGGGAAAAGAATGCCATAATATGACAGGAAAGGATAGACTAAAAGAGACAGAGACAGATAGCTAACAAGGAAGGGGGAGAGATTAAAAGAGACCAAGCAAGGAGAGGGGGGTAGATGGAAGGTCAAAAGCAATGGAAAATAGATGAGTCTTCAGTGAGGACTTGAAACGGGAGAAGGATAGTTCCAGACAAAGGTCAGGTGAGAGAGAGTTTCAGAGGAGGGGGCCAAGGAAAAAGAAAGCAGAGGTACAGGTAGATTCTAAGTGAGCATGAGTGGGAGGAGGTAGGAAGAGGCGATTAGAGTGAATCTTTCAAAGGGAACAGTGGGAGGAGTGGAGGTCGAATAAATCAGCAAGATATTGAGGGGTGTTGGAGTGGATGACATGATGAACCAGAGTGAGAATTTTTTTATTGTATACAGAATTTTATGGGTAACCAATGTAAGTGAATGAGAAGGAGAATTATACTGTCAAAGCAGGAGGAGTGAGTTAATATGTGGGTGGCAGTATTATGAAGGAGTTGCAATCTGCGAAGCTGATACTGGGGGAGACCTGCAAGGATGACATTGCAATAATCAATGTGGCAAGCAGCTTCATGCTTGTTTGTAATCCTTGCTCCTATAAGTTTAACAGGTCCATGTGACCCACTCTCTCCAGTCTCTTTAATACCTGCCTGGCTTCATGCTTTACTACAGGGTATATCATTAGGCTGTTGAAGCTCCCTCTGAGTTTTCAGTAATTTCCCTGCACCCCTCCCTTCAAGACAGACTCTCCATTTTATGATAGGGAACAAAGCTCTACAGCCCTCTCCTTTTCATTTCTTCCCCTTGGATTTGCATCACCCTTTTATCAATTCAATTCAATTCAGTTTGAATCCGCATATACCTTGTATTACTCACATCCATCCATCTATGTTCTATATGTTCCATTTCACCATTTTTGCAACATTTCAACCTGCTCCAGTTTGTAGTCAGTCAGACATCTCCATAATCCATCTTCAGCCATAATTCAGACAGATTTAGCATGCTACTTATCTAACTAAGAGTGTAGTACCTCTTGATTCAGCTTCCGCAGTAAGTTATACAATTTACTTATTACAATAAACGGTTGGATTATAAGAGACTGGGTCTTTTCTTGGATGTGAATTGGTTTAACTGCCTATATAGTGGTGTATCAGGAAACACAGCACAAGCACAGAAATATGCACTAGTAGAATAAGATGCCTTGAAAACCCTCATATAAACCCTGTTTACTAGTCACATAAACTATTACTAATAATAATCATATAGTGCTACAAGGCATACACCAAAGTCCTTCACACCACCAACAACCATAAAGACAAGAGATGCAGAACTCTCAAGCAGACCCAGCATCCGATATCTAGGCGTGATTATAGACCAACAGCTTAATTTCAAAACACACATCAACAACATAATCAAACAAATATACCACAAGATACGAACCCTACGACATCTTCGACCCTTGCTACAAACTGAGGATTTCAGATCAGTCTTTCAAGCATTGGTGATCCCCCACTTTGATTACGCTAATGTAATCCTACATGGCCTTCCCAAAAATACTCTAAACCCCCTTCAATTAGCGATGAATACGGCCGCAAGATTCCTGAGCGGAGCCTCCAGAGCTGACCACATTACCCCGATCCTCAAAGACCTACATTGGCTACCAATATACTGTCGACTAGCATATAAAGTAACCATCATCACTTTCAAAATCATCAACAAGATGGCCCCCACAGCCTTAATGGACCTCATTCATCCCATGCCAGCAAACAGAGAAAGGAGAACATGCACATCCAACACACGATCAATTCCCTGTGAAATAACAAAATTCACCAAGACAACCACGAACAGAGCATATAGGTTTTATGCCCCTAGTTGCTGGAACGCACTCCCTGCATCCATAAGAGCCATCAAAGATCTAGCCCAATTCAGAAGAGCGCTTAAACATCACCTCTTTCTCTTACACTATTCACAGCCCTCCAACATGTCTCCCCACAACATGCCACCAACCATGAATACGTAAACCATTACCAATAGATGTACATAGTATACATACAGACTGTAGATAGGTGTAAATTGTTGTACATAGTTACCACCAGTTGAATCCCAAGTTAATCTACCCTGTTCATTGTTGTATGTAAACCGCGCTGATTTTTAAGAGTGCAGTATATAAGAACATTAAATAAATAAATAAATAAATATAAGAGATGGTCCCTGCTTGTTAGAGCTTGCAATCTAATCAAGACAGACAATACAATAGATGAGAATAGGAGTAAAAAGGAAGGTAAGGAGACACAAGGAAAACAAGAGATCAGACTCCAAAAGCAGCCTCAGATGTAAGCTTTTTAGCATGGATATTAAAAAAGGGAAAGATGAAGCCTGATGTACAGATCCAGGTAGTTTGTTTCAGGCATAAGGAGCAGTGGGGTGAAAGGAACGGAGCCTAGAGATGACAGTAGAAGAAAAGGGCATAGAGAGAAGCAGGCCAGTAGAAGAACGGAGTTCACGAGGAGGGTTGTAGGGAGAGAGGAGAGAGGAAAGGTAGTGAGGAGCAGTAGAATGAATACATTTATAGATCAGAAGGAGAAGTTTGACTTAGATACAGAAAGAGAAGAGAAGCCAATGAAGTGACTTAAGAAGAGGGGCCATATGAGTATATTGGGGCTGGCACATTAGCCGTGCAGCAGAGTTCGGAATAGATTGAAGGGGAGAGAGGTGACTTAAAGGTAGACCAGCAGAGAGAGGTTGCAATAGTTGAGATGGGAGGTGACTAAATAGTGGATATGCATTTTGGTAGTGGGTTCAGAAAGGAAGGGGCAACTTTTGGTAATGTTGAAGAGAAAGAAATGACATGGTTTAGCTATCTGTTGAATATGTGTGGAGAAGGAGAGGGAGGAGTCAAAGATGACACCAAAGTTACGAGCAGAGGAAACAGGAAGTAGAAGGGTGTTATCTACAGAGACAGAGAAAGGAGGATGGCGGGAGGAGAGTTTAGGGGAAAAATAAGAAGTTTGGTTTTGGCAATATTCAATTTCAAATGGCGGTGAGACATCCAGGCAACAATGTCAGATAGGCAAGCTGAGATGCAAGACTGGAATGTCAGAGAAATATCAGATGTACATAGATAGATCTGTGAGTCATCGGCATAAAAATAATATTGAAAGCCATGGGAGGATATGAGAGCACCAAGGGACTTGGAATAGAGAGAGAAAAGGAGAGTGCCCAGAATAGAGCCTTGCGGTAATCAACTGAGAATGGGTTAGCAGTAGAGGAGGAACCAGCAGAACAAACACTGAAAGAGCGATGGGAGAGATAAGAAGAGAACCAGGACAGAGCAAAGTCCCTAAAACCAAGTGAGGATAAAATGTCGAGGAGAAGGTGGTGGTCAAGAGTGTCAAAAGCAGCAGAAAGGTCAAGAAGAATGAGGATTGAGTACAAGCCTGAGGATTTAGCCAGGAACAAGTCAATGGAGACTTTGGCAAGAGCCGTCTCAGTAGAGTGTAGGGGACGAAAGCCAGATTGAAGTGGATCTAGCAGGGCTCAAGAGAAGAGAAATTCAAGGTAACAACGGAGGAATGCACATTCAAGAAGTTTGGAAATGAAGTGAAGAAGGGAGATGAGTCAATAATTAGAAGGACAAGTGGGTCAAATGAAGGTTTCTTGAGGAGAGGAGTGACCACAGCATGCTTGAAGGCATCAGAGGCAGTTGTAGTGGAGAGTGATAGGTTCAGAATATATGAGAAGGAAGGGATGACAGAGGAGGAGATGGAATTAAGGAGATGGATAGGGATAGGATCAGAGGAACAGATAGTAAGCTTAGAGGAGAAAAGAAGTTAAGATGTTTCTTCTATGGAGACCTTAGAAAAGGATGAAAAGGTAACAGATATAGAGGGGGAAAGTTGATAATGAAGAGGGGATGAAACTGATCTTAAGGGGAATTGGATTGTAATCTTGTGGACTTTGTCATGGAAGTAGTCAGGAAGGGTTTTGGCAGAAAGAGAAGGAGGGGCCAGAAATGGAGGCGTCTTGAGAAGGCAAGAGAGTTAATCATATAAAGATAGTAGTTTTGCTTGGCGAGTGCTATGGCTGGCTGGAAGGAGGCAAGCATGAATTTAAAGTGAAGAAAATCAAGAATAGAGCAGAATTTGAGCCAAATGCACTCAGCTGAGCAGGCACAGGAGCGTAGATAGTGGGTAGTTGAAGACAACCAAGGTTGAGGTATAGTGCACCTCACGGGACATGAGATGGGTGGAGCAAGAACATCCAAAGCAGAGGAGAGAGTGATATTATAGAAGACTTATAGTCTCATCAATAGACTTAGAAGACAAGGTGGAGGAAAGATGATGAGACAATAGTGGAGCGAGTCGATGGATTGGTAGACTGAGGATTGCTAAATAGGTAGGAGGAGACTGGGCGAGATTGCGTGGGGGTTGATGGAGCGTGATTGAGAGTGAGGATAGCAGGTGATGGTCAGATAATGGAAGAATTGAGGTATGGAAATTAGAGGGCAAACAATTAGAGAAGAAAGCAAGGTCAAGACAGTGACCATACTGATGAGTAGGAGGAAGAAGAGCAAAGCTGAAGATTGAATGAGGAGGTAAGGGAAAGAAGTTTAGAAGCATGGGGGTCAGAAGAATTATCAACATGAATATTAAAGTCACCAAGAATAAGAGAGGTGGATGAATCCAGAAATAAGGCAAGCCATGAGTTAAAGTCAGTGAGAAAGGTAGAGGTGGACTTGTCAGGGGATCTATAAATAGCAGCTATCCAGAGAGGTAAGGGATTTAAAAAGCTGATAGAACGGACTTCAAAGGAGGAGAAGGAGTGAGAGGGAGGTAGAAGAAGGGGTTGAAATTGGCAGGAAGGAAAAAACAGAAACACAACACCACCGCCATGGCCAGTGGCATGAGGAGTGTGGGAAAATTGTAGCCACCATGACAGAAGGCAGCTACTGAAACAGTGTCATCAGGAAGGAGCCAGGTATCAGTAAGAATTATAAGATGGAAAGCATTAGAGATGAGGAGATCATGAGTAAAGAACATAGGAACATAAAATATGCCATACTGGTTCAGATCAAGGTCCATCAAGCCCAGTATCCTTTCCAACAGTGGCCAATCTAAGTCACAAGTACCTAGCAGTTTCCCCAAAAGACACAGGTTCCACAATGCTTGTACTGGGGCAAGGAGTGGCTATTCTGGGTCCACTTTAATAATGGTTTATGGACCTTTCCTCCAGGAATTTGTCCAAACCTTTTTTAAACCCGGCTACATTAACAGCTTTTACTACATCCTCTGGTAGCAAATTCCAGAGTTTGTTACACGCTGAGTGAAAAAATATGTTCTCTTATTAGTCTTAAATACGTTACACTTTAGTTTCATTGCATGTCCCCTAGTCTTTCTATATTCTGATGATATAAACAATCAATCTACATTTACCCATTCCACTCCATTCATTAATTTATAGACCTCTATCATATCTCCCTCAGCCATCTCTTTTCCAGGTTGAAGAGTCCTAACCTTTTTAGCCTCTCCTCAAAGGGGTATCCTTCTATGCTCTTTACCATTTTGGTGGCTCTTCTCTGTACCTTTTCTAATAATTCTATATCCTTTTTAAGATACAGCGACCAGAATTGCACATAGTAACGTAGTAACATAGTAAATGACGGCAGATAAAAACCATTATGGTCCATCTAGTTTGCCCAGTAAAATGGTAAGAGTAGGTGCACCTGTCGCTCCGTGCAGACCACCCCTCCCCATGTCTTTGATTAGGGGTGAACCCACCGCTCCATGTAGGACACCCCTGTTTGTTGAGAAATTAGATAGTTAAGTTTATTTTGATTTGACCCTGTTGCTGTAAAGGGATCCACTGTGTCTGTCCCATGCCATTTTGAATTCTCTTACTCTATTTGCCCCCACCACTTCCATCGGGAGGGCATTCCAAGCATCCACCACACTTTCAGTGAAAAAGTATTTCCTGACATTGCCTTTCAATTTACCCCCTTGCAGCTTCATGTTATGCCCTCTAGTTTTACAGCTTCCCTGTCTTTGTAAGAGGTTTGTTTGTTCATTATTTCTCTTTAAGAATTTAAAGGTTTGAATCATATCTCCCATATCCCTCCTCTCCTCAAGAGTGTACATATTTAGGTCTTCAAGTCTCTTCTCATAAGGCTTCTGATGCAGGCTCCAAATCATTTTGGTCACCTTCCTCTGAACAGTTTCCAGTCTTTTTACATCCTTTGCAAGATATGGTCTCCAAAACTGAACACAGTATTCCAAGTGAGGCCTCACCAGTGAGTTATACAGTGGCATTAGTACCTCTTCCTTTCTGCTGGTAATTCCTCTTTGTATGCAACCCAACATCCTCCTGGCTTTTGCCACTACCTTGTCGCACTGTTTTGCCACCTTGAAATCCTCAGAAATAATCACACCAAGATCCCTCTCCTGGTCCGTGCACACCAACCTCTCGTCCCCTATTGTGTACATTTCCCTTGGATTTCTCCTTCCCAAGTGCATGACACTGCACTTCTTTGCATTAAATCTTAACTGCCAAGCATTAGACCATTCTTACAGCTTTTGTAGATCTTTCATCATGTTATCCACTCCCTCAAGGGAGTCCACTCTGTTGCAAATTTTCGTGTCATCTGCAAAAAGACAGACTTTTCCATTTAGTCCTTCAGCAATATCACTCACAATTACATTGAACAGTGTCGGGCCCAGTACCGAACCCTGGGGGCATCTCACTAATCACCCTCCTTTCATCCGAGTGAGCTCCATTTACCATCACCTTCTGTCCTCTGTCAGTCAACCAATTTCTGATCCAGTTCACCACCTTGGGGCCCATCCCCAAACTACTGAGTTTATTGATAAGCCTCCTATGAGGAACAGTATCATAAAGGCTTTGCTGAAATCCAGGTAAATGACATCCATCACATGCCCCTGATCTAGTTCTCTGGTCACCCAGTCAAAGAACTCAATCAGATTTGTTTGGCAAGATCGTCCTTTGGTAAAACCATGTTGCCTCGGATCATGCAACCTGTTGGTTTTGAGAAAGTCCACTATTCGCTCTTTCAGGAGTGCCTCCATTACCGAGGTAAGGCTTATGGGCCTGTAGTTTGTCACTTCTTCCCTGTCACCACTTTTGTGAAGAGGTACAACATCATCCCTTCTCCAGTCCTGAGGAACTTTTCCTGTTTCCAAGGATCTGTTGAAAACATCCTTTAACGGCCCTGCAAGAACCTCTTTGAGCTCTTTCAGTATCCTGGGATGTATCCCATCTGGTTCCATGGCCTTGTCCACTTTCAGTTTTGCAAGTTGTTCTAACACATCATCTTCTGTGAATGGTGTGGTATCTACTTCATTCCCATTTTTATATTTGGGAGTCACAGGTAGTCCTTCTCCAGGATTTTCTTTAGTAAAGACAGAGCATAAGTATTTGTTTAGCAATTTCGCTTTTTCAATGTCACTTTCCACAAGTCCATTCCCAGCACTTCTGAGTCCTGCAATTCGATCTTGCTTTTCTTCCTCTCCCAAATATACTTTTTGTTTTTAATAAAGTTTATTCCGTGATAATAAGCACAGATACAAAAAGAAAAATTACACTAACACAAATAGCATAATCACAAGTCCACATCAAGGAGCAGCTTCATACAAACAATAAATATATAGACCGAAATATACTTAAAGCTCAAATATACATAGCCAAGAGAACAATGATATTATATAAAACATAACATAATTATTCCCTCTCTTCCAGAAATTTCACCAATTGATCCACTTCAAAAAACAAATAACGTTTACCCTGAAAAGTTATCTGACATTTACAAGGAAATTTAAGATAAAACAATGCACCTATGGCTAATATGCGTGGACGAACCGCTAAGAAGGCCTTACGATGTTCCTGTGTTACTTTAGCCACATCTGGAAATATCTGGATGCTCTGACCACAAAACATTTCAGTTTTCTTCTGAAAATAAGCTCGTAGAATTCTATCTTTATCCATCTCCCAAACGAGAGAAACTAGCAATGTATCTCTAGTAGCAATATCATCAGAAGAACACTCAAGAAACCCAGATAGATCCAGTGTGGATGATGCCAATCGATCATATTGAACTCCCCCAAATGAATGATCATATTTAATCACCTTTCCTTTAGGTAAATAATATAACCTCAAAACTAAAATGTCTTCCGTGTCCTAAAATAATAACACTTCCTTAAAGTACTTCTGTAACAAAAACAAAGGAGAGAGATAATGTGTCCGAGGAAAATTTAGAAATCATAAATTTTTTGAACGCAAAAAATTCTCCCTAAGCTCATCTTGACGATGTAAAAACCCCAGATCCTGAGTAAACTTAACACAAACAGCTTGTTGAGAAGAAAACAAATTCTCATTAGATCCAGCAAGCTTCTCCACAGCGGACAGCCAAACCTCATGGTCAGCTGACTTCCCAACAGTTTCCTTCGAAAATGCCATCACCTTCTGTAAAGAGGCAGATAAAGCCAATTCCATTCGAGAAACTATAGACCAAATATCCTTTAAGGAAACATTCTCAGGAGGCAGCATTCTTTCACCAGAAACAGGAAAGGAAATAACCGAAGGAAGGGGAGGTGATAAAGGCACAGAAGCAGAATCAATTTTCAAAAACAAATCTGGAAGTAAAGTAGGGTCGGAACAGTCCACCCCTTTAACTTCCGAAGGAGAGGATGCAGCAAAACTTCCAGACACAGTTAACTCTTGACTGGGCTGAGCTAAGCCCTTAGCGTCAGCAGAGGTGGGCGGAGACGCCATACTCACAGTTGAAATATCCGTCGAGTCAGATATTGAAGGTCCCGACAAGGCCAGAGGGTTCCCCACTCGAACGTGGGCATCCATCGGGCCTGTTACTTTGACCACCTAGTGCCCCAAAGGGGCACCAAAGGGGCGGAACCTGCCCCTTTGGACACGCCCCTTCGGACACGCTACAACGGGCACGAGCCCACTAAATGCGTCCCGCGTTGGAGCCAATCTTATATGGCCCTCCTCCAGTCCAGCACCCCAATGAGGAGCTAGGCAGGCAGGAACGGAGCAATTCGGTCAAGCAAACAGGAAATTGTAGAAAATGAAGCAGCTCCCTCCCGAATATACTTAAAGAAAGTTTTGTCGCCACACTTCACATCTTTAGCCATCTTTTCCTCTGCCTTTGATTTTGCTTTCCTTATTTCTCTTTTAGTCTCTTTTAGTTTGATCCTGTATTCCTTTCTGTGTTCCTCTGTTTGTAAGCTTTTGAATTTTGTGAAAGCTGAGTTTTTTTCCATTATTTGAGCAGCCACTTCTTTGGAGAACCAAATAGGTTTCCTTCTCCTCTTGTTTTTATTTACTTTCCTTACGTATTTATCTGTTGCCCCTTTTATTGCCACCTTTAGTTTAGCCCATTGCAATTCAACTTCCCTTATCCCCTCCCACCCTGCCAACTCCTCCTTCAGGTACTTGGCCATTTTACTGAAGTCAGTGTTTTTTAAGTTTAGGACTTTGAGCTTGCTATGATTGGACTGCACCTTGGCTTTTATCTCAAACCACACCGTGTGATGATCGCTGCTGCTCACTGGGACACCACCCGAACATTCAATGCGTTATCACCGTTGGTGAGCACTAAATCCAGCGTTGAGCTTTCCCTGGTTAGTCCCATCACCATTTGTCTAAGTAATGCTTCTTGGAAAGCATCCACAATTTTTTTGCTTCTTTTCAGATTCGCAAAAGGAATAATCCAATCCACATCGGGTAGATTAAAGTCACCCAATATGATCACTTCCCCCTTTGTGGATATCTTGGCAATATCTATAATCAATTTGTTATCTATTTCTTCGATTTGAGTCAGAGGTCTGTAGACAACAGCAGTATGGATGACAGTGCCATCTCCTCTTTCCAACACAATCCAGAGTGCTTCTTCTTTTCCCCATGCCCCCTGCATTTCAGTAGCTTTAATATTGCTTTTGACATACAAGGCTACTCCTCCTATTATTCCACTTTCTCTGTCTCTTCTGAATAGATTATAGCCAGCTATGACTATATCCCATTCATGCGATTCATTAAACCATGTTTCTGTAATGGCCATAATGTCCAAGCCAATTTCCACCATTAGGGCTTCCAGGTCCGCAACTTTGTTGGCTAAGCTTCGAGCATTTATGCTCATTGCTTTCCAGCATTTACCTGGCTTGCATGTATTTTGCATTGATTTTGTTCTGCCCACTTCTTCCCACTTGTCGCTGATATGTGGTTTAAAAGTGTGGCTGTTTCTGATGTTATTCTGCTTTTGCCGGGAGTGACATCCTGAACTTGTCCTTCCCCATCCGTCACACCCTTTTCTAGTTTAAATGCATATCCACATACTACCTGAATTATTCAAGGTGTGGTCGCACCATGGAACGATACAGAGGCATTATAATATCCTTTGTTTTATTCTGCATTCCTTTCCTTATGATTCCTAGCATCCTATTTGTTTTCTTGGTCGCTGCTGCACACTGGATGGAGAGTTTCAACGTGCATGGAGAGTTTCAACGTGCTATCCACGATGGCGCCTAAATCATTTTCCTGGGTGTTGGTTCCTAATATGGAACCTTGCATCATGTAACCATAGTTTGGGTTGTTCTTTCCTAGGTGCATAACTTTGCACTTGTCCACATTAAATTTTATTTGCCATTTGGATGCCCAGTCTTTGAATTTTTCAGGGTCTTCTTTTAATTTTTCACTATCCCCTTGCATTTTAAGAACTTTGAATAATTTTGTGTCATCTGCAAATTTGATTACTTCACTCATTATTCCCATTTCCAGGTGACTTACGAATATGTTAAAAAGCAGTGGACCCAGCACAGATCCCTGGGGTACTCCACTATTCACCTTTCTCCATTGGGAAAATTGGCGATTTAGCACTACCCTCTGCTTTCTATCTTTTAACCAGTTCCTGATCCACAATAGTTCACTACCTCCTATCCCATGACTTTTTAATTTCACCAAGAGTCTCTCATGAGGGGCCTTGTTAAAGGCTTTCTGAAAATGAGGAGCTTATTATCTATGGAATGAGTATTCCATAGGGCACATGAGAAAGGGAGAGGAGGAGAAAAGAGAGGAATATGAATGAGATTAGAGTGGTCAAGTGACGAACTGTCATGGGAATGAGCGAAAAGTCTAGGGGGGGCCAGGGTTGGGATTAATGTCTCCGGATTAGAGAAGAAGAATGAGCAGAAGAGTACAAGGCAGATAGGTGACAGAATGGTGGAAACGAGGATGAGGTTCCCTCAGAGAGAAAGGAGAGGGATGGATGAATGAATGGTATCCAGCTTTCTATACTTTACAGACTTCAATGAATCCAAAATATAGCCATTTCTCTGCTCAGCCATGCAAAACCCTTCAACCACATGATTCCCCTTCTCAAAAACTCCCACTGGTTTTCTATAGTCTACAGAATTAAATTCTATTCTTGCTTTCAAGTCTACAGTATGTACACAGACATTCCCACTCAACTATTTAACACCTTTATCCCACATACCCTTCCTTGTACTCATCATTCATGCAATGACAAGTGTCTATTTATCCCTTCACCTTCAGAAGCTATTCATGAATCTACCCACAGTTCAGCTTTCTATAACCTTGCTCCTCTGCTCTGGAATGCTATCTATAAGCACTTAATGCTTGGAGCTTTTCTTATCCAGATTCAAGTCTGATCTTAAAGCCGAGTTTTTTTGCACAGGTCTTTGATGATTGGTAGCCTGCTGGTGGTTGGGTCTCAAACTTGCCAGACAACTATTCTTTCTTCTTTCTATTCTATTTCTATTCTCATGTATTACCCATTCTCTAACTGAGCTCCAGACCCTCTCTTTACCTTTTAATCTTTACTTTGTAAACCTCTATGATGTACCTAATAGCAGTGGTATATTAAATATTTCAATAAACATTAACATAAACACGAAATTCTCTAAGGTTACGTCTTGTTTATACAGCAAGCTTGTGCATGTTATTAAAGTATATATGAATTATCAGGCAGTTGAAAATTCTCTTGCACACATAGGATTGTTAATGCATTCTTTGTTTTATTCTAAAGACATTACGTGTTTGTGTTGCTTCATGCAGTAATTGTAGGAGACATCCTCCCTAGTCTAGCTTATTACATACTTATTTGATTGCCTCTTGAAATGGCTTTGCAATTTGCATGAGCTTTGTAGATTGGGGGTAATTTCATGATGGATACCTATATGAAATGGCCAAAAATAAATGGCCTTTTTAAAAAAGGCTCCCACACAGATTTACATTTGCCCCAAAGAAGGTATAAATGTGTTTGTGGACTCAATGGCAGTTCTAATGAGGGGACCAAGCAAATTTTTTCTGAGGGCTCCCATTGTGGCACACCCCCTTCTGCACGCCTCCTACAGGGTGGTGGAAAACTTACTTTAATATGTTTACCACACTGCCTCTACTCTTTTAAGTTTGCACCAGGTCCAGATGGTAGTACCTAACGGGTCAAAATCTCACGGTGCAGCTGTTGCCTGGTGCAAACATAAAAGAGTGGTGCTCTGCCTTACTGCCGCTGTGTGGGCCCCCTTCCTGCTCAGGCCCCCCTCCTACATTGCAGGGGCTTTTTGGGTAGAATTCATGCCGGCATGTGCACTTCATGCATGTGCACAACTATTTTATAAACCATGCATGTAAATCACAGCTGTACTGTAGCTCTGCCCCTGGGGAATGCCTACGTGGAGATCAAGTGTGCTCTTGTTGACACGTGTACTTTAATATATGCTGTAATGTTGGATGTGGGCATCCAGGTCGCTTGTTCACTGGTCTTCCAATCAGGCACTCCCACTCTGCATTTTCCAATCCAATCCAGAGTTTTGTATGAGCCCCCCAACCAGCAATTATCAGGAACATATTACAGTTGTGGGAGCCCCACTGAAGTCCAACACTACAGTAAGAACACTGTGCTTACCCCAGCACTAGTGCCATGTTGAGCCTTTACATCAAAAGTCACAAAGAAAAGTAAACATCCACAGACAGTTCCATAGCAGCCCAAGAAAACTCCTCTTTATATCTCCCTTGGAAGTCATCAGGTAGGAAGCACTTCTCTCACCCCCTTTCTTCAGCAAACAAACTCTTTTTCTTATGTTACCAGTGGTGTTGCTGAAACTCACAGCTCTAGCAGCTGTGTCAGCAGCCCTCCCTCCCTTCCTTCAGGCTTTGTTTCCTTGACTGAACCTCCCCACGGGCTGCTTCATTAACCACTTCAAGAGCAAGTACGTCCATGGGTTCAGAAGAATCTTGTTCCCCAAATTCCACAGCTTCCATCGGCTCTTCCTGGTCTGCTCCTCCTTCCCCCTCAGTTTGAAGCCCGTTCCTTCCAAGCTGGTATCATAGTTGGAGCCTTCCTCCTTTCTGGAGTCCAGGCTGGGTTTTGGTCAGACCTGCAGGATCTAGGCTTTCCCTGTGGCTGCAAAGGTTCCTGCACTATCACCAAGGGATTCTCTCCTCGGGTATTACCTGGCTGATCACAGCAATGCATAGCTCTCGCAATTCTGTAATAGCTGATTTCCATGTATAAAACAAGCTTTACATACAAAAAATGCTCTATAAAATGACCCCACAAATATCCACAAGATAGTGAAAACCATGATTTGAGATATAAAGAAATTCTGTAGCCCAGGAGTTTGGCTTTGTGACGATGCAAGTAATATGATTCTCATATTTGACAGTGGATTTGCATAAAAAAATAGCATGCTGTTGAATTGGAAGTATGCTAAAAATGCAATGTTCTATGTATTGCCGCTGTGTTTCTGTCCTTACAGGTGGAAATAATTTTATCGACATTGTCTGCCACTACAAACTCACAGTCAGCTTGCTAAAAAAATATCATGAAATCTGTTTGCCTTCATCTTAAATTTATGCTTAAATAGACATGTTAAGATCAAAACTGTGTGCTAGATTAGATTTGTACTCCTATAAATGATGACTTTAACTTTATAATAACAGTGTATTCAACATCACAAAACCCATAATCTTTTAAAGTAATGACATATGTCCATTTGTGAACTCAAATATGTTGTAGATTAAAAAGCCCAATCATTTTTAATATTACTGCACTTGTCATATTAAAATGATAACCACTGAGGAATTGCCTTGGTTTCTGCATGGGAATATCTATTTATTAAACAAACTTTTCACTGTTCATTTGTCTATGAATGAAGGCACATTTTAGAAATAACATCCAGGTGTAATCTGGGACATCCAGGTGAAAATGTTTCAAAAAAGGCTGAGCATATCCAAGTTTGGGCACGATATCAGAAACATGGATGTATCCGATATGAACGTTATTGGGGATGGCTACATAAATGTTTCAGCAACAGTATTCCCAACAGGGAATGTGTCCCAGCCTACCATTCTGCTAGCAGCACAACAGCCATAAAAGGATTTCTCCGATACCTATCAATTGTCTTTACTGTTGTGGACAATATTAGGGGTATTAGAGTTCATCTCCTCTAGACCCTCCGGGTGTTTTACTGGCGAAATAATAACTTTTTAGATGCCTAGTCATGCCCTGGAGAAGGTATAGAGTTGGACAAGAGCAGAGACATACCGGCTGTTTCTGAAATCAGGCATGCACATCTAAGGTCTTCAGAGCGTCCCGGACACATCCTCACCATGTCCCCATCCTAGATGGACATCCCCAAGCCATGAATGTCTCTATAAGTGTTTTATAAAATGGCTCCAGGAACGTCTTCATGATTTGGATATCTGAGTACCTGTTTTCACCTTAGATGTATCTCATGTTGTCTGTCTTGACTAGACTGTAAGCTCTGATGAGCAGGGACCGGCTTTTACATGTGTCTGTGCAGTGCTGTGTATGTCTTGTAGCGCTATACAAATGTTCAGTAGTAGTAGTAGCAAAGCATGAATAGAGCTTTTAAAATGACCCCCATAGTATTATAGTAACAGAATAGTTGTCAACAGATGAGGCTCACTGAGCCCATCTACTGTCCCTGCTGAACCTGCTTGCCTCCCCTTCTCTCACCACCACTTTTGGATCTGTACCGGGGCATGGTTAAATTCTATCATTATTTTCATGAATACAACTTATGTAGTTGGGCTACTGGACATTGGATATCTTGAAAGCACAGGAGTGCTTTCAGGAGTGCTCCTGAAACTTTTGTTACTGCTTTATTTTCATATTGAAGCTACTAACATAACAGATATTTGAATATTTTTTTAATTTTTTTTATCATGTCCCTCTTTCTCTTCTTCTGTTTTACATGGTGTGTTTTGAATTCCTATTACTGCTAGGGATATGCAATTGATAGCGTTCTTTTGTAGTCTACCTGCAATTCTGAGTTAAATCCTCATTTTCACTCACTTGCCATTTTACACAGACAGCATAAATTGTAAAAGTGCATACAAAAGTGATTATGTACTAGAACCTCATTACGGCCAGCACTGATAAACTGAACTGTTGGTTAAAGCAAACAAAGAGCCTTTCCCTGCTGTTTTCTTATTTCCTTGTTAGTGATCATGTCATTTACTCCTAGTTCTCAGATAAACAGACATAGAGCAAGCACATAGCATACAGCTATGTACTTGCAATTGTCACTGAAGCATAGACCCACTTTTTTCTGTATTCAGGATAAGCTTCACATTATTGATCTCTGAATCATGAAGAAAAAAGAGCGGCATTATCTTCGGTGTTACACTGTCACCACTTCTGCTTTCCATTTAAAAAGAATGAACAATGGCAATTCATTTAGACAGATATTGTAGGCAGGATGAGGGGGAGAAAGTGCTACAGTGGAGATAAGGACTTTAACTAGGTTATGTAGCAGGACCGTCCTACTGGGTGATAGGTTAGAAGTTTCCATGCCAACTGACTCTCTGAACTTTCTTGACTGAGATTGCCAGCTACTGCCAATATGTGAGCATTAACGGTAATATGAGTTTAAATTAACACCCGCATCGGGTAGGAGTCTCTAGCTTTGGAAGGCCATGCCCACTCTCTTGCAGAAGAGTGGAAAATGTCTACCCGATAAAGCAGACTTGGGAGGGAGATGGCAGCAGCTGGGGGGGGGGGGGGTGTGAAATATTAATTAATGAGTGGTATCAGCCCATATTTAAAATGGTGCTTGTGAAATAGTGCACAAATTTTGACCTCTATGTGAGTGCTCAATTTTCACAGAAAAATGGCAATTGGCATAGGCTTCATTACAGGGTGGACCACATGGGCCCTGGCCCTACCAAAATTTCCCTGCTGATAGTGCCTTGGAAGCAAGCTATCTGCTCATGGAGTTTCCATCTCCTACAGGCAGAAGAGAAAAGTGCAGCCGCATTCACGGCAAAGACTCCTTCTGTCTGCCTACAGGAGATCAGATCCCCGTGGGCAGAATAGAAGGGGAAGGCTGCGGTCATGGCTTCAAAGCAGGTTGTCTGCTCACAGGGGCTAAAGGCAGAGTTAGGGCGGAGTGAAGGCAGAGTTGTCAGAAGGCAGAACTTGGTCTACCCCTCACCAAAGAAACAGGCATTCCATTGCCCTGGAGCCATTTTATAAAACAAAAGAAGATATTTGAATCATGTAGAAGGATAAATGCATAGGTATTCCACAGACACCATCCATGGTGTGAAAATAGGACAGTGCTGTATTCTAAAATGACACTAGTGGATCTTAAATGAATAACATCTTTGGAGTACTTCAAAATGATGAGGACCTTTAACACAATTTTGGAATAGGAACTTGCAGGGCAGGAGTGACTAGAGTTTTCTCCTATTCCCATTTCATATCTTATTTATTTTCTCTTATATACCGTGCTATTCTGCATCAGTGTGATTTACATTGAACAAACTGAAATTACATTGAACAGGGCATTATAACTTGGAGATAACTATTTTACAGGGAACATGGGCTATGAAGGGTTAAGTGGCTTGCCCAAGACCACAAGGAGCACCTGTGGGACCAGAAACCCCAGTCCTTCCAGCCCAAGGTTGCTGTTCTCTAGTGGGATTTGAACCCCTGACCTTCTGGCCTGAAGTACCTTGCCCCAACCAGTAGGCCACTCCTCCACTCCTGGTGAGTGGAAGCAAAGGAGGCTATTTTGGAAGCCCCATTCATGCATTGGGTGTCTGAAAATGCATGTAAGAGACATCCAAAGTACAAAGACGTCTCCAGAGTCATTTTAGAAGCCGAGTCTGTGGACGTCCAAGTCTGAACAGGGACATGGTAGAGGCATGGCTGGGGAGGCCCCAAGAATCTCGATGTCACTGCCTGATCTCAGAAACATCCTGGATGTCCGTAGTCATGTCTAAGTTTAGACCTGCTCCAGGCATGAATAAGTATCAGGAAAGTGCTAGTTTTGGCTGAAAAATATCCAGAGGATATAGATGAGAAAGCACTAAATCATTCCAAATATTCAGCAGAATCATTGGTCCTATCCCACTACTCTAACCATATCGGGTGTATCCACATTTATCCACATCGGGCGCAAAGAGGAATACCGCTGCCATCAAAAAGCCCCGATCGGCTTCAGGATAGGGAGTGGGAAGTTGAACTTCTCCGTGCTCCCCATCACGAGGTCAATCAGCGCCCATACCTGGTGGGCCCAAAGTCTGTCAGGATCCAGATCCCCCTCTCCCATGCTTTCCTTCTTGGAACTTACCAGGGGTGTCCCTAGTAGATTAGTAGTGGGGGGGGGGGGGCAAGAGTGATCCCCAGATTCTGCTGCCCTGATGTTGTCTTGGGTATAAAATGGTGCCTCTTACCTGTACTGGTAGTGTCAAAGTACTACTGCTAGGATTCTAGCTGACAAATAAGGAGCATACACTCCTTGTGTGGCAGATGGACCCCTATAGTAATACCACAAAGGCTATCATTAGGAGTCACAGCCAGCCAGCTGCAAGACAGGAGGATTCAGAGTTCACTCCTGATTCCCCATTAACCTATCAGGGGCATCCCCAGTAAGTGCCAGCAAGGAATCAGGAGTGGGGGTGGGGTCCAAGATACTGATCGCAATAGAAGGTTTGGGATCCTGATCGCAGGTGATTGTGTTTTTTGTTTTACTGCAGTGTACCACAATAACTGCATCCAGATAGCACAATAAACCCATCCGTGCTTTCTACTGAATGCATTTGCCATGTGCTCTATGTCCTGTGTGAGAGCTGCAGGGCATGCCACCAACAGTTACCTTACAGACTTTGCACTTACCACGCATTAATTTTTGTACCTAAAATATGTAATAAGTGGAAACCTATTTCCACACTTTAGTAAACAAGCCCCTAATAGATCATTGTATACAATGATTATGGAGCATTGGATTTTTCTTCAGTGACAGAATTAAGATTCCTTCAGTTGCTCATTGTATTCATTATACACTTTTGAACAACTGAAGTTCTTTTCAATTGATACGATTAGTCTAGGATGGATACAGTAAACCTATCAAGACTTGAATAAAAGTGAATCTTTAGATTTTATTATGTTGAGCCTGTTTGACAGAACGTAGAAATAGAATAGGCTAATCCACTGCATTTCGGAAAGTATGGGAGTAGCTGTCCTTGCATAATGTTTACTGTGATGATCCTTTGGCTTGGTACAAAACATGATTTTGCAAAGAAATGTTTACATGTTATGTAATACAGACTATTTTTAACAATAAGGCCATAAAGCTATATGTTATGAATTAAAATGGAAAACCAAATGCTGGCATTTTTCTAGAGGTTTTCAGTTGCACGTATGTAGTTGAAGAGGTGATCATTTTTGAGTGTCTTTTTTTTAAGTTTTTTTGTCAATATTTTAGATTAGTAGGTGTTCAATTTACTGGTCTGTTCATTTGGCACTGGTTTTACAGCTAGGAACAGTTGCTTCAGTAAATCATTAATCATAGTGTCAGTTATGGGCAATATTCATTTTAATGCCATGACGTAGGCTTGAATTAAAATTCTATTGAATGCAGCTTGCAATTCCTATTTAGGACTCTAAGTGATAGTGCCCGATTATCTGTGACAGCCAAGAACAGCTGTTCTTGACAACTAGCCAATCACAGTTCTGCCCTCAAATGACATCGCCATTTAAACAAGGTCAGCTCAGTGTTCACGGATTTCTAATTGTCTGAACTTTTTCATCATCATGAAAGAGTGAATGTACATCTGTATAGGCATTCACCGAAGTACTGGACACTGTAACTACTGTTTCAGCTTGGCATAAGTTACAAGGTCTGGACCACAACAGCTTTACAGTGTTCACTGGAATATTAGGACACGGCTATTTCAGGCAAGAGATAACTGCATTGAAGGAGTCTGCTTCTTTCTTGAATAAAAATGGGAAATGTTTATTCCAATGGATTAAAAAAAAGAAATGCTTTGATTTTCAGTGACTACTTGGTTGAATATTTTCCATCTTTTTACATTTTTGACATTTCTAAACAACTAAGGGCTCATTCCATCCTAGACATAGATCCCCTCTGTACGTCCGGTCTGAGCTGGACGTACAGGGGGATCGCGATTCTGATCCCACGGGACATGTCTAGCCTCGCAGGGTCAGAATCGCGAACAGTCCTGTACGTGCAGGCTGGTACTGTGATTCGGTCCATTCTGCATGTACAGAACCTTCACGGCTAACTAAGTCAAGGCTGTTCAGTGGAGCCAGGGTCAGGCTGTGGGGAATGTCCTCTGACCCCTCCTGCCCCATCCGTGCCTCGACATTGAAAATATAGCACGTCTAGGGAAGTTATTCCATCTTGGAGGTGGAATAATTTCCCTGCACATGTCATGGCCCTGGATGTCCAGGGCAGGTGACTGCCCACCACCTGCCCAGACTCTGCCCCCGAGCCATCCCTTCCCCATCCCCATCTAACTTCCCTGCACAACTGGCGGGAAAGTTAGACACGGCGGGGGACGGCACAACTGGCGGGAAAGTTAGATACGGCGGGGGACGGCACAAATAGCAGGGATGGACGTTCCGCTGGGATGTCCATCCCCACTATTCGTGGCACAGAATCGGGTCCCTACTGTTATTATACAGATCAATATTTAAAAAGAACTGAGACATTTTAGCCCCTGTGCTTTTATTTAAGTATCCTTTGGCATTATATGTATGAATATTCTGGTGTACATATGATACTATATACAGAGTGGTGAGCAAGGTTGAAGCATTCCAGGGGCAGGCCAGCAAATATGTATAAATTGCCTGAATAGGTGTATCTATTCAGTCACTAATTCATAGCTTATACATTTGAGATGGATGTGCCAAAATCAGGTATAACTTGGTCCATCTTAGCCAAACATATAAGCAATGAGAGTTATTTTAGAAGACTTATTCATTACTTACAAGTGTAAATTGCATCCACGTGCAAATGCTCATTTTTGAAAAGGTTTAATTTACATGTAACTGCCTATAATATGTCAAATGTGAACAGGGGCTTGTCAAGGGCATGGCCTGGGTGAGACAAAACTCTGCCCATGCTTTCCTTGTTTCATATAGGGAATGCACATGTAAGCTCACGGTTGTCCGTATCCAGCTGCTCTCTGATATGAATAGGTAATTTAAGTGTTCCTTTTTGAGAGCCCTTTACAGGAAGGATTAAGAGGGCTATCCCCCTTAAGCCACCCAATGTTTTTTACCCTCTCCAAATGGATATGAAGTAATGATAGAGTCTTCTGTAGCATCTGCAGGTCTAGGATAGAAAAATTGCCAGGTAGAATTATAAGTGGAAAAGAGTAGTTACTCACCTGTAACAGGTGTTCTCCAGGAGCAGCAGGAATCAGTCCTCACTTATGGGTGACATCGGCGCCGACGGAGCCCTCGCGGAGCAATTTCCCCAGCTTTCGAAGAAAGCCTTTGGGAATTGCAGCACGCATTCGCGGTCCCCTTCCCGCCCAAGGGTGCCATCTTGCTCAGTTTGATGACATAGCGAAAAGACAGCAAAAAAGTTAGCAAAAACAATGGATAAGAATGACTGCAACTCCGAGGGGAGGAAGGAGGGTTGTGAGGACTGATTCCTGCTGCTCCTGGAAAACACCCGTTACAGGTGAACAACTACTCTTTCTCTAGGACCAAGCAGGAAGTCAGTCCTCACTTATGGGACTCCCAAGCTTAAGGCTACCGGAGACCTCAAGCCGAAAAATGAGCTCCCTCTAGCTCAGCAGTATAGAAGGAAGGAATCTTCTCTGAATACGCTCCCGGCCGGTAGCCCAACACCAGGGCCGGAGGGTAGGAGTTGCCTAAACCTCAAAGAGATTGTGGAGGACTGCCTGTCCGAAAGCACTGTCCCTGCGGGACTCCCTCCCCAGGCAGTAATGAGCCGCAAAAGTCTGGCTTGAAGACCAAGTAGCGGCCCGGCAGATGTCTGCCAATGGAACAGAGCGGAGATGAGCCAATGACGCAGCCTTCGCCCTGACACGGTGAGCCGTGACTTGACTCTCTAAGGAGAGGCCGGCTGCCCCATAAGCCCAGGCGATACAGTCAGCTACCCAGATGGACAAAGTACGCTTGGAGACAGGCACCCCCAACCTATTGGGGTCAAAAGAAACGAAAAGCTGAACAGCCTTTCTATGCTCCCGCGTATGGTCAAGGTAGAAGGATAAGGCCCTCCTACAGTCCAGGGTATGCAGAACTGTTTCAGCCCGGCTGGTATGCGGCCTAGGAAAGAAGGTTGGAAGAACCACCTCTTGGTTGAGATGAAAAGGGGAAACCACTTTTGGAAGAAACTTAGGGTGAGTCCTTAAGACCATCCTATTCGGGTAGAACCTAGTGTAAGGAGGCTCAGACACTAGGGCTTGCAGTTCACTAACGCGCCTAGCGGAAGTAAGGGCTACCAAGAAGAGAGTTTTCCAGGAAAGGAAACGAAGAGGGCAGGTAGCCATAGGTTCAAAAGGCGGACAGGTAATCCGCTGTAAGACCACATTGAGATCCCAGTCAGGGGCTGGTGGGCGCAAAGGAGGCTTAAGCAGAAGGAGGCCTCTGAGAAAACGCGCCACCAAGGGGTTTGCGGAAAGAGGTCTGCCGTCCACCGGTGAGTGATGTGCAGAGAGAGCACTGAGGTGGACCCTGACAGAGTTGGACTTGAGGCCTAGATTAGAAAGGTGAAGCAAGTATTGCAGTACCACCGATACCAAGCAGGAGAAGGGGTTCTCAGACTGCTGAGAACACCACACGGAGAAGCGACGCCATTTAAGGGCGTAAGACTTCCGGGTGGATGGTCACCGAGACGCTAGTACGACATCTTCCACCTCCGGAGGTAGTAGGAGCGGAGCTAGGACTACCCTTTCAGCAGCCAGGCCATCAGGTGAAGGGCCCGGAGGTTGGGGTGCAGGAGAGTGCCTTGATCCTGAGTCAGGAGATCAGGCTGAAACCCCAGAGGAAGAGGAGTGTCCACCGCCAGTTGTAGCAGGAGCAGGAATCAGGGCTGTCTCGGCCACCTGGGCGCTACCAGGATTACCGAGGCCCTGTCCCGGAGAACTTTGAAAAGCATCCGGGACACTAGTGGCGTGGGAGGAAAGGCATACAGTAGGCCCGTGGACCACGGGATGAGGAAAGCATCCACCGCTACTCTGAGAGGATGCGGGTGCCTGGAGCAGAACCTGGGAAGTTGCCGGTTCAGAGGACTGGCAAAAAGATCCATGGTGGGGAGGCCCCACCGGAGGAAGATCCGCTGAACCACCAACGGGTCTAACCTCCACTCGTGTGGCTGCAGAATCCTGCTCAGTTTGTCGGCCAGGTAATTTTCCTGTCCTGGCAGGTAAACAGCTTTGAGGAGGATGCCATGGTCGACTGCCCAAGAGCACAGTCTCCGAGCCTCTTGACATAGAAGGAGGGAGCCGGTGCCCCCCTGTTTGTTCACATAGAACATGGCAACCTGATTGTCCGTCTGGACCAGTACAGACTGATGAGAAGTGAGGTGAGAGAAGGTCCGTAGAGCTAGGCGGATCGCCCTGAGCTCCAGGAAGTTTATCTGCTGAGCAGCCTCCCAAGGGGTCCAAAGGCTTTGAGTACATGTCCCCTGGCAATGTGCTCCCCATCCCAGGAGAGAGGCATCTGACGTCAGCACTTGGGAAGGCGGAGGAGACTGAAAGGTCATGCCGAGTACCAGATTGGGCAGATGAAGCCACCATTGCAGAGAGGAGACCAGGCGGTCGGAGATCTGTACTAAGTCCGCAAGGCTCCCTGTGGCTTGATGCCATTGAATGCGAAGGCTCCACTGAGCAGGCCTCATATGTAGACGGGCATTCGGAGTTACATGGACCGTGGAAGCCATATGGCCGAGCAGCTGCAGGAATTGCCTGGCAGAGACCAGGGAAGTGCTGTGAAACTCGCTGGCCAGAGCTCTGAGCCGGTTGGCCCGTTCCAGAGGCAAGAAGGCACGAGCCTGCAGAGTGTCCAACAGTGCTCCTATGAATTCGAGATCCTGAGAGGGGAGCAAAGTGGACTTTGCGAAGTTTATGACAAACCCCAAGTGCTGAAGCAGAGCCACTGTGCGATGAGTGGCTTGATTGGCCTCCTGGGAAGACTGGCCCCTTATGAGCCAGTCGTCCAGGTATGGAAACACAAAGAGACCCTGAAGCCTCAGGTAGGCCGCCACCACTGCCAGGCACTTGGTGAACATCCTGGGAGCGGAGGACAGGCCAAAGGGCAGTACCCTGTACTGATAATGATTTCCTGCCACAACAAATCGTAGATATTGTCTGTGGTCCGGATGGATAAGGATGTGAGTATAAGCATCCTTTAGATCCAAGGAGCATAGCCAATCTCCCTGCTGGAGGTAGGGCAGCAGGATTCCAAGGGTAAGCATCTTGAACTTTTCCCTTTGCAGGAACTTGTTGAGGTTGCGCAAGTCTAGGATGGGTCTGAGGCCTCCTGTTCTTATTGGTATCAGAAAGTACCTGGAATAAAAGCCGTGACCTCTCAGGTGGTGGGGCACCGGTTCCACAGCCTGTTCCTGAAGAAGACTTGCCAACTCCTGAAGGAGTAAGTCCCTGTGCAGAGGGGGTCTTGGAGTCTCCCCTGGAAAGTAGGAGGGAGGTACTTGGTGAAAATGCAAAAGGTAGCCCTCTTGAACTACCTGAAGCACCCAGGTATCTGATGTTATGGCTGACCACCTGTGGGCAAAGTGGGCCAGCTGGCCTCCCGTGCTGAGAGAAGACAGCGGGGGGGAAGAGGCTATGCTTATGGAGTCAAAAACCCGCACCCTGCTGAGCAGGGGCCGGTGTAGTGGGCTTGGGGGCCTTCTGCCTACGGGACCCATTACCCTGTCCCTTAGCCTGCTGACCCTGATGGGCAGCTGCTGAGGCTTGATATTGTGGGTGATGTTGTTTATAGGCAGACACCTTCCTCGGGTAAAAGGGCTTTTTCTCCGAGCCCTTCCTCTTCTGTGAAGGGGCAGAGGTCTTCCTGGACAGGCGAGTCCTGGTTAGAGTCTCGGTCTCGAGTTGTGCAGCCTTTTCAGCCATGGGCTTGCCAAAGAGGTTTTCACCTCTGCAGGGGACATCGACCAACTTGTCCTGCACCCATGGCTCGAGGTCGGATGACTGAAGCCAAGCCTGTCGGCGGGCACCGATGCCGGCCCCGGCTACTCGAGCCGATGCTTCGAAGCCATCGTAGGCTGCTCGAGAAATAAATTTTGAGCACTCTCGAATACCAGTGGACAAGGCCTGGAACCTCTGCAAAGGTTCCTCGGAGAGACCAGCAGAGAACCCGGCAATTTCCTTTGCCAGGTCTCGGAGATACATGCCCATTTAGAGCTGGTATGTCTGGACTCGACAAGCAAGCATAGAGCCCTGGAAGCACTTCCTACCGAGGGCATCCAGGTTTCGGGCCTCCTTGCCGGGAGGCACCGAGGAGTGCATCTTTTGACTCTTGAGTCGATGCATGGCCGATTCCACCACCATGTAATGGTGCGGTAGTTGTGCCTTCTGGAACCCGGGGCTCTTGCGGACTCGATACATGGAATCGACCCGCTTGCTTAACACCGGCGTCGATGCCGGGCTCTCCCACATGCGGAAGAGAAGTCTTTCCAGCATCGGAGGAACCGGTACAGTAAAGGCCTCCTTTGGGGCAGAGTCATACTGGAGGGCCTCGAGCTCTTCGGCTCGAGGCTCCTCCTCGGGATCCACGGGGAAGGCCAAAGCCTTGGCCATATCCCTCACGAAGTCCGAGAACCGGGTATCCTCCGGGGGGGGGGGGGGGACCGTCTCCGAGGTTCTGACTCAGGCGAGTCGGAGGGGACGCACCAAGTCTGAAAAGAACCGGGTGACTCGTCCTCCTCCGTGTCCCAGCCCGACTCCTCCGTGGAGGAATCGAGTGGCTCCGTGCGGGCGGCCGCTGAGGACCTCCGCCCCGACGCCGAGGCCGGCGTCGACGACCTCAGTCCCGAACGGGAGGCCGAGGGAGACCGTGGCCGAGGATCGACTCGAGCCCGCATGGACTCGAGGATCGGCTCGGCCTCCGGGGTCGACTTGGACGTCGATGTCCCGGTGGTCGGGGCAGATGCACCGGCGAGGCCAGCGATCAATGCCCGCTGCTGGTCCATGAAGGCAGCGAAACTGCTCTCCAAGGCCGTCAACCTGAGTCCAAGCTCAGGAGACCCAGCAGCCCCCCGACTCGGGCCACGACGGCATCGGGCCCGACGTCGGCTCCTTCGGAGGCAAGTCCACGAGGACTACAGTACTCACGTGTGCAGGAGACTCCACTTTGAGACGAGGATGCTTCGAAGGCCTCTCCGACTCCGAGGACCCGGGGCGGCTATCGGGGCTATGCGACCTGGCCCTCGAGGGACCAGAAGCGTCCTCCGACGCCGCCCTCGTGGGTTTCTTCTTCTGACGATGTTCCCGGGCGGGAGACCCCCGCTCAGAGGAACTCCGACGACGCTCGGGGCCGGAGTCACGAGACGTCGAAGCCTCTGACGAGGTCCGGGCCCGGCCGGACGCGGAGTCAGAGAAGATTCGCTCCTTTTGAGACTGCCGACTCCTCAACGCCTTCAAGGACATTTTGGTGCACGGACCACAAATCATCGGGTCATGATTGGGTCCGAGGCAGCGGAGGCAGCAGTCGTGTGTGTCGGTAAGAGACATAAGCCTCGTACACCGATCACACTTTTTAAACCCGCTGGCAGCCATCGGGGGAAAAAGGGCCCCTGCGAGGTCAAAAGACCGTGCTGCCAGAGAAAAAGAAAAAAGTGGCGGGAACGCCAGTCACGAAGGACAAAAACCGAAAAATAGTGAACGGACTCGACACCGGAGTATCGAGGCCGGGCGGGAAAAGGACACGGCGTCGAACTGAGAAAAAACAGAACGAAAAAATCAACTTTTTCAGCGGCGATCACAAACTACGTCTGTAGGGCTCCGCGGAAAAAAGAAGACTGAGCAAGATGGCACCCTTGGGCGGGAAGGGGACCGCACATGCGCGCTGCAATTCCCAAAGGCTTTCTTCGAAAGCTGGGGAAATTGCTCCGCGAGGGCTCCGTCGGCGCCGACGTCACCCATAAGTGAGGACTGACTTCCTGCTTGGTCCTGGAGAATATATATATATGTGTGTAGGTTGTAAAATAACTGCAGTTATATGTATAAGTTGTTGGATTTTTCCCTGTCAATTTCTCCATTGTGATGATGTATGTGGATATCAGTCCCTGTGTGTTCCTGTACATCCTTCTGTCTGTGGCTGTTTTCAATAATCACATCCATTTGGAGCGGCAATGATATGTCCATTTTACATTGGTCTCATATGTGCATACCTTTTTGTCTGAAACTGGCATAGATTTTCAGATGTTTTCACTTCTATGTCCCTTTTAACACATAAACAGCCTTCCAAAATGTGTCTTTTTATTGATTACATCAAGGCTTCTGACTGTGTAAACCATGAGAAACTCTGGACCACATGAAAAAGCATGGCTATACCAGAGCACCTGATAGTTCTCTTGCACAACCTTTACATTAATCAAGAAGCAACAGTTCAGAGGATGTTGCTCTGCAAATTGGGGCTATCTGTTGGAGTAGTTCATTCTGCCAGTCAGTGCAAGTTCTGGGATCCTCCCCCTTTTCCAGCGTCATCGAGGGGTGCTGTTTCTTTGGAATTTAAACTCCTACAGCTGTTCCGCGGTCCCGTGCCCGAAGGGGCGCGTGACTAAAGGGGAATTTCCCTTTGGTGCCATTTCAGGGCCTGCGGCATTTTCCCCTTCTGATTTTTGCCACTGCAGATTCCTAAAGGGCGCGGTAAGAGGACGTGTAAGGCGATGGAGAAAGACTCCAATGGACCAGCATGTGTGAGTGTTGGAAGACTGAAGCTTGGGTCAGAATTTCTGCGGCTTGATATGTCTACCTCTGTTAACACATCTTTATTTGTTGTCTCCCTGAGTTGCATCAATAGGACACCACCTCTGAATCCTGCTCCTTTGAACTGTGGCGTGGGTGGGGAGGAGGTAATCCCCTTGGTGGACCCAATAACTGCATCAGTGAATGCAGTTTCTGAGGCCCCCCCCCCCCCTGCACAGCCTCAGTGTTGGCTCTTTATTGTTAACTCCTATTCAGATCGGTAAGCCTGAGGCCTTAGGTTTATTACCTTTGGCCTCTTCTGCTGATATTTCCTTATTTAACATTTGGAAAGTATTTTCTGAGACCGATGCTTTGTTATCTGGCTTTATTGATCAAACTGTGAAGTTTTCTCAACAGGTTGTTACTAAGTCCCGTGAGGTGGATACTCAGATTGCTGCTTGCTCCCAGCGATTGGATGATGTGGATAAACGTTTGGGTTTATTGCAAGAGGGGGGGTCAGGTGCAAGTGAAAAATAGTTGTGTTGCTTAAACAAATTGAAGTCCTAGAAAACATTCATCGAGCAAAGAATTTAAGGTTACTTAATTTTCCTAAAACACGATTGCTGTCTCCATTAATATTATTTAGGAAATATTGCAAAGAGATTTTATTAATTTCTGTTTTTGAGTCTATTGGGGTTTCTGATCTTTATTATCTGCCTACTCGATTAGTGACACGCGATGATGACATTGCCCATGTTGAGACACAATCTGATTTGGATCTCACTGCTTTTTTGGAATCTTTTAATGAGTAGATCTCAGTTCGGGCAACGTTAATCGTGTCCTTATCTGCTGTGGCTGATAAAGTTAAAATCTTGAGGACTTATTTCTTGAAAAAAGATTTCCTGTATTTTGGATATACGATTTCTGTTTTCCCAGATTGGCAAGGTCAACTCAGGTGCAGAGGAAGTCCTTCCTGCAGCTTAGACCTCGTGTCTTGGCTGCAGGGGGGACTTTCATTTTGTGATTTCCTTGTAAATATTTAATCACTTTGAATAATGTTAAGTATGTGTTTCTCTTCATTTGGATAATCTTTTGACTAACAAGTAGAGTCTTACAGAGGTTTTGTGTTATGGTATATAATTTTTTAAACTTTGTTTAGTGGTTTCGTTTTGGACTGTTCTGCATGTTTTTGTTTGCTTCTGCTTGTTAAACGTGATTGTCCTCCCTTAATGTGGGCTAGAAAAACTTTTCTTTTTCTTTTTATTATTCTTTCTTTTGATTATGTATTTACTAAAAGGTATTTCCATGGTCTTATGCTTATGGTCTCGCAATAAAAAAAAAAGAAGCAGCAGTTCAAATGGTACAAGGAGAAACAGAATAGTTTAAAATAAGCAAAGGTGTACAACAAGGCTGCAAACGTTCCCCCTGCCTGTTTAATTTATATGCAGAACAAATCAGCAGAGAAGCAGGACTGTATGAAGACAACCGAGATGTGAAGATTGGTGGAAGACTCGTCAACAACCCTCGCTATGCTGATGATACCACAATACTGGCTAAAAGTGAAGAAAATTTGAAACATTTGCTTCTGAAGATCAAGGAACATAGTCTTAAAATGGGACTGAAACTTAAACAAAACAAAAATCCTGACAGCCAGCAAAATTAATAAATTCATTGCTGATGGAGAAGAAATTGAAATAGTTAACAACTTTAACCTGCTTGGATCAATAACCAATAAAGAAATGATAAGTAGTCAAGAAATCCAATGACACATTGCTCTTTGTAGAATGGCTATGAAGGACATAACATAAGAACATAAGATATGCCATACTGGATCACCAAGATACATCAAGCCCAGTATCCTGTTTTCAACAGTGGCCAATCTAGGTCACAAGTACTTAGGCAAGTTTCTCAAGAGCAGAGATACCTCGCTCCATACAAACATTCAATCTGCCCAAGCCATGGTATTTTCAATAATGTCATTATGGATGCGAAGGTTGGACTGTGAAAAAGATAGACAGGAAGAAAATCAATGTCTATGAATTATGGTACTGGCCAAGAATACTGCGTATACTATGAACTGCCCAAAGAACAAACCAGATCAAACCTAAGGTTTTTTTAGAAGCTCAGATAAAAAAACTTTGACTTTTATACTTTGGACACATCATGAGAAGAGAGAGATCATTAGAGAAAGCCATCATGCTTGGCAAGGTTGAAGGTCAACACAAAAGAGGAAGGCCAGCGATGAGAAGGAGCGATACTATAACAGCAGCTATGGATGCCACTCCATTAACAATGAGACACCTGACTGAAGACTAAACACAGTTTAGGACAAATATCCAGAGGGTCTCCATGAGTCGACACTGACTTGATGGCACTTAACAATAAAATGTATCTATATACGTATAGTGCCAATAATCGGGGCCTTATATATATCTTATGGGGGTTATTTTAGAAGCCCTATTCATAATTTCCACATGCAAAAATTACCCTTCATACATACAAATTAGATCTGTGTCTCAAAAGACATTTTAGAAAGGCCCAAATTTGCATGTGTCTGCCTTAATCTAGTGGCGTACCAAGGGAAGGGTGCTGGGAGCAGTTCACCTCAGGTGCAGGCAATAAAGAGGTGTATTGTCTGTGGAGTCCTCCCCCTCACCCTGCACTGAAATATCAGCCTGCTCTGTGCTCACTAAGGGAAGTTCAATTCTGATGCACCAAAAAGAACAATTTGGGATTGTGAAAACAATTTAGCAAGTCAAATTCTGTTCTTCAAAGTGGAACATTAAGCATGGCTTAGCCTAGTGATCGAGTGGGATGTTTTCCATCATAGTGCTCAGGAAGGATCGAGGTACTTGCAGTTCTTGTTGAGTTACTACTTTTACGGTTTTGGAATCCTCCCGGGTAGGTGGTGGAGAGAGAGAGGGATTACTAAGATCCGCAATGGCATTCTCTAGAAATGCGGAGAGGCCTTGTGTTTAAGCTGAATGCCATGCCTCAGTAATTCCCCTTTTAGTTGGGATTTCTCTATGGTGCTGATTCAGTTGAATGTCTCCAATAATGTTCTGCTCTTCTAATGACGGTTCTTTTTTAGCTCCTCTTAGCGGGCACAGAGCAGACTGATTTCTGTGCAGGGTGAAGGGGAGGGGACTCGTTCCTCCCCTCCTCCACTCTTCAGACTCTGAAGTTTGGTGCAGTCTGGGTCCCTCCTCTCTGTGGCTGGGGAAGCACCTCTTTCTCCTCCACCTCCGTCTCAGCCACTAAGGCTTGAATCCTCAGTCTCTTTTGATAGGGGTAGAAAGACAGAGAGAACATTCAGTTCAGCTTGTATGTGGCTTATATCTACACTAAACCTAAGCATGGGACTCTCTTCAATTCTTGATCTCTGGAGAGGGAACATGACTAGTGGACCACCATTTCTGACAAAAAAGGCATTTCATTGGGGAATAAGAGGAAATAATTTTGTCATATAGAGGTGAGAGTGTTAAAAAATGATCCGTTCCGGGTATCAAATAAGTTAGGTATACCACTGCCCTGATCATATCCATTTCACAGGGGGACCTGCCGGGAGCGTATACAGTGTATTCCAAAAAAGATCCACATGCATCCCTGATTTCACAATGGCACTGCATGTGTAGACCCACCAGAAAGCATGTCCACATTTAGACCTGCTCCTCGGCACGAATAGACATTACAAAAGTGCCCATTTCAACCAGCTCTCAAAGGTACAGATGATGGGGGAATATCCACTTAGCTCCCCAATATTTTTCTCCCTTTAAAAAAAATAAAGCAGGTAAAATATCAAGGGCTCTATGTACTGTCTCATCGCTGCACATCAACATTTGCAAAATGAGTAGCCTGCACCTGTATATGGTGACCTAGCCACGTGCAATTTCAGAAATACTGGTGCTAACACATCTATGTTGCAGGGTCCTGTCACACCTATATTTTGCATATGCATGTTTCTGAAATCGCCCATCTCCCTGCACATGTCTGGACCTTTATTCTGTACAGTCCCATTTTCTACTGCCTTTCCTATGGAATTGCAAATGTTTTCACGTGGCACTTAAATGGTTAAAATGTAAAAGGACACCCTCACAAAGATCACAAGCACAAAGAACAGCACTTCCCACAGTTCAAGAAAATCCTTTATTGAGCCTGACATGACCACAACAATAGTGGATATTCTAATATTGTTATATATATTTTTATCCCAGTGGTATAAGTGCCCCAACATACGTGAATTTCTAATGAAACATGGCCATGTCAGGCTCAATAATGGATTTTTTTGAACTGTGGGAAGTATTGTTACGCCTACTGTTCACATGTAGAAACCCCAATAGTTGGTGCTTTTATATATGAATATAGATATACCTATGTGTAAGGTTGCCAACTGGCTCCAGATTTGCCCAACAGGTGTGATCCCTTCCTGGGTTTACTGCATTGCATGTAGGGACTTTAACTTTTGTACTATTGCAGTCTATAAGAAAAGCAAGATTACAAGTCCCTGCATGCATTGGAGTAAACCCAGGACTGGATCAAGCCTTTCGGGCAAATCTGGATCCAGTTGGCAACCCTACCTATGCCCCATTAAATATAGGAATAATTTGAAACATCTAAATTAGTCATTTCAAGATTCTCTAAACATCTAGCTGAAATTTGACCTCATACCATTTTGGATATTTATAGTATTTAATATATTTTTTGACATTTAAGGTGTTCTTTTATAAAGGATTTTTCATTTGTACAGTCCTTTCACACATTGCACTTATAAAAGTATGCACAGTGCAGCCCGACACACTTGATCCAGTCCTAGGTTTACCCCACTGCATGCAGGGACATGTAGTTCTGATTTTTCCATTGCATTCCATAAGAAAAGCAAGACTACATGTCCCTGCATGCAATGGGGTAAACCCAGGACTGGATCGAGCCTGTCGGGCGCATCTGGAGCCAGTTGGCAACCCTAGGTCCCTGTCCCTTGGGCTGACCCAAGCGAGAGAAATATAAGGAGGCAGCCAGAACACTAAGAAATAGGTGCAGGTCCCCTTAAGGGCTGGGGGCGGGGTAGCCCTGTAGATTCAGCCAGGAAAGACAGGGCCAGGGAATGTCATCTCCTCAGTAAGGAGGAAGAGGTGGAGTTTCCCTGGCATGGTATTAAGTATTAACTAGAGCCCAGAGAAGGGTGTAGGTGTGTTTTCCCTTCCTAGGAAGTGAAACTGCCAAAGGAACCAGAAAACAACGGGGAGGAGATGGAGTAGTTACCAGCAGAAGAGAAGGAAACTGCCATGGATATGGAGTGGTAGGAGGCTGAGCACTGCAGGTAGATTACTCTGTTTGTGAGGAGCTGGAATATGTAGCAGCCATTGTCAGCTCAGAGAAGGAAGGATCCTCTTTTGGGAGGGCCAGTGGGAAGCAACCAGAAGGGTGAATAACAGAGCCCTTCACCCTTGGAACTCTTTCATGAAGATGTTTTGAAATCTGAGCTGAAGGGCAAAAGTCAGTGTTAAAGCAACTGTTTAGTGCTATAAACTGAAAACCCAAATTGGATTACCTGTTGTTCTTTTGACCTAAGGCTACATAGAAGCCATGCTGAGACTGGTACTTCTAAGCATTAAAAGGCTTCCCATGTTCTGAGGCTGAGAAGCAGTATGATAATGTAAAGGCAGGACCTGCTGAAGGGAAGCAGGCCTGCGGGCCTAGGCAAGGGAGTGAGAGAACTCCAATATTTTGGGGTTTTTTTTCCTGTTTTACTGAATATGCTTCAGGAAGAATTTGCAAAGACTGGAGTGGAGTAAAACTGGGAAGAGGCATCCGACCTGAGTGGTTTCCTTGACTGCAAGACCGGGAGGATGGGATAGAGTGGACCAGGGCTTGCCCATTCACTAGGTGAGCTAGGCAGCTGCCTAGGGGGCCGAGGGTGGCAGCGATGGCAGTAGTAGCAGCACCCATGACCCACCGCACAGTCACCCCAGCTGCCGCCGATTCTGTTTGGGGGGGGGGGGAGGCAAAAAGCTGCTGCTTTTGGAAATGCTGCCGCTGTCCGCCTTCTCCCGAGATGGAATCAGTGGCAGCTGGGAGAGGGTGGGGAGGCGGCAGCTGAGGGGGGTGGCATTAGTTGAGTGGGGGCAGGGTCAGCTGGGTGGGCAACATCAGTGGCAGGGGCCGCAAGGTTGGTGTTCTTGCTTAGGGTGGCAGAAACCATTGGGCTGGCCCTGTTGGCTCACTGCACCCAGTGGTGCCCCCTGTTTGTCACAGTTACACTGTTTATAAAATACATGTGTATGCACATACTTTATATGTCAACATTTTATGCCTGTTCCTCAACAAACATAAATATCTGTGGCTTTAATCTGCAGTAGTCATGAATCCTGCCGCTTTTAGCATAATATTTATAAAAGACACATAGGCGCCTAAGAGCCCCTTTTATTAAAGTGTGTTAGGTTTTTGTACCTAATGCACGTTTAGCAGAAAGCTAACATGCGTTAAGTGCAAAGCCTCTGAAGAAACTGTCAAGGCGTGGTCAGTATGTTCCCCACAGTTAACGTGCAGATAAGTACCCTAACTCAAGCACTATCACTGCTGTGCACTTAACTCCATCTGTTGAAGTGGCATTAGGTAAACCCACGCTATAGGCAACATTGACCAGACACGATATGTCCCTTCACGGTTACTGCAATGTGCTCACCACACCCACCCTCCACTCCTACCCCGCCCATTCAGCACCCTAACACACAAGTGGCAGCATGTGAACCTGTGTGCAATAACTGTCATGCCCCCTGGTAACAGTTTCCATGGCACCCTGTGCATAGATCCACATGCAAGGAAAAGTGCCCCTAAGTGTCCTTATAAAATAGTCTTGAAATAGTTGCCTAGTTAGCCATCACATACAGGAAATATGCTATAAAATTACCCTCTTAAAGTATTTTTTGTCATTTTTTGAACAATTTGAAAATAGGTTACCTGATTACAATAGTTATCTTTGGTTGCCTTTGAATGATGTCCTATATCAACAAATAAAAAGCTTAGACGCATTTCCACTGCCTGACATTTGGGGGAGGGGGGGGCATTTGAACAAAATGGAAGAGTTTGCTCTCTTCCCTGCACTTATACTGGGATTTTGGGGTTATGCAGTACAAGAAATACAGAGGTCATAAAAGATGTACTTCGAAGGACACACACCTTTTAAGCAAAAACCTTTGACTTTTTAGCTCTAGGGCAATCATCAGGGTCATGCTGTGTGTGGTGGTGATGGGTGGGAGGAGGGGAGAGGATATATCTGTAATAATTATACAGTTTTGTAGTGGCTCTTTCCTGTGTTATGTATTTCATATCATGGCGACTTATTATGTATAGAAGACAGTCCCTCTTTTCCCCTTTCTGTGATGGCTTGCTGGGCATAATCAGTTCTGATCTTCAAGGCATCCTATCCTGGTTGGTCTAGAAAAATCGATATGATGTGACATCAGAATACTTAATCAACATTGAACTTTTTTACCTACATTGTAGAGTTCTAAAATAAGTAATTCAGAAATCTCTTTCAAACAGGAATGGACTCTAACATTCTGGTCTAAAGAGACAGCTGGAAAAGAGACGGTTGAGGGGAGATATGATAGAAGTCTATAAATTAATGAACGGAGTGGAACGGGTAAACGTAGATCGATTGTTTACGTTATCAGAATATAGAAAGACTAGGGGACATGCAATGAAGCTACAGGGTAAACTATTTAAGACTAATAAAAGAAAATATTTTTTCACTCAACGTGTAATCAAACTCTGGAATTTGTTACCGGAGGATGTAGTAAAGGCTGTTAGTGTAGCTGGGTTTAAAAAAGGTTTGGACAAGTTCCTGGAGGAAAGGTCCATAAACCATAAGAAGTGACCGAAGATATCAATGCTTGACCCAGTACAAGCATTGTGGAACTTGTGTCTCTTGGGGAAACTGCTAGGTACATATGACCTAGATTGGCCACTGTTGGAAACAGAATATTGGGCTTGATGGACCTTGGTCTGACCCAGTATGGCATATCTTATGTTCTTATGTTGATTTTATGAATATAAATAATGTGGACAAGGCAGTGAAGTCTTTTCTGTTAACTGACTGACCTATAGGAAGACCTGATTGTTTTTAATGCTCTTATAATTAGACTCTCGTTTTTATAACAGCTGTTTTTATTCTGTATGGATTGAACACTTGATAATAGATGAGCCATTTCTCGTCTATAATATCAAGGAAAACATTCCATGAGAACAACATGTAGTGATATATGCTACCAAGGGCCATCTAACTATCTCACTTCACGTTTTAGCTTTCTCTTGTGGAGTTTGACTGAATTTTTGGTACGATGAATAACTCACTGCAGCAAGTACATCTTTGGGAGGAAGGGATTTTTTAAATATATTTTTATGGACACTCTCTTTTCTGTATTTTTTAGTTCTCTTTATGACTTTAGCTGTTGCTACCATAAGGGTAAAGGCATTTACAGCAATAAAGAATTGCAGTCAGGATGTAAATGTGGGCTGGCATGGGTTATGTAACAGAGATGCTACAAAGCATAGCTCCTGGTCTTCTGCAATGGCAAGGGGGTAAATTCTGAGGCAAGGATTTGAGAATTCAGCGTCAATTTTTTCTAAATTCTGCAGTAATTCTTAGGAATGTGCTTTCATTTAAAATGAGAGCTGCAATCTCCGCAAAACAGGAAATGATGATTAACCGAGGTATCCGGATGCCCACCCCTTGTCTACAAGCAGCCATGCCACTTTACGTCCACTCCAACGCCTTCCCACCCCCCACTCTCCAATCCGAGCCCAAATTGCTTCATGAGCACCCCTCCCCCCCTTTCGCCTCTGTCTCCCAGAACAGAAAACACACACACCATAACTTTGGTGAACAATTAGTTGGTCGCAGCTTTATTCATAACATTACAAACCGGCCCAACATAGGCCAACCAAACTTTCTTAAATCAAACATTACCCCCCCCCCCACCCCCCCAGCTTCCTAAATTTCCGGATGGTACCCCCACCAGCCATTTATAGCAAAGCGGTGCATCATCCACCCCCCCCCCATTCCCCCACCGCCTGCCTTGCCATGTTATTAGCAAAGGCCGGCAATTTCCTTCCATCGGGCAGAGACCACAACCGTGATATCTATCCCAACCTAAAGCACTGCCGCTCCCCTGCCAAGCGGCATCTGCCTCAAATCTCAAATGCCCCGCTAGGTCGGCAAGCGCCGGCTCGCTACCCCGCCAGCCCCCACAGCTAAACAATTACCCCCCCCCACCCAGCTGCGACGACCGCACCCTTTCTTACTACCATGAGCGAGGGGAGGGTGGGTAGGGACACCTTTTACAACGGCTGGCACGCTGGAAAGAGGGAGAATGCATGCCGGCGATCTCCCTCGTGTGCCGTTGCTCCGCCCCCGTAGCCGGCACCAGCACCAATCACTTTCTCCCGCGTCCTCACGTAGGTCGCTGGTGCCGGCCGCCCCTCTCCTCCGCGCTCCCCCCTTCTACCCCCGAACCGCGCTGCTGCCGCAAGGAGGGTTGGGCCCCGGGAACGCGGTTACAACCGGCCTTGGGACCCTGCCCTACGGCGCGGCGGCATGTTTTCAAATAGCTGCATAATTTAAGTGCACACGTTGCGCTAAATTTCAAGGAAAATTACCTGGCTAATTTATCTTTGAAATTTAGCATAAAATCCAAGAATCAGAGATTCTCACTTGCTTTGCATGTGCTATTTTATGTGAACAGCTGAGGAGGATACAACTTTATAAACCCAATTCCATGAGGGGCATGTCTGGGCTTTCTGGACGGCCGAAAAATGGATGGCCCCAAAATCTACCCGATTCTGCAACTGCAGGATCCAATGTTCCCGCGGCTGCAGAATCAGGCACTTAGATGGCCTGGCACTGCTCCCGATTCCCAGGCGTGAGATGTCCACCCAGCACCCCAACTAGCCTGCCATGTGTCCCTACTGGTGTGCTGGTGCCATGGTATCCCATCGCCATGGTACTGAGACACCCAGCAGGAGTGCCAATTGCCCTCCAAGGAGGTAAATGTCTTTTCCCCACCGCCTGACCCTCGGTCAGCGCAGCCAGAGCCCAGGATCGGGTGGCAGAGTCTCACTTGCAGCCCCCCTGGCTGTTTAGTGGGGCTGCCTGGCCCGTTCACAGCCTCACCTGGGGCTTATACCACCTCTGAGTTTGTATAAACCCTACGTCTATCCTGCCACCAGTATATGTATAGGGCCATGACCTGAATCGGCCCAGTACCTCTGGGTACTTTGGCATGCCCCCACTCCGCCCACTCTGCCTCTGTCCTGCCCCTGTCCAGGCTCCCAGCACAACGACTCTTTGTGTGCGGGGAGCACTTGAGGTGGCATACAGTCCCAGCATTTAGCGAGGCTGGACGTCACTCCAGGACATACAGCCCCGCTATTCATCGATCAGAATCAGACCCTGTGTGTACTTTTAAAAATGTCATCTCTAAATGCTATGTTCCTTTCCCAACTGGGACACACCCTTGGGAATGGTGTTTTTCAGCCCATTTAAAAATATCCATATGATGGAAGCCAATTATGACACTTCAAGCACATTAGTCTATATTACTGTGGCTAAATCGCTTTGAAATATCATCCTCTTTGGAAGCATTAGTCAAAACCTCCTGCACTGATACAAATTCCACAAAGAATGTTTTGCCCTCCAGTTTGTAACAAGAATCTAAGCAAAATCCAACATAGGCTTTTGCTTTGATAATTATACCCTAGGAAAAAATGAAATGCTTAGCTTGCACCTGCTTTCTCTGCATCTAATTCTTCCTTCCGAAAAAATGTGCACAGTTTGGATTATGGAAAATTGTGCACGTTGTTCAGCAGCTAATTTTTTCCCTCCTCCCTCTACTGTCCATGGGTAAAAGCACATATATTGTTGAATAATCTGGATACTTTTACCAATAGAACGATTGTACTGTATTATAATCAAAACTCTGATTCCCTCTGGCGAAATGTTATTTTATCCTTGAAAAACGCTTCCATTATTGCCCTGCCCCAAATTACCTAATATATGTAAATTTGATGATTAGCTATAAAAAGGTATTTTTAATTATAAAGAGGATCATCAAGGTGTGTAAATCACTTGTAGATGAATATACCTGTGAGCTAATGCACGTACGTTGTTCATGTAAAAAAGTTTTTCTCAGCATAAAATGCCTGGATTAAAATTAACTATGTGACACTAAAAATAATTACCAAAAAGCAAAAAAAGTTTGCTTAATGTGAACACAAGCTAAATTTAGTCAGTGCTGTGTTAAATGTAAATTTGTTTGGTTTTTTAAATTTTAGGAATAATTATATATAGAATGGAATATAAATATTCTGCTCTAGGGGCAATGCTATGCATAGAGTGTGAAAGGCAGGTTTAGGGCATTTCATAGGCACTGATTTTCTAGTCCTATAGTTTGTGCATTTGACTCAGACACAGAAAAAACAGGTATAACCTGGGCCATCTTAGCCAAATGTATCAACTGACATGATGATAAAAATTCACCTCCCCCTGCAGCATCCAGTCCTCTCCACTGCCTTCCTTTGCAGCATCAAGAACCTCTAGCTGCTCAACAACAAGACCTCCTCAGTGGACCCCCAACTCCAACCTTAAATCCCATCTTGGCTCTGGTGTACAGTGGGAGCAGAAATGATCTTCAGTTCCTCCTGCTCCAACTGGCTCCTGGTTCCAAAATGACAACAATGACCCCTAGCAGCATTCTTGCGGTACATGCAAATGGTGTCTAAGGCCCCTTTTACTAAAGTCTGCAAAGGATTTACAATTAATGCACCAAACACACATTAACTGCAAAGTCTCCATAGTATCTTTCTAGGGAGTGATCAGTATGGACCAATCTAACGTGCACTCCGCCAAGGTGGGTTCACTTAATGACGCCCATAGAGGAGTCATTAGATGAACTCACGTTAAGAACAGCGTTGCCTCTGAGCATGTGGCCATAGCCCTGGTGCAGGTGGTAATGTACTCTCCATGCTCACACTCCACCCAGTCCCTGATCTATCCCAAGATCACCTGTTACCATGTATTTTACAATGTGTTAGTGTTCCCTCACTGCCAGTTACCGTGCATGAAAATGCACATTAAGTGGCAAACAGGCTTTATTAAAAGGGGCTCCTAAGACTTCTAAACTGTATCTCTAAGTATGCTTTTTTTCTTCTCCCAACTTAAGTATGCCCAAAGCAATGCTCCATTGTTTATGTGGCAATACATAGTGTACAAGCTCTTTACATACTTTGTAGCCAATCTAAGGAGGAATATTTTCAGACAGGCCAATTTACCCAGGTAAAGCGATATTAATATCTGTAAATGGGGAGGCACCTGTTGGATCTTGCCTGAGCATCATGGGATGTCTGAGCAGGATCAAAATTCCACCTGTGCATGCTGAGCCTGCCATAGCTCCTACTTACTAGAGTCAGAGAAGTGCCGTGGAATGTGGCTGCAGGTGCATGTCCAAAGGAGCATGACCTAAGGGGCACATTTGGCCCTTAGGTGCCCCTTTGGAGCATCTGAGGATGAGTGATGATCAGACTTCACCTCCCATTTTTGTTGCTTTCTATGGGGAAGTGCAAAGCTAAGAACAGAGTGCCCAATGGATCATCATGTGACGAGTGTCGCTTCTATTGCCAAATCTGCTGTTTCAACTGTGGGGTTTACTTCTCCCTCAAAAGCCTCATTGTGTTTGGGTTCATGTACCCCTCCCCCTCAGCTTGCTCTTGTAAATGTTTGTTTATTTAAAGCTTGTTATACCACCCATAACAAACGCTTCTGGGTGGTTTATAATCAAAAATTAAAAGCTGCAGATATATAGAAAAGAACGCCATTTAAAAATCAAAGCAGGACAGAGAGACAAGAAGCATAAGGAGAAAGGAAGTAACTTGTGCATCAGTGAGGAGGAGGGGAAAGGGGCGAGGAGGAGGGAGGAGGAAGATCGAATGCTGGACAGAAGAGGTGGGTTTTTAATTTAGTCTTGAAAGATTTTAATGATAGTTCTAGGCGGAGGGTGGAGGGGAGCGAGTTCCAGAGTCTTGAGCCCAGGACCCATAAATTGCATTAATGGGTCACGCATCTCTCTCGTCAGTATTCCCATCTCCGTCTGCTTCTACTCCACTACCTCTCAGTGCAATTGGCCAGCTCAAATTTTCTTCTTACTCAAAAGTCCTGTTTTCCTGTGCCAGTATCTTTGCCCGTGGTTGCCATGGACCTAGTTTCACTGGGTGCCGGTTCAGGAGATATTTCTTTAAAAGATGTCTGCTTTGCCATAAGTCAGATGGCAGGAGTGTTAAAAGGTACTCTGGCTCAACTTTGCGCATTCTCCAAGGACACTACTAGGACTCTTCAACAACATTGAGCACTGCTCTCGGAGCTAGATGGTAGAGTGTCTAGACTTCAGGGTAGTGTGAGGGTGAGTGTCCAAGTATTGGGTAACTCATTTGTTAAAGACAGTTTGATTTTGCATAATTTTGAATTCTTAGAAAATTCTATTAGGGCTTGGAATCTAAGATTTTTTAATTTTCCTGTGGTTTGTCTTCAGTCTTCCCTGAAGCTTCTGAAGTAATACTGAAGGGAGGTACTTTCACTTTCCCAATTCATTAGTTTCTTCAATCTACTATCTCACTCGTAGTATGGCTCTTAAGTCTCTGGGGAGAGAAGTTGACCAGCTGGTTGATGTGGATAATCTAGAATTGACTCAATTTTTGTTGTCTTCATTGGATAATATTTCAAAGATAGTAACCTTAAAATCTAGATAAGAGCTTTATTATGTCGACTGCATGCTTTATGCCGATGATGTTCTACTTTACACCCCCATCTCCACTGACCATTTAGATCTCTCCCCTCTAATAACCTGTTTCAATGCAGTATCTGACTGGCTTCTTTCCCAAAACCTCCGTATACAACATAAGAAAACAGAAGTCCTCTTTATCACGAGGAATCCCAACTTCATCCCACCACAATATCTCAAAACAAAAGAAGCTGAATTGCAATCCAAACCCTCAATACGCTACCTGGGAGTCACTCTGGATCAACGCCTGGATATGAAGTCCCACATAGGAAACACAGTCGGAACAATATACTATAAGACCCGTTCACTGAGACACCTACGCTCCATGTTGGAGCCAAAAGATTTCAGGACAATCTACCAAGCACTGATCGTACCCCACTTCGATTATGCTAATGTCATTCTTCAAGGTCTTCCTCAATCCACCTTAAACCCGTTTACAGCTGGCAATGAATGCCGCAGCAAGGGTCCTTTATGGAGCCGCCAGGACTGACCACGTTACACCTCTGCTGATTCAATTACATTGGCTACCCATCCATGCCAGAATTATCTTCAAAACTCTACTTCTCACGTTCAAAGCTCTCAATAAGCTCTCCGCTGCATCCTTATCTGCCCTTATTCACACTACTACACCAAACAGAGCAAGAAGACCCACGACCATCAACTCCCTAAAGCTCCCAAAGGCCCTTACAAGCTGCTCTTCGTCTACAGCCAACAGAGCCTTTATCCTCTGTGCCCCAAGGTGCTGGAATGCACTACCCCCTGGCATCCGGGCTATCAACAGCTTAACACAATTTAGGAAAGCCCTCAAATTCCAGCTCTTCAACAAGTACCTTATAGAGCCAACGACATCCATTGACCTCAGTGATTCCACCCAGTTATACAATTCCTTGGTGTCTCAATAACATGCCAAGGCTGATTCTCTATAATTAATGAATATATTCTTAGCCACTGCTCCTAGTAACAGGTACCTATGCAGTAGTAGTATCCTTGTAAATAGATTGTAAATAATTTCCCTTGTTATCCAAGTTCCTTCCCTTGTTATCTGTAAACTCATGCATGTTGACTGTACTGAGATTTTTGTTCTATGTGAACCGCGCTGATGCTGAATAGTGCGGTATATAAGAGAATATAAATAAATAAATAATAAATAAATTCTTTTTTTTCGAAAAAGGCTGCCATTTTTTGTGGACAGTCTATTACAATTTTTCCTGATGTAATGAAGGCTGCCCAGTTTTCCTACAATTAAAGTCCAAGGTTCCTGATATTGGTGGCACGTTCTATTTAAAATGTCTGTTTTAGTGTATTGTAATGAATTCTGATTCTAGATATATCTTTATGGATGTTTCCCATTTGGAAAAATTCCTTGTGGATAAGTAGTATTTTCTTTGTTTTTTTTATTTTGCAAACTGAGGATGTAAAAGGGGCTTTTTGTTTAAATGTTTTGGGTTTGCCTCGATCCAATATTGGTGTGCTCCCTAAATGTGAACTTTGGTATTTCTTATTATCTTTACTTTATTGTTTTTTGATGCTTCCTTTATATATGTAATAAAGATTAGCTTTCCTTGTTGTTGCTTTTGTAACATCTGGAAATTTTTTCAATTAAAAGAAAATACCATAAATAGCTTTAAAATTTTCCTCATAGCTAGAGTGTGATCTTATTATTCTGTGCTAACAGTGTTATTGTGTGTTATTAGTTACTAAATCCCATAAAATGGGATCTGTGCTATAATAATGTATGTTAACTGTATTATTGCATACTTAAACAGTAGTGCATGTTAGTAACTCTAGGAGTATACATAATATGGAAAACACAGAAAAAACTATTACAAACATCAAAATTTACTGGCATAACATAAGAACATAAGATAAGCCATACTGGGTCAGACCAAGGTCCATCAAGCTCAGTATCCTGTTTCCAACAGTGGCCAATCTAGGTCATAAATACCTAGCAGTCTCCCCAAAAGACACAGGTTCCTCAGTGCTTGTATTGGGTCAAACAGTGATATCCTGGGTCCCTTTTTAATAATTGTTTATGGATCTTTCCTCCAGGAACTTGCCAAACCTTTTTTAAACCCAGCTACACTAACAGCTTTTACTACATCCTCTGGTAACAAATTCCAGAGTTTTATTATACGTTGAGTGAAAAAATATTTTCTCTTATTAGTCTTAAATAGGTTACCCTGTAGCTTCATTGCATGTCCCCTAGTCTTTTTATATTCTGATGACGTAAACAATCGATCTACGTTTACCCGATCCACTCCATTCATTAATTTATAGACCTCTATCATATCTTCCCTCAGCCGTCTCTTTTCCAGGTTGAAGAGCCCTAACCTTTTTATCCTCTCTTCATAGGAGTATCCTTCCATTCTCTCACTATGGGGCAAGTTTACCAAACCGCGGTAGCGGACTCCGTGCGATATCGGAGCCACGGCCCCATTGATTTCAATGGGGCCGCGGCTCCGATATCGCACGGAGTCCTCTACCGTGGTTTGGTAAACATGCCCCTATATCCTTTTTAAGATACAGCGACTGGAATTGCACACAATATTAAAGGTGTGGTCGTCGCCTGGAGCGATAGAGAGGCATAATAATATCCTTTGTTTTATTTTCCATTCCTTTCCTTATGATACTTAGCATTCTATTTGCTCTCTTGGCCGCCGCTGCACACTGGGTAGAGGGTTTTAACATATTATCCATGATGACGCCTAAATATTTTTCCTGGATGGTGGTTCCCAATGTGGAACCTTGCATCGTGTAACCATAGTGTGGGTTGTTCTTTCCTAGGTGCATAACTTTGCACTTGTTCACATTAAAAATCATCTGCCATTTGGATGCCCAGTATTCCAATTTATCAAGATCCTCTTGCAATTTTCCACAATCCTCTTGGGTTTTAACAACTTTAGTTTTGTGTCATCTGCAAATTTGATAATTTCACTCGTCGTTTCCTTTTCCAGGTCATTTATGAATATGTCAAAAAGCAGCGGACCCAGCACAGATGCCTGTAGTATTCCACTATTCACCTTTCTGCATTGGGAAAACTGACCATTTAGCCCTACCCTCTGCTTTCTATCTTTTAACCATTTCCTGATCCAGAATAGTACACTGTCTCCTATCCCATAACTTTTTAGTTTTGCCAAAGGTCTCTGATGAGGGACCTTGTCAAAGGCTTTCTGAAAGTCCAGAAAACACTATATCAACCGACTCACCTTTTGTCTACCTGTTTATTCACACCTTCAAAAAAACATAACAGATTAGTAAGACAAGATCTTCCTTGTCTAAAGCCATGTTGACTGTCTCTCATTAAGCCATGACTATCTACATGTTGAGTAATTTTGTTCTTTATGATGGGTTCTGTCATTTTTCCCAGTACTGACGTCAGGCTCACCAGTCTGTAGTTTCCCGGATCAACCCTGGTACCCTTTTTAAAAATTGACGTTACATTGGCCATCCTCCAATCTTCAGGTATTACAGTTGATATTAATGATAGTTCACAGATTACTAATAGCAGGTGTTCTTTCAACACCCTTGGATGTATACCATCTGGTCGAGGTGATTTGCTACTTTTCAGTTTATCAAATAGTTGTAATACATCTTTCCGGTGTATCGATATTTCTTTCAATTCTTCCGCGGCTTCACCTTTAAATGCCGTTTCAGTCATGGGTAACATCCCTACCCTCAGTAAAGACTGAAGCAAAGAATTCATTCAGTCTCTCCACTATGGCCTTTTCCCCTCTTAGCACCCCTTTTATCCCTCTATCATCTAATGGTCCAACTGAATCTCTCATAGAATTTTTGCTACAAATGTACTTGAAAAGGTCTTTATAATGCATTTTTGCTTCCACAGAAAGTTTCTTCTCAAATTCTCTCTTTGCCTGTCTTATCAGTGCCTTGTATTTAACTTGCCAGTGCTTGTGCTGTTTCATGTTTTCGTCATTTGGCTCTTTTTTCTATTTCCTGAAAGATGCTTTTTTGGCAACAACAGTCTCTCTGACCTCACCTTTAAAACATGCTGGCAGTTTTTTGGACTTCCTTCCACTTTTCTTAAAGCATGGAATACAGCTGGCCTGGGCTTCCAAGGTAGTATTTTTAAACAATACCCACGCTTGATGTAAGTCTTTAACCTTTGCAACTGCTCCTTTTTAGTTTTTTCTTAACTATTTTCCTCATTTTATCAGTCTCCCTTTCGAAAGTTAAAAGGTAGTACTGTGGATTTCCTTACCATCCCTCCTCCATTAAATCAAACATGATCATGCTATGATCAGTATTTCAAGTGGCCCCAACACCCTTATCTCTTGCAACAGATCTGGTGGTCCACTAAGGACTAGGTCCAACATGGCTTCCCCTCTGGTCGGTTCATGAACCAGCTGCTCCAAGATGCAGTCATTTATTTCATCTAGAAATATTATCTCCCTAGCATGTCCTGCCATGTCACTGACCCAGTCAATATCGGGGTAATTGAAGCCACCCATTATTATTACTGTGCTGTAACTTTTGTTAGCTTCCCTGATTTCTTTTAGCATTTCATCATCCATTTGTTCATTCTGGCCAAGTGGTCACCACAACTGCCATCGCCTTCCCCTTTTTACATTCTACAGCAAATTTTGTTTCCTGCAAAACTTTAATCCTTTGTGACTCAATGCCCTCTCTAACATAGAGCACAACCCTGCCACCAATTTGATCAGCTCTATCATTACAATATAGTTTGTACCCAGGTATCACAGTGTCCCACTGTTTGTCCTCCTTCCACCATGGCTCTGAGATACAAATCATATCTAACTTCTCATTTAGTGTTATATATTCTTTTTATTGAAATTTAACAAACTTACATAGGCAAGCATAAAGAAACTTTTGATGACATGATGGAAATCAATACATACAACATAACACAAAGGCATACCATCAAACCTAGCCCACAATTCGGGGAGATATTTAAGGAAACATATTACAGGCAATCCAAGTACAACTCTACTTACTGACAGCTTTTAAAACTAACCACCCACCCCAATCAATTAGTGCCAGGCCCCTCTTTATCAGTAAGAAATATCTCCAACTGAGTAGGATCAAGAAATATAAACTTTGATCCCTGAAAGGTTATCAGACACTTGCAGGGATATCTAAGAAAAAACGTAGCTGATAGGGCAACCACCCTAGGTTTAAGGGCCAAAAAACCCTTCCTCCTAGCCTGGGTCGCCCTACAAACATCAGGAAAAATTTGTACTCTAAGTCCACAGAACGGAACAGACATATTTTTAAAATAACTACAAAAAACAAGAGCCCTCTCTAGATTAGACAGGAAAGATACCAACAAGGTGGCTCTAGAGGAAATATTATCATGTGAGTCCTCCAGGAATTTGGTGAGCCCTAGGCTATCTTGGCCCTGGACTACATCAAACCCTCCCGGAGAGCCCGGAGAAAGGCCTTTGCCAGTCAAATAATAAATATTAGAGAGAGCAATGGAATCAGCTGAAGCCAAGCCCAAGATCTCCCTAAAGTATTTCCTCAAAAGAATTTCAGCAGATAATAAACGACAAATAGGAAAATTCAATATACGAATATTTTTTGCACGTAACAAATTATCATATTGTTCCATTCTATGGTGTAACATCAAATTATCCTTAATATGAGAAGAGTTAACCGCCTTAAGAGCCTGACATTGAGATTCACAACCAGTAACCAAATTTAAAATATTCCCCATCTTTGTGTCCACTTCTGACAACCGTGTAGTGACTTCAGAAGAGAAACTACAAAGTTGTGCCACAGTAGGAATCACAGAACTTTCAATACAGGTTACCACCCGCCAGATATCCGCGAGAGTCACCTGGTCATCAGGTATAACCCTCGTTTCTCCTGGCACGGGCACCCATACCACTGGTTTCAGTTTTTCCCCCGCATCTATTGGGGTACTCTGCAGAAACCGCACCTCATCAGAAGCAGACACAGGAGGGGATCTATAGACTGGGGGAGAAGGTGGTGTACGGTCCGGGGAACTCAGGGATACCGGAGAGGGCTGGAGTGTCAGAAAATCTGAGTCAGGTAAGGTATTAGCACCAGTCAGTACCTTAACGTGTCTGTCCATTGGACCTACCGCAGGTTCAGCCGCTGCCACCGACTCTATCTTTTTCTTCCTTTTGCCCATCAGGTCAACCACTACTAGAGACAGGTCCAGGTGCGATGCTCCTTCGATTCTCCAAGGGGCTCCCAAGGGGCTTGTTATGCCCCTTGTATCTAGCCCCTTCTATCGCTGCCCCGGCTAGCGCCTCCGGCTGCGCCAAGGCTGTGGCCTCTTAAACAGATCTCCCAAGGCACTGCTCTCCCGGTTCCGCTTTTCAAGGCAAGGCCCCCGATGACGTCAGGGCCGGCGGAAGACAAGCCTGCACTCCGGACCTCTCACGCTGCCTCTCTGCTCTCCCCAGTGCTATATATTCTAACTCTCCCATCTTATTTTTTAGACTTCTAACATTTGCATACAAGCATTTTAGAGACTATATTTTATTCATATTAATCTGATTATCGGTAGGTAGGGGTGTTTTGGAATCTTTAAGCTCTGTCTGCTCCGTACTCAAGGGCATTTGGAACCTCTCTGCTGATGTGCCCTAACTTTATTTTTTTGATAGTATCCTTCAAGGATACCTTTTTTCGAACCATGCGCTCTTGGGCTACTGTTGGTTCTCCCCTATTATCTAGTTTAAAAGCTGCTCTATCTCCTTTTTAAAGGTTAATGCCAGCAGCCTTGTTTCTTGCCAGTTAAGGTGAAGTCCATCCCTTCAGAAGAGCCACTCCTTTCCCCAGAATGTTCCTCAGTTCCTAAGAAATCCAAACCCCTCATCCTGGCACCATTGTCTCATCCATGCATTGAGAATGCGGAGCTCTGCCTGCCTTTTGTGTCCTGCGTGTAGAACGGGAAGCATTTCGGAGAATACTACCTTGGAAGTTCTGGATTTCAACTTTCTACCGAAAAGCCTAAATTTAGCCTCCAGAACCTCCCTTCCACATTTTCCTATGTCATTGGTACCGACATGTATCAAGATAGCAGACTCCTCCCCAGCACTATATAAGACCTTGTCTAGGAGGCGAGTAAGGTCCGCTACCTTCTCATCAGGCAGGCATGTTACCAGGTGATCCTCACGTCCACCAGCCACCCAGCTATCTACATGCCTAATGATAGAATCACCAACTATAACAGCTGTCCTAACCTTTCTCTCATGGGCACATGGCCCTGGAGAAACGTCCTCAGTGCGAGAGGGTTTTACATCACCTGAAGGACAGGTCCTAGCTATTGGATCACTTCCTGCCACACCAGACACGTGACCTCTCTCCTCCATGGCAGCAAGGATGCTGCCAGAATGGAGGTGGGACTTCAGGACTGTATCCCTTTAGATCTCGTCTATGTACCTCTCTGTCTTCCTTATGTCTTCCATATGCTACTCTAGCCTCCAGAGATCGGGCTCATTCCCTGAGAGCAAAGAGCTCCTTGCACCTTGTGCACAAGTAAGACCCCTCACCAACTGGGAGAAAATCATACATGTGACACTCAATGCAAAAGACTGGAAAGCCCCCATCTCACTGCTGGACTGCTGTCTGCATCTTAGTTTTAAGGTTGTGTTTAGATAGTTAAGTTCTTTACTGACTAAGGGTTGCTGGGGATATTTATACTAATAAAACTATACCTAATATGTTTAATGTACTTTGTTCACCTGAAGTTTAATTAATCTCAGGTCCTTAATGTATGCTAATGAGAATAAACAGCTGCACCTGAGAGTGAATATGGCACCTCCTTTCCTTCAAGAGGTTTAAGCACCTATAAAGCTACGATTATCCCACAGGTGGGTGGGTGTTCGGGAGGGAAAGACGACTTATTAATATCTGGCTGCTACACAGTACCCTGTCTTTGGTTACAGATTACCTTATAAGCACATCTCCAGGGGGAGTCCCACAGCCCTTGCTTGGATAGAGGGATTCTTGGGTTCTAAATTTAACCAGAAAGTTATCTGCTGTGTTTTTAAATTTAAATTGAAAACTCTTTGATGCTACTAGGCCCTGACTGATTTAACAAATACACTGGGTTCACAGATTAATCAGCTTTAATCTAAAGAATTCCTTTTTCCCTAGGATTTAGAAAAATTCCCAGAAGTAAATGCTTACAATTGCAGATCTCTCTCCAGAAGTGGCAGTCCCCTTTTGTAGTCTTTTTATAGTCCTTCAAGGCTATGCATGTTTATTTATTTTCTCTTATATACTCTGCTATTCTGCATCAGTGTGTTTTACATTGAACAAACTGAAATTTCATTGAACAGGGCATTATAACTTGGAGATAACTATTTTACAGGGAACATGGGCTATGGTGGGTTAAGTGGCTTGCCCAAGACCACAAGGAACACCTGTGGGTCTAGAAACCCCAGTCCTTCTGGCCCAAGGTTGCTGTCCTCTAATGGGATTTGAACCCCTGACCTTCTGACCTGAAGCACGTTGCCCCAACCACTAGGCCACGCCACATGTTATACTGTAATGTTATTGATAGGGGAAACATTTGCAGATAAAGTATTGCAAGATTAAATGGAATGTGACTAAGAGAAGAGTACGTTTTTATAAAAGGTCACCCAGGAATGGAGGTCATGTGGGCGCTTATTTTTAGCTGCCCATATGTTTTTAAAAAATACTAAAGATAAACTAGCTGGAGAGAAACTGCAGACACTTAGGCCTACTTTGGAGCCAGGATATATGTTAGCATATAACGTATTTTATAAACAACAAATGGAAATCCCATTTCCAGCACTGAACATGCCTATGCAATGCAATGTATGCCTTCGAGTCAGTCCTGACTCCTGGCGACCCAGAAGCTCCTGGGTTTTCTTGGCAGTGTTACCAGAAGTAGATTGCCAGGCCTTATACATGAGTCATATAAATGTATGTGCCTTCTTGGAACTCCACATAACCCACGAGGTAATTTTTTTTAAAAACACCTTTATGCATGTAAAAAGGCTTTTATACACATAAAAATCCTTTCTAAAATTACTCTCATAATGAACGCCATAAATTAACACAGGACGGGAATGGCCTGACATCATGAGATGATTATTTCTGAACATAAGATATGCCATACTGGTCAGACCAAAGGTTCATCATGCCTAGTATCCTTTTTCCAACAATGGCCAATCCAGGTCACAAGTACCTGTCAGGTTCCCAAAAAGGTATACAGATTCCATGCTTCTTATCCCAGGGATTAGCAATAGATTTCCCCGGTCCTCTTTAATAATGATTTGTGGGCTTTTCCTCCAAGAACTTGTCCAAACCTCTTTTAAAACCAGCTACACTAACAGCTTTTACTACATCCTCTGGTAACGAATTTCAGAGTTTGATTACGCATCGAGTGAAGAAATATTTTCTCTGATTACTCTTAAATGTACTACATTGTAGCTTCATTGCATATTCTCTAGCCTTTCTACTTTCTGAAGGAATAAACAACCAATCTACGTTTACCCATTCCATTCCACTCATTATTTTATAGATCTCTATCATATGTCCCCTCAGCCATCTTTTTTCCAAGTTGAACAGCCCTAACCTTTTAAGCCTTTCCTTATGGGGATATCCATCTATCCCCTTTATCATTTTGATGGCTCTTTTCTGCTCCTTTTGCAAGGTGTGGTCACACCATAGAGTGATACAGAGGCATTATAATATCCTTGGTTTGATTCTCCATTACTTTTTTATGATTCCTAACATTCTATTTGCTTTCTTAGCTGCCGCTGCACACTAGGCTGAGGATTTCAGTGTTATCCATGATAATGCCCAGATCCTTTTTTCCTGGATGATGATTCCTAATGTAGAACGTTGTGCTGCTAGTGGGCGGGATTGGGGAATGTGTGGATATTGGAAGAAGTAATTTAACAAAGCCGCTCCTACATACATTTGGCGAAAAGCTGTACATGCACTTTTCCCTACAAGCAGATTTTTAAAATTGCTGCTCCCACCGGATGCGATAAGACCTCAACATACAGTCGTGTACATCCTTACATATATTCTACCAAAGGCGTTGCATTTTGTAGAGCCTTTGTAAACTACAATGGGAAGCTTCCAATGCCCAACTTGGATGTCTTAATTCTTTTCTCCATTTCCATTCTAAAACCTTCACACTTATTTATTTACATTCTCTTATATACCATGCTATTCTGCATCGGTGCGGTTTATATTGAACAAACTGAAATTACATTGAACAGGGCATTATAACTTGGAGATAACTATTTTACAGGGAACATGGGCTATGGAGGGTTAAGTGGCTTGCCCAAGACCACAAGGAGCACCTGTGTGACCAGAAACCCCAGTCCTTTCGGCCCAAGGTTGCTGTCCTCTAGTGGGATTTGAACCCCCGACCTTCTGGCCTGAAGTACCTTGCCCCAACCACTAGGCCACTCCTCCACTCCACTCTACTTGGGGTAAACCATTAACTATTACTAAATGACATCTACCATTTGCAATCACTTGGGTTACAGTAGTTAAAAATTGTCTCATGTTCCAGAATTATTCAGCAGTTCACTAGTATTCTTCAAATATTTCAGATGAAGAGAAATCTAATTTTCTTTCCATATCCAGCACATAACATGTGTTTCTGCTCTTTTCATAAACGGATTGTTTTAAAACTGTATTTGCTTATTTATTACACAACATATGCTTTTGAAGTTTTCAAATAACATTTGCTTGAAAAAGCTTTTGTAGCTTTTCTTTCTGATGTCTAGATAGATAATGATGTCTTTACTGTCAATCAACCAAGGCAAATCAGACAGAATGTTCACTAAGGCTGGCAGCTTGCAGCAGAATGTCGCCATGGTCAGTTTGTTTTGATGGGTCTCCTGAGGTACTTTCTCGGTTCCCTAAAATTGATCTCACGTTATTTTATCACACTGATAGACTTCTACATCCTGTTGCCTAGTCTACTCCTGCTTTTGTGCAAAAACGTCCTCTTCTGTAGATAAAGCATTTGCTATTTTAGTTAGTATCTTTTACAACAGTATTCAGATTTAGAGATCTGAAACTGAATTTTGACTTAAAATATTTCAAACTGGTTAAGTTTTAATAAACATTAGAGACAAGGTAGTAGTGCTTCTTGGAGCACAAGCCAAAAGATTGATAATAGGCTATATTTGGCAATGTTTTTTTATTTATTATTTAATTGTATTCGTACATGTTCTGATCACTTTTACTGCTGTTGAACTGCCCCTGCGATGACAGAAGTCCCTTGAATAAGTAATTAAGACTTGATTAATATATAATGTATTTTTTAGTGCAGTGGTGTACAGTAGAGATGTGCATTTGTTTTTCAGCTAATGGCAAATTGCAATGAATCGCAGCATATTCAGTTTATTCTGAAAGGAACTAACTGAATGCATATGACCATAAATTTTGACAAATTGAGTTTTTGCATGGCTATATGCACTGCAGCCACTCTGGAAGGGGTAAAGGGGAAGTGGGACAAGCAAGAAGCACCAATAACTTAATCTAAACATAATGAAATTTTTTGACAAGCAGCCAAAGAAACCTATCCCTATCTGAGTTATCCAGATCTCCTGTCTCATAATGTCACTGCTGGACTGGAAGACATATCCCAGCACCGAGCCTGAAAGAACCATTTTGTGTGTGACTTTGAGGGAGTGAAGAAGGGTTAATTAGCTGCTGTTTGAACTGTAGTACTACTTGCACCAAAAATAGCACTTAGAAGAAGAAAAGAAATAACGAGAAGAAAAAACATCTTGCAGACAATAAGGTGCCTCTCTGTTGCAAGCAGAAAACAAATGCTGCTATCTATCTTTTTTGAATTTTCTGAGAGTTGCTGGCTAGCTGGTCTTGGAGGGTAAAAGAGTCTCTCTGTGATGGGGGGAGGAGGTTAGCAAAGTGACAGGGAAGTTAGAGAAAACTGCTTACAGTTTGCCAATGCTTACTAAATGCTTAGTTTCCTAGTTTGTGAGCATTGGCAGCAGGCATACATTTATTTATTTATGTGGTTTATATACAGCCTAATCTTATAGTCAAGGTGGTTTACAGAGAACAAGGCAACGCTTAGTTACATGGAACCTTAACAGTGAAAATAAGTGAACTTAGAACAGGATAACTTTGAACACGATACAGCAACTGTAAGAGAACTTTGAACAAGATTGCACTCGTACAACAAGGTGCATGGCATGATGTGGGTGGGTGGAGGTTAAGGGATGGGGGGAGAAGGTATAAGAATGGGTATTAGTACTGCGACGCTTCTGCCCGGGACCGAGAGCTTACTGGCAGGAGTGGCCTTGTAATGTTCCTGAGGAATAAAGCTTGTACCGGTCCCTGGGAATTCTGGGACTCGTAGTGTACTTGTATTTCCTTCAGGATTAAATTGTAGTCATGACACGAATGGTAAGGCTGCAAGAAATTTATTGTTGTGGGGATATTTTCCAGCGCATCAAAATTCAATGGTACAGAACGCAAAAGGTGCAACTTCAACCCAAACAGCTGAAACCAGGAACATAGGAAGTACAACTGAAATTAAGTTAGCTTCTACTTGGCTCTTCACAATCACAGCAGCTTTAACTCAGCAGTGCCTCATGTGGTCTTTCAGAATTATTGCAGCACCAAACAAACAGCTGTTCCTTCCACAGCGTGGCTTCTCAAAACAACAAATGAAAACAATTTGTAAACCTTTTAGCTTGGCAGCAAGTACAGCAAACACCCTGTATTCTTTTCATACAGTGTTCAAGGGTTTCTTACATTGCTGTCCTCTTTGAGGCAGATTGAGCAATCCATTGGAGAAGGGTCTCCTTCTAAGATAGGCAGGTAATTATCCACTTGCATGCATTCATCAGAGCTAAGGCTATCGCTGTCTGTCAGGCCTGCTAAGCTTCCCTGACCTCAGTTCCAGAAACTCTTGAAACTGTTTTAAAAGCAATTCAGCCTGTAAGTGCTCTTTATCCGTGTGAAAGTCTTTGGTAAGGGTAACACCCTTCCCCCACTTGCTATCAGCTTCTGCAGCTGGGTTTACCTTATGAAGGTTAGCACAAATAAAAGGTTCCTCTAGTAAAGCATTAAAAGTAGAAAAGTCAGCTTTACCTTTAGCAGGGTTTGAATAAGAACTGGCACCTTTCCTCCAGAAGCCTCTCTGGTTCAAAAACTCAGCAGCCTTATTGCTATTTCCTCTGCTCTGTGAATTTCTCTTTGAAAAGCTTTCTTCCTGCTTCCCTTCCTTGCTTCTGTAGCCTTGTTTGCTACCCGACCAGGTACCTTCTTTCCATGTGCTGAATTTGCTAGCCTTCCCACGCCCCGGCTCTACCTTGTAGTAAGGTTCCTTCTCAGAGTGTGCTTGGCTCCAAGGTTTACTGCTCCAAGGTTCTGCCTTGCTCCAGGGTTCTAGCATTTTCCTCCTTCCTTTTTCCTCTATTTTTTCTCTTTCCTCCTTTTCTCTTTTCCTCCTCTCCTCTTTCCTCTCTGCTTGGGGATTTAAAAGGGTTTCATTTCCCGGCACACCCTGACCTTCCCCTGAGCATGCCCAATCAGTGCAGAAGCCTGTCTCCTCCCCTGAGCTGGGGCGTGTCCTGTGCTCAGCAGAGAGCTGTGTTTCTTTCAACTCTGCATTGGAAATCCTGTGTGCTAGTGCTGTTTCATTACTTCTACCAGGATTTTCCCCTATCTCCATCTCTTCTGGAGGGCATTCCTCACCACAGTACATAACAATCAGAGTGAACCATAGACAGACCAGGCACAAGGAAGAACTGTGGAAGATGAGGGTAAAAATTGAGAGTGCTATCCCAGCTTACTTTCTTATCTCACAATCAGAGATACCAAGAAATAGTATCTTTATAGCAACCTGTCTCACCTATTAGAAACATAGAAACATGACGACAGAAAAAGACCACAAGGCCCATCTAGTCTGTCCTTCCATAACAACAACTATAACAGTCCACTTTTTACCTTTAGAGATCCTCTGTGTTGGTCCCATGCTTTTTTGAATTCAGTTACTGTCCTCATCTCCACCACCTCCACTGGGAGACTATTCCACAGATCCACTACTCTTTCCGTAAAGAAATATTTCCGCATATCACTCCTGAATCTGCGGAAATATTTCTTTACGGAAAGAGTAGTGGATCCGTGGAATAGTCTCCCAGTGGAGGTGGTGGAGATGACAAACCAAGTCCAGAGCGAGGTAATCACAAACCAGCTTTATTGAAGAACAAGAAATATATCCAATGGACAGAGGAGAAATACCAGTCACCCGACAGCTGTGTTTCGGCATGGCCTTCATCAGGGGTTGAAAGTTATAAAAACCATCTATAGCATTAATTAAACAAAAAAAGCAGTTAACAATAAACATAACAGTTAATTAAAACAGAAAATTATAAAGGTTAATTAGGAGAACGTTCATGTAAACATTGGTCAGTGACAATAAGAAGACTAATAACAATTAATATGAACTATAATAAAAGAACATAATTAGAGTAGAGCATAAATTAAGACAAATGAATCACACTTAATATATAAAGAGACAATAAAAAGTCAATGTAGCAATTCATATAAACAAATTAAAATAATAAAAACTCATTGTATTAAGGGCGTTTAAAATTTATAAAAACATAAAAGAATACTTATTTAGCAACTTTTCTCTACCACTCACAGTGGTGTATATGGGACAGATAGAACAAGCAGCATTACATGAAACATGATGTCTGCCTTTGAGTCAGTGCTGACTCCTGGTCTCTTGGCAGTGTGACCAGAGGTAGATTGCCAGGCCTTTCTTCTGAGGCAATGGAGGGTTAAGTGACTTGCCCAAGGCCACAAGGAGTGCTAGTGGGAATTGAACCTTGGTTGCCAAGCCAGTGTTCTAACCACTAGGCTACTCCTCCACACATGAAACATAGGCAACAATAAATAAAACTTAACAAAGTGAATATACAGTAATTATTAACAAAGAGCTGAGTGGGGGTTGAACGTGAACATAGTCATGTTGTGGTGAGTGGACAGTTAAGAGTCTGATCCAAAGTGCACCAGGAAGAGGAGGGTTTTTAGTTTATGATGGAATTCACTTAGTTCTGTGAGTGAATGTAATTCTGGAGTGAGAGAGTTCCGGGTGGTGGGTGCATAGGAGAAGGTTCTGCTGTTTATGACAGTGTTGGTGTTGGTGAAAGCACTTGGAACTGATAGGAGGTTGTGATTGGCTGACTTCTCTCTTGTTGAGAGGCTGTTGCAGAAGAGGGCAAAGAATGTTATCTGAGAGGTGGTGGATGGTTTTAAATATGGTTAGGGGGACTTTGTATTTAATCCTCAAGTGGATGGGGAGCCAGTGAAGCTGTTTTAGAGTTGGGGTGATATGTTGTCATGGTCCGGTCCTCATGATTATTCTGGATGCTCTGTTTTGGGCAAGTTGTAATGGGAGTAAAGTTGATTTAGGGAGCCCCTCATATATTATATTTGTGTAGTCCAGAATGGGGGTGATGAATGGCTTGGCAAACACTTCTGAAGTCATTGTGATCCAGTAGGAGGCGAAGATATCAGAACGTTCTCATCCAGAAGTAAGCGGCCTTAGTAACTTGTTAGATGTGTAGGTGGAAGCATAGGTGTTGATCCAGGGTTATGCCAAGATATTTTACTTGTTGTTAAGGTTAAATTGGCCAGTTTGACTGTGGCTGGAGGGGTGAAGGAGGGGAGCTTGGTTATGTGAAGGACTTCTGTTTTGTTGGGGTTAATGTGCATGTTATGGTTGTTGAGTCATCGGATGATAGATTCTAGCCACTGGTTAATAGTGGAGTCATCAGGGTGGTGGTGGAGAATGAAGTGCAAATTAGGATGTCATCAGCATACAGGTGATAGGGGATTTTGTGATTCTGTATGATTTTACAAAGGGGCTGTTTGAAGATGTTGAACAGCAGTGATGATAATGCGGAGTCTTGAGGTAATCATTGTGGTAGCTCAAAAGGTTTGGGGGTTTCTTTTCCAATTCTGACTTGTTGGGATTGGTTGGATAGGTATGATCAAAACCAGTATAATGCTGTAACTCTGAGTCAAATTGTATGGAGCCATGAGATTAGATGAGTGTGGGTGACCGAGTCGAAGGCTGCGGAGATGTTGAGAAAGATGAGAATGAATCCTTGAGTGATTTTCTGTGTGCCTTTGATCAAAGTATCTAGGATGGAGGTCAGAAATGTTTCAGTGCTGTGGAAAGGCTTAAATCCATGTTGATATCTGTCAAGGGGGTGTAGGCATCTATAAAGTTCTGGGTCTGAAGCTGCACTGCCTTTTCAATGATTACACAGGTACACTAAAATATTTTTTTTTTAAACTGCCTCTAATGTTTCGATTGATTTTTACGTTTTTTGGTGCGCTGAATCCAAATCTGGTAACCAATTTGCTCCATCACGTACAGATGTTTTGCTACATTGGGTTAGCAGTTTGAGGTGAGTGCGATCGAGATAAAAGTTTCTTGGATGAATTCTTTATACTAATTGTTTAGTAGTTATTCAAATAAGAATAAAGAAAATTGTAACAAGGCAGCACATAAGAATAGAGTAATGTCAACAAAACACACTGTGATGGTAGCAAAATTGTCTTATTTATTTATTTATATTCTCTTATATACCGCACTATTCAGCATCAGCGCGGTTCACATAGAACAAAAATCTCAGTACAGTCAACTTGCATGAGTTTACAGATAAAAAGGGAAGGAACTTGGATAACAAGGGAAACTATCTACAAACTATTTACAGGTGTAATAATACTGAATAGGTACATGTTACTAGGAACAGGATCAATCGTTAAAACTTAAAACAGCCACATACATGTGCACAAACATTGAGCATATAAGAGCGAGGTTAGACACAAAGCAAAGCAAAGAAATGTGCAAAAAATGTTGTACAGGTATGTATGTAAGAATAGAAAACGCAAACCGCACCATTGCAATACATGAAGACAAACACCCGATGGTGTGAAAATAAAATTCTAATAAATGAGATCCGACACTGTGGTAATAACTAGCAAATTTTTATTTCAAAGTTTAGTAAAAACACGATATTTGTCAACACAGTTTAGATTTTAAAGTCATTCTTGGGTCAATCAATCTCCTGGTGGGCCCGTTTCTTCTTCCCCCGAATGCTTCTCTTGGTGCGCTGCTTGGCGTATTTTTCATCTGGGGTTTCCCGCAGCAGCAACCAGCAGAAATCAGCCATCATAGTGGTGTTCCATCTTCCTTTGTACCTTCTCTCTGTGTCCTTGATGTCCTGGTGAAACCTTTCACCTTGTTCTTCACTGTACGCCCCCAAGTTTTCGGGAAAGTAGTTCACATGGGAGTGCAAGAAATGGACTTTCAGGCTCATGTTACAGCCTTGTTCTTTGAAGGCATTGAGCATCCTGGCAACAATATCCTTATAGTTCTCATCCCGCCTGTTCCCCAAGAATTTGAGAACAACATCCTTGAAGGAATCCCAGGCTTCTTTTTCCTTCTCAGACATCGTTTCAGCGAATGCTCCATCTGAAATGAGTTTCCTTATATCAGGGCCAACAAACACTCCTTCCTTTAGCTTTGCTTCAGAAAGTTGGGGGAACTTTGAGCAAAGGTACCGAAAGCACTCACCATCTTTTGGAAGGGACTTGATGAATTGCTTAATGAGACCCAACTTAATGTGGAGAGGTGGTAATAGAATTTTATCACGAGGTACCAAGCTCTCATGAAGAACATTTTTCTCACCGGGTCTCAAATACTCCCGAATTGGCCAGTCTTTTTTCCCCCAGTGTAGGTCGCGGGCCCGGCTATCCCACAAGCAAAGGAAGCAGAGATATTTGGTGAAACCGGATTGCTGCCCTAATAGCATGGATAGAATTTTAAAGTCTCCACAAATCATCCACTTATGCTCATCATAACGAATCTTCTGAAGAATCAGGGCCAAATTCTCATATTTTTCTTGGAGAATAACAGAGTGAGCAATAGGAACTGAAGCGAATGTGTTGCCATTATGAAGAAGAACACCTTTTATGCTGTCTTTTGACGAATCAATGAACAGCCACCATTCAGCAGGATCATACTTGAGTTTAAACTTTTCCACCACTCCGTATATATCGTTGCAAAATACCAAATCTTCCTCTTTGCTGAAATACTTCAAAAATTGTGTCTCGCGGTTGCGGTACCAATAAAAAGTTGTTCCTGGTGACAATAGATTTTTCTGTTTAAGCCGAGAACCTAGCAGTTGGGCAGCATCTTTTGGGAGTCCTAAATCCCGGACTAAATCATTCAATTCAGCTTGAGAGAAAAGTTCAGGTTTCGGATCTGGTTCAGTTTCAAACTCGGAAGTACTGGACTCATCGGGAAAAGCCATCTGATGAGTCTCATCATGATCAGAACCGTCCACACAAATATGATCCAAAGATTTTGGTGGTTCAGGCACAGGTACTTCGTTGCTATGAGGCATAGGCCTAATTGCTGAGGGAAGGTTGGGGTAACTTATTACGTTCTTATTTTTTAAGTTGTATCCCTTCACAATGCAAGAGCAAAAATAGCAGTCACTGCTGTGGTCTCTTTGTTCACGCCACATCATAGGTATTCCGAAACGAAATGCTTGTTTTTTACCTTTCATCCATAAGCGTAGATCTTCCTCACATGTCTTGCACACTTTGTGAGGAGCCCACGGTTTGTCTTGATCGCCTAACTTCAAACCGAAATAAGCGAAATATACTTTTTTAATAAATGCAGAAATGTTCCTCTGCCGCTTTTTCACGGTATATTCCCCACAAATAAAACAAAAACTGTCCGGAAAGTTGACGCAACCTCTAGCTCTGTGAGCTATCACAAATACACAGCACTGCAAACTACAACTGTAGTGAACCACTTCGGAATAAAGCTGGATTACGACTGAGCAAACAAAAGGTAATAATGAACTTGCAAGAAACTGAAATTTGACAGGAACGTTCATGTCGCATCCACCGTGTTTGAGCGAGCGAGCGAACGAGGCGAGGCGAACAGGAAAGAACATGCGCCAGCGCGAGTACTGGATTTAGCCCCCCGCCTCCCAATTGTCCTGTTAATGTATAAAATGAATACAAAACACTCTAAAATATCATGAGGGAGTGTTTCTAGTTAGTTAACCATTACAACCTCTATTTTGGGCCAAGAAAATAAACTGCAGTCGGCTAAAAAGAAATTATGTGAACATTCCTTATATGGGTAAGAAATCTAATTTTGCAAGAAAACGTGACGTGATGGAACATTTTGGCTATTTTTCCTGGATTCAGCACCCCAAAATCTATAGGAATCAGTTGCAAAACTGGAGGCAGTTTTTTGGTAGTGTACCTGTGTTATGGCTAGGGAGGAGATGCTGTAGATGGGTGATAAGGTGACGGTGCTAAAGGTCTGCTGAGGGTTTTTCTTAGTAATGGCCTGATGGAGGCGTGCTTGAGGGCAGTTGGTATATAGCCCAGTGTCAGTGATGTCTGGACAATGTGTAGAATGGTTGGGGTTAGATCGTGTTTGGTCATTTTGATCCAGGAAAATGGGCAGGGCTGGAGTGATGAGGTGGTGCAGTTGAGGTTTTGTATGATATCTATCAACTCCCGGGCAGACAGATGTCTGAAAGTCAATTAGGTTTTATGTTTATGGTGTCAGTGAGGTCCTTGATGGTCTGGGGTCGAGCTGTAGTAGCCGATTGCCTAGCTTGGAGAAATTGCTCCATATCATTTGGTGCAATGGCAGACTCGGATTTTGTACTGGTTGTGGTCTTGAGCAGATTCAGGGCTATGTTGAATAGCTCTCTGGGACGGTTGAGAGAGGCATTAAGTAAGTTGGAAACATATTCCTTTTTCTTAAGGAGAGTGAGTGTGCAGTAGTCTGCTTGGGCGCTTGTATATGCTAGGTGATTGGATAGATTTCTTTGTTGTCTCTATCTACGCTCCAGTTGTCTGAGCTTGTTTTTCATTGTTTTGAGGAGTAAACCAGGGTGCATGGTGTCATCTCTTCATCGTGGATGTTTTGTCTGGCATGATGGTATATGAGGATATGCTTGTGTTCTGTTTGGATAGAAAGACATCAAGATTTGTCAAGCATGGGCAGGATGCTGCTAATGAATGAGTCATTAACCAATGCCCTAAATCTCTGTGAGTTTTATTTATTTATTAATTTATTTACAGTCTCTTATATATCGCACTATTCAGCATCAGCGCGGTTTACATACAACAACTTACACATCTCAAAAGCTGATTAGTGTTTACATAGAACAAGGTAATAGAACTTGGATAACAAGGGGTCAACTATGTACACCTATATGACAAAATGGGTATCGCCTCGCTGGACATGGTAATGTTTGGCTGTGTGGTAGGGTTTACTGAACAGAGTCAGCTAAGTGGTGGAAGAGGATATTAGGGTGCTATCTGGGGGTAATGTTGGAGGAAGAGATGGTGCTTCATAGCCTTTCTAAACTGTGTTAGGTCAGAGATTGCTCGTATTCTGAGAGGTAGGGCATTCCAGCATCTTGGCACACAGAATTTGAAGGCTCTGTTTACCGTTGCGCATGTGCTTAGGGTTATTGCTTTCGGGACTATCAGCATGTTAACTGCTGTAGATCTTCTGGATCTATTTTGTGGTGTGGTCTGGATCAGTTCTGCCATTGATGTGGTTGAGAGCCCGTTGATGACCTTGAATGTCAACAGTAAGATTTTGTATGTGAGTCTGCCACGTATTGGGAGCCAGTGTAGGTGCATCAGGATGGGGGTAACGTGGTCTTTCCTGGATGCTCCATGGAGGACTCTTGCCGCGGCATTCATTGCTAGTTGCAGCGGGTTCAGTGTAGCTTGAGGGAGTCCATGCAGAATTGAGTTTGCATAGTCCAGATGTGGTTTGATTAGAGCCTGATAGACTGTCCTGAAGTCGTCTGGTGTTAGCAAGGATCTTAGGTACCTGAGAGATCGGATTTTGTGATACACCGCTCTCACCGTGTTGCCTATGTGCGACTTCATGTCCAGGCGCTGATCTAGTGTGACTCCCAGGTACTTGATTGTGGGTTTGGACTGGAGTTCTGCCTCATTGACATTTAGAGAGGGTGGCATTGAGAAGTTTTGATTCCTTGTAATGAACAGGACCTCTGTTTTCTTATGCTGAATTCTGAGGTTCTGAGTTTGTAGCCAGTTGGATACTGCGTTGAAGCAGTTTGACAGTGGGGAGAGGTCGGGGTTCTCAGTCGAGAAAGGCATGTATAGCAGTACGTCATCCGCATATATCAGGCAGTTAACATCGAAGGAACGGATCAGGTTACAGATGGGCTGCATGTATATGTTGAACATCAGGGCAGAGAGGGAGGAACCCTGGGGAACACCTTGCTTCTGGTGGAAAGGCTCCGATGATGTAGGCCCTGATCGTACGTGCTGCCATCTCTCAGAGAGGTAGGACTTGCACCAGTCTAGTGCTTTGTCTGTGATCCCCTTCTCTTGGAGACGGTCAAGGAGAAGCTCATGGCTTACTGAGTCAAACGCTGCCGCAATGTCCAAGAAGATGAGGACAAACCCTTGGCGGATGTTGTCTATTCCTGCAATTATGCTGTTGAAGAGTGTGGTGAGTAGCGTTTCGACACCGTGGGCCTCTCTAAAGCCATGTTGGCATGGGTCAAGTGGCGCAGAAATGTCTATGTGATCCTGAATTTGACGTTGGACTTCCTTTTCAATTATTCTTGCTAGTAGGGGTATGCTTGAAATCGGGCTATATGAGTCCACCTTCTTGGGGTCAAGCTTATTGTTTTTCAGCAGCGGTCTTATGGACGTCTGTTTGAGGGGTTGTGGGAATGTACCTGTTGTAAAGGATTGGTCTATGAGTCTGGCTATAAAAGGGCTCAAGTAGGATCGCAGTTCTTTGATCCAGAACACAGAGCAGGGGTCGGTTTGAGCCATGGTAGTGTTGATTGCGGCAATGGTGTCTTCAATGTGCTGCTTTGTCGGTGTAGAAAAAATGGAAAGCGGAGCTCTGCGGTCTGGCTTGAGAGAGGCGTTGGAAGATGAGATGTTGTTGGTCTGACATTACTTGCAATCCAAGTTATCTGCAAATTCTTGAGGGTGGATCTCAACTGGTTGGGCTGAGGTTGGTTCTTTTGTTAAGTTGTTAACGAGAGCAAAGAGGTCATGTGGCTTGTTCAGAGAACATTTTAGAGTGTTAGTGTAGAACTGTCTCATGTTTGTCGTTACTGCTTCACGATGTGATGATAGGTGATCATTGTAAGCTTTTTGATCTTCGGTTCAGTGGGAACGTCGCCAGCGTCTTCAAGCTTTCTTAGGAGGGCGAGTGAGGTTTTCAGTTCTGCGGAGTACCAAGATGCGGAGGCTCGCTTCCCTGGAGATTTGTTAGATGGCGGAAGTAGCGCAATTGAACTGAGGGTCCTTTTCCAGTTGGAAACGAGATCCTCAGGACTGTGAGCAGTTGAGGTGAGTAGTGGGTGAGTTGTGCTCAGGATCAGGTCTCTGTTAAAAGCCTAGAATCTTTGTGGTGGTGTTTTGGTTGGACCATTCAGTCTCCTTGCTTCCTTCTGATTGCCATTGGGCAGGGGAATTTGGAATACTATCAGCTTGTGGTCTGACCAAAGAACTGCAGTAACGGACAGCTCGGAATGTTGGATAAGGTGGCAGATGCCTGGGGGGCGAATACTAGGTCCAGCATGCCTCCCTTGTCGTGGGTAGGCTCCGTGATCAGTTGGCTATATCCTAGTTCTTCAAGAGCTTCCAGAAAAGCTGATGAGTGAGACTCTTGTAGGGAAGGTAGATTGAAGTCTCCTAGAACCCAACTTGGTGTGCATGGGTTTTGGGAATTAGAGGCGAGGTCAATTATTGTTGCAAGAGCGTCTGGGTTTGCTGAAGGAGCCCTGTATAGGAGGTTAATGGAGCATCGCTTATTTGCTATTGTGAGGGTGTCAAGGAGTGAAGAGCTGGCTGCATTGCATAGGTGGAACTGGAGGTCCGTTTTGGTGATGGCAAGTACTCCTCCACCTCCTTTCCCATTCCTGTGGCATGTATGTATTGAGAAGTTGGCAGGCAGGAGTTGGTTGATGAGGACGTTATCATCACTGTAGAGCCATGTCTCTGTGATTAAGAGAATGTCCAGGTTGTGGTGGGATATCATGTCGGATACAGTGGGCCATTTCTTGTGTATTGAGCGGGCATTTATGAGCGCGCATCTCAGCAGTTGGGGAAGGGGGTTCTCAACATGTTTTGCTTTCCTGTTGTGATGTAGGGCAATGTGTAAGAGGTGGTGGTAAATTGTGTGATTATCCTTCTCTGACCTATGGTAGGGGGCATTTGACCATCTCTTCCTGTGGTTCTGAAGCACTGGTATCTGGTTGTGATTGGGAGATATGTCTGTAATGCTGCTTTGGCCTATATAGAGGAGATAGAGGGCAATTGTAACAATGTTTAATAGGGCCATTTTGGTGTCTACCTTGTTGTGTGTGTGGTCCAGGTCTTACACCTCCAAGCAGGTAAAATACTGGCACTTACACCTCCAAGCAGGTAAAATACAGGCACCTACACCTCCAAGCAGGTAAAATACAGGCACTTACACCTCAAGTAGGTAGACACAAACACTTACACCTCCAAGCATGTAGACATGGCACTTATACCTCAAAGCGGGTAAAAACAAATACATGCATTCAGAGCAGATAAATATGGGGACTTACACCTCAACGCAAGTAATTACAAGCCCTTACTCATCAAAGGGGTAAATACATGCATCAAATTCAGCTTTACTTGCTTTTTAATCAGTTTTACTTGTGTTTTCTGTTGGGCGTTGCTACTCTGTGTTCCTTGGGATTCTTTGGTAGCTTGGAAGAGTGTTCCTCAGCGTGCGGTCCTCGCCTAAGGGCCATGCCCAAGGGCCCTCAGGCGCTGGCCCGCCAGGTGCGGGTGCACCCGCCTGCGCTTCCTTTTCAATGTGGCTGCTCAGCCCCGATTGGGCAGAGCAGGCTGTGGACGGCAGATGACTCCGGCATGCTCTGTCCCGGTCGGAAGAGCAGTGGCTGGGCCAGAGAGAAGAGGAGCAGGAGCCGAAGAGGGCCTTGCGCTCGCCGGCGCTTCCTTTTCAATGTGGCTGCTCAGCCCCAATTGGGCAGAGTTGGTTGAGGGAGTTTTCAGGGTGGCTATTTTGGGGAAGTTTGGGAGGTAGAAGGTAATTAGGTTTATGGTCAGATCAAGGTATTGAAGTGACTAGGGTCATGATGGAAAGGCTTTGGTGTGGCCAGATGCCTGGCGTGAAAATGAGGTCAAGGGTGCCTCCCTTGCTGTGTGTCGATTCTGTGATCTGGTTGAGCTGGAGTGCATCCAGTGAATGGAGGAAAGTAGTGATCTGTTTGTTAGTTAAGGTGGGAAGGTTGAGGTCTCCAAGGAGAATGAACCACTTGTTTTTGTGCTTCTTCAAGAGTAGTGAGAGGTCACTGGGCTCTGCTTTTGGTGTTCTGTATGTTAGGCAGAGAGACAAATAGGAGATGGTTATGGTTATGATATCCAAAGCAGTGTTTGAGCTGAAACCTAATGGTTTTGAAGTTGAGGTATTCCTTGGCTATTATGAGCACTCCTCTTCCCCTTTCGTGTGCTCTTAGTTGGTGGAAGAGATGGTAGGAGGGGATGGTAAGTTGGTTTAGAAGGACAGCGTCACTCTCCTCGAGCCATGATTCTGTTACAGAGAATATGTAAATGTGATTTTCCTTTATGTAGTCAGTCAATATGAGGATCTTGTTACGGAGAGACCTGCTGTTTATGAGGACATATCTGAGTGGCTAGGTGGTGAGTGGTATACTGGAGCTATTGAGGGGTACATGAGAAGGCTGTATCTTGAGAAGGTTGTGGATGTTCTGGTTTGAAGCCTGAGGATGACGAGTGGGAGTCTGTTGTTGTATGGGTGCTGAATGATGTGAATGTTTGATGTTGTAGTGAGGCCTGAAGATTGTATGATAGTGTGGCAGACTAGGAGCAGGATGACAATGTGTGGGGCGAGGTAGAACATGGTAACTGAGGATATTAGTTGTAGGATGGACAGATGAGTGCTCTATGATGGACTTGAGGATGGATGTGGTGAATAGTATTGCAGATCCTATGGAGGAGATTAAAAACGGAAGGTTTTAGCTCACTTCTTGACCTGCAGGCTACTTACATATTTGGTTGCCGGTTAGGTTTTCAGCTGCTTTGCTATTGATAGTTATGTAAATGTGGAGAGCTGGCTAGCGAAGATCGCTGTCAGTGTAGATACTGCTATTGTCTCGGTGTTGGTCCACACCAAAGGGCTGCACCCAGGGGCCCTTGGGCATGGCCCTTAGGCGCAGGTAGCCAGAGAGGGTGTTGAATTTAATGAGATCTGCTGGCTGCAGTGGTTATGGAGTGGGGAGCAGGGAGGAGCTACCTCCTGGCTCACTGCCACTGCAGTGAAGGTCTGGGCTCTAATCTTCCCATGCTGGTGTGGAGGGCACACTGGAGCAGTCCTTTTTTAATTTAAAATCCTGCTGGATGCGGTGGTTGGTGGAGTGAGGGAGCAGGGAGGAGCTACCTCCTGGCTCACCACCACTGCAGCAAGGGTCCGGGCTACGAGTTTCCCATGCTGGTGTAGAGTTTATGCCAGGAGGCATTTACATGGGTGGCAGGTCTGAAAACCATGTAAATGCCTTTAAATATCCCTCCCTGTTGTTAGCATACTAAGTAGTGAGGAAGTAGGAAATGATTCTTACAGTGCTAGAGCAAAAAGCACCCACAGATAGAGAGACAGTAGGGAGTAGGAAGGATGCAGCTGGCTTTTAATTCTTTCCTCAGCATCATATCTATGAGTGGCAGCAATAGCAGAAGCCCCCTCCACCCCCAAGGAAGTAGATGGAAAGTCATGTAAAACTTTAGAGGTGTGGAAAGTATTTGAGGACCTGTAGTATGCATAATATAATTACTATAGAAAACATATTAATAGAAGGAAGCTGATGGGCCATCTTACCAATAGTAGCATGTGGCATCATTTGCAGAAGCACCACCCTTTCCAGCTCAGTACAAGGGAAGACACTGATCTTAGGGTGGGCACTCCATGCAGATTAATATTATAAACAGCAGTAGCAAGAAAGCTAGAGGAAAAAAAGGAAATCAATTTATTTATTTTAAAATTTTTCTTTTTGCACTATTGGAAATCAAGGAAAATTACAAACTACATACACAATGGGGATCATTCTGATGTGCGACTAGTAGGGATGTAATCTGGTTTGGACGTACATCCCCCACTATTCACCTATCCAAGCCCTTTGCCCTGATTCTGCTCCTGCGGGAACATATGTCCCTCATGGGTGCAGAATCGGGTACAAATCGGGCCCATCCAGATCTTGGATGACCGGAGGGGTCAGATGGGCACTGATCAGAATGGGCCCCAATAAGTATGAGAAATTACAGAACAATCCACAGAACATAAAACAAAATAACTTATAAAAGACATAGTAATCCACTCAACATAAAGTCAAATATAAAAGAACAACCTACATTACATAAGATCAATAATATAGACAATACATCGCACTTCTGCCAAGTCATGATGGTATCTCCTAAGTGAAACCCCAATGCTCTTTCCCCCTAGTGAAGTGAAATGCCAGCAGCCCTGACAAGCTCCAAAGAAAGTCACCATGGAAGAGATGGTGTGCTGTTTTTTAGCACTGTCATGGAGCATGTGTCAGACAGCATTGAAGGTGATAACATGGTACACTGGTGACATTATAGCTCAAGATGACCATTCTCTGCAGGTGGTCGAGAATGTGAGGTTTAAGAAGATGCTGCATCTCTTAGCTCCCAACTGTCACATGCTCTGCAGACAGGCAATCCCCAGCATGTAATCAGTCGCATGGACAGCTGCAGGCAGAACTGGTAAATGCAAAGGGTAGTAGCATGCATTTCACCAGTTAGATATGGAAAAGGTACAATGCTATGCATGCCTCTCTCTCCCTGACAATAACAAAAGAACCCCAAAAAACCAAAGGTCAAAATAACAACAGTCATCAAAAGAAAGACCCCGTTGTGTTCCAGAAATTTTTTTTTTAAAATTTTTGTCGGATATAGATCATGAGGAGAAGGCACTATAGGCCAACTCACTTACATGATACATGTCCCTTTTATTCCACCACTTGGGTATGAAACATAAAAGTACTTGAACTAAGAAGGTCTCAAACCTGAATAACACGATACTTGTCAAATGTCTGCGCGACGTGCACGTTTCGGGGGAAAAAAACCCCTGTATCAAGCGCTCGAAACTCTCCTCATGAAGACAACCACTGCCACCATGGAACTGGCCAGTTCCATGGTGGCAGTAGTTGTCTTCATGAGGAGAGTTTCGAGCGCTTGATACAAGGGTTTTTTTCCCCCGAAACGTGCACGTCGCGCAGACATTTGACAAGTATCGTGTTATTCAGGTTTGAGACCTTCTTAGTTCAAGTACTTTTATGTTTCATACCCAAGTGGTGGAATAAAAGGGACATGTATCATGTAAGTGAGTTGGCCTATAGTGCCTTCTCCTCATGATCTATATCCGACAAAAATTTTAAAAAAAAATTTTCTGGAACACAACGGGGTCTTTCTTTTGATGTCTCTCTCCCTGACAGCATACTTAGATAAGACAGGGACAGGCAGTATGTATGAAGAGGGGGCTAACCAGTCTCTTGCATTGAGTGTCAGGTGAACAAATTTCTTGCAGTTGGTGAGGGGTCTTATGTGTGCATTAGGTGCAAGGAGCTCTTTGCTCTAAGGGAATGAGTGCAATCTCCATAAGCTAAAGTAGCAGACTTGGAGGAGCTAAGGAAGACAGAGGTATACAGACGAGACCTACAGTACTGAAGTCCCACCTCTAATCTGGCAGCATCTCGGTTGCCACGGAGGAGAGATGTCATATGAAAGGAGAACATCACCTTGGTGTGGCAGGAAGTGAGACTGTAGTTAGAACCTGTCCTCCACATCTCACATCAATGAGGTTTCTCCAGGGCCATGTGCTCATGAGGGAAGGGTTAGAGCAGCTGTTATAGTTGGTGATTTGATCATTAGGCATGTAAATAGCTGGGTGACTGGTAGATGTGAAGATCGCCTAGTAACATGCCTGCCTGGTGTGAAGATAATGGATCTCAGGTACCACTTAGACAAACTTTAGATAGTGCTGGGAAGGAGCCTTTTGTTTTGGCATGTGTTGGTGCCACTGACAGAGGAAAATGCGGGAGGGAGTTTCTGGAGGACAAATTTTAGGATTTTAGGTAGGAAGTTGAAATCCAGAACTTCCAGGGTAGCATTCTCAAAAATGCTTCCTTTTCCATGTGCAGGACCCAAAAAGCAGATAGAGCTCTGGAGTCTCAATGCATGGATGAGACAGTGGCGCATGGAAGAGATTTTGTGATTTGTTAGGAACTGGGCAACATTCTGGGGAAGGGAGGAGCTTTTCCGAAAGGATGGGCTCCACCTTTACCAGGGTGGAACCAGGCTGCTGGAATTAATACTTATAAAGGAGATAGAACAGTTTTTAAACTAGACAACAGGGGAAAGTAAACTGTCTCCTCAGAGCGCGTGATTCAGAATGATGTATCCTTGAAGGATACTAGCAAAAGAGGGAAGTCAGGGCATCCTGATAGTGAGGTTCCAATAAAGATAAAAGTAACCCAGATGTCTTAACGTACACAGCAGACAGAGCTGAAAGATTCCAAATTATTCTTGTCAACTGATAACCAGATTGTTAATATGAATAAAATGTAACCTCTAAAATGCCTGTATGAAAATGCTAGAAGTCTAAAAAGTAAGATGAGAGAACTAGAATATATAGCACTAAATTAAATGTTAGATATAACTGGCATCTCAGAAACCTGGTTGAAAGAGGACAACCAATGGGATTCCATAATACCTGGGTGCAAACTGTATCACAATGATAAGGTAGATGAAATTGGTGAAGGGGTTGCGCTTTATGTTAGAGAGGGCATTGAGTCAACACAGGATAAAGGTTTTGTAAGAATTGAAACGCACTATAAAATGTCTTTGGATAGAAATTCCATGTAAAAAGGGGAAGGTGATGGCAGTGGGGGTATACTACCATCTGCCTGGCCAGAATGAACAAATGGATGATGAAATGCTCAAAGAAATCAGGGAAGCTAACAAAAGTTACTACACTAATAAATGAGTGATTTCAATTACCCTGGTATTGACTGGTAGCTTGGAGACAAAGTTTCTAGATGAAATAAGTGACCGCTTCTTGGACATCATCACAGACGAGAAACCGGACATCCTATGTATAACTGAAACATGGGTCACCGACACCGATGCAGCCATATTAAATCAAATCAGCAAACCTGGATACAACCTTTACAACTGTCCCCGAGCCCACAAGAAGGGAGGAGGGATCCTCATAATAGCCAAAGACAACCTGCAATTCATAAGCACATATCAGTCCTCAAACACAAACATAGACCTCCTAAAGGTAGAAAACACTGCGGTATTCATCTGCTTGATATACAGACCCCCCTCACCACAACATGAGATTCTTGCCTCAGCATTAGAAAACATATCCTCAACGCAACCAAAAAAATTCCAGATCATACTAGGGGACCTTAACCTTACATCAACGACAACCACACATGCAAACACCTTCATGGAGGCTATGACCCAGCTAGGGTATCAACAGCTAATAACAGAGCCCACCCATGAAAAGGGAAACACACTAGACATGGTTTTCATACCTACAGGAGAACATAACAACGTTGAAAAGCCCCTGATTGAGATCATCCCATTACCCTGGTCAGACCACCACCAAATCAATATGCGGATAAAGCTTCCCACCATGGCTAAAGACACAAAGGCAAGAAGAATAGCAACCCAACAAAGAAGATTTAGCAAACCAAATATGGAATGTCTCATCAAGACCATCAAATCCCACGTAGACTTGGGAAAAACAGACCTCAATGAATTAACGCATAGCTGGGATTCCGGAATTCAAGCCATGGCGATCCCTAAAGAGAAACTCACAACAAACGCAAACAAACACAAATCGGAACTTTGGTACAACATAACGCTGTCCAAAATGAAAAGAGACCTTAGAAAACATGAAAGGAAGTGGAGAATTACCAAAACCAACGAGCTCAAATCTGTGTACCTCAACCTCCTCGCAAAATACAAGGAAGAGGTAAACAAAGCCAAGAGGATGCACCATACCAACATCCTAAGCAAAGCCATCAACAAACCACGTGAACTCTTTGAACTAGTTAAATCATTAACTAAAACAGCCCAACCCGAACATCAGGGTAGCCCCATACATCCACAAACGCTTGCAAACCACTACGAAAGCAAGCTCACCACCAAAAGCTCCACCCTCTATCTACACACCCCATGCCATCAAACAGAGGATGAGCCCAAACAGGCATGGAGTACCTTCCACAACATCGATATGCAACAATCCATAAACATAATAACCTCAATAAATACCACCACCTCCCCACTCGACCCCTGTCCAACGGCATGGATCAAAGCAGCAAAAAAAGAAATAAACCAGCAAATATCCCACATCATAAACCAGTCACTAAGTCAAGGAATAATGCCTGCCCAACTGAAGCAATCAATAATAAGACCAATACTAAAGAACAACTCGCTCAATAAGGAAGATCCGACATCATACCGCCCCATCTCCGGCATCTCATTCCTCGCAAAGATCATTGAAAAAGCAGTACTCATACAACTTCAAGAACACCTTGATGACTGTGATACCCTAGATGCGCAGCAATACGGGTTCAGAAGAAATCATGGAGTTGAGACTCTTTTGATAGCGCTAATGAACAATCTCCTCGAAGGCCTAGAAGACAAAAAGAAAATGTTTATACTCATTTTCATTGACATCTCTGCCGCCTTCGACACTGTACACCATGGGATCCTCCTCAATAAATTGGAATCTATAGGAGTAATGGGAACCCCCCTCAAATGGTTCTCCTCTTACATAACGAACAGAAGGCCACAGGTACAATTCAACGGGGAGAAAGCTGAACCGTTCTCTCAAACACAGGGCATACCCCAGGGTTCAGCCCTATCGGCATTACTGTTCAACGTTTACATGCAACCCCTCTGTGACATCTTCAAAAAGCATAATATTAAATACCACATCTATGCAGATGATATTATGCTGTACACGCAACTAGATACCGAGGACCCTCATTATACTCCGCTCGAAAATTGTCTGGAGGAGATGTTAAGATGGCTACAAAACAACAACATGACAATTAACCATAAGAAAACAGAAGTCATGTATATATCCAGCAAACCAAACTTCAACCCCCCTCCCACAATCACTCTCTGCAACAACACGTATAGCACGAAGAAGGAAATCAAATATCTCGGAGTAACACTCGACTGCAACCTGAAAATGGAGACACACCTACGCAAAATGAATAAAGCCATCTTCCATAAACTTAGAGTGATACAACCACTAAGGAAAATACTTGAGCCCAGTGATTTTCGGTCAGTAGCACAAGCCCTCATAATGCCACACCTAGACTACTGTAATGCCATCCTTCAAGGTCTGCCTAAAAAATCACTAAATATACTTCAGATGGCCCAAAACGTGATGGCCAGGATCATAATGGGAGCAGGCATTACTGAACACATTACCCCCATCCTGATAGAACTACATTGGCTCCCAATTGCAGCTAGGATACAATACAAGATGTTAGTGACCACCTTCAAACTAATAAACAACATATCCCCATCATTCCTATCATCACTTATCAGCACGCAACCTACAAATAGGGACAGAAGAACTATCAACTCGGGCAACCTACAAGTCCCCACCAACTTCAGAACAGTGAAAACAAGTACGAGTCGTAGAGCGTTCTCATTCTCTGCACCAACTATTTGGAATCACCTCCCGTGTGAGCTGCGTTTAACCAAAGACATCACCAAATTCAGGAAGGAGCTAAAAACTTACCTATTCCGATGTCATTACAATCAGCTATGACCATCAACTGAGAGAGTATTCAAAACTGCTATATGTATAATTATGTAAATATGTATATATAGATGTAAGAATGTATAAGTCACCCCTAAGACGCTAACCATGTGTGCTGTGACCCCAGTTCTTTGTTCATACCACCCCCCCCCAGTCTTGATTGACAATCCCCGAACATGAATCAAACCGCTGCTGATCGCTGGAAGTAGCGGTATATAAATGTGCAGTAAATAAAAAAATAAAAAAAAATAAATAAACAAGAGGGGAAGCTATTTTGGACCTAGTCCTTATTGGAGCACAGGATCAGTTGTAAGAAATAACAGCGTTAGGGCTACTTGGCAATAGTGATCATAGCATGATCATATTTGATTTAATAAATGGAGGGAGTATGGCAACGAAATCCACAGTACTACCTTTTTAACTCTGATAAAAATAAAACTTTGTTTTTAACTATGATGAAATGAAGAAAATATTTAAGAAGAAACAAAAGGTGCAGCTGCAAAGGTTAAAGGTTTACATCAAGTATGGATGTTGTATAAAAATACTATCTGGGAAGCCCAGACCACATGTACTGTATTCCACACTTTTTAAGAAAGGTGGAAGGAAGGCCAAAAAACTTCAGGCATGGTTTAAAGGTGAGGTCAGAGAAGCTGCAGTAGCCAAAAAAGCATCTTGCAGGAAATGGAAAAAGGAGCAAATGACAAAAGCAGAAAACAACATAAGCACTGGCAAGTTAGACGCAAGGCATTAAGAAGGCAGGCAAAGAGAGAATTTGAAGAAAAGCTTGCTGTGGAAGCAAAAATGGACAATAAAACCTTTTTCAAGTACATTCATAGCAAAAAACCTGTGAGAGAGTTATTGGACCATTAGATGATAGAGGGGTAAAAGGGGCCACAAGGGAGGACAAGACGATAGCATAGAGGCTGAATGAATTATTTGCTTTGGTTTTTACTGAAGAAGAAGTAGGGAAGTTACCTATCCCTGAAATGATATTTAAAAATGAAGTATCAGAAGAATTGAAACAAATTTTGATAAACCGGGAAGATGTATTACAACATCACCTGGACCAGATGGTATACATCAGAGGGTGCTGAAAGAACTGAAATATGAGATTGCAGACTTACTATTAGTAATGTGTGAACTATGATTAAACTCATCCGTATTAACTGAACATTGGAGAATGGCCAAAGTAACGCCGGTTTTTAAAAAGGGTTCCAGGGGTGATCTGGGAAACTACAGACTGGTGAGCCTGACATTGGTACTGGGCAAAATGATAGAAATCATTGTAAAGAACAAAATTACTGAACATGTAAATAGTCATAGTTTAATGGGAGAAAGCCAACATGGGTTTTGACAAGGAAAGTCTTGTCTTACTAATTTGTTTTGAAGGTGTGAAGAAACAGGAAAATAAAGGTGAGTCGATTGATAATAGTGTATCTGGATTTTCAGAGTCTGACAAGATCCCTCGGAGACTCTTGGTGAAATTAAAAAGTCATGGAATAGGAGGCAGTGTACTATTGTGGAGTAGGAGCTGGTTAAAAGATAGAAAGCAGAGTCAGCCTAAATGGTCAATTTTAGATCAAATAATACCACACCTTACACAAACACCCACAAATCTCGAAGAATCTATCAAAAACTGGAACAATATAATCTCCAAAGCAGCAGAAAATAACCCAAATCAATCAAACCAAAATATAAACAATAAAATTGAAAAAAGACATACTCCATGGTTTAATACATCTATCAAAACATTAAAAAGACAACTAAGAAAAGAGGAAAGGAAATGGAGACAATCAAAATCATTAATAAATCATGAGAATTACACTAAAACACTACAAATTTATAAACAAACAATAAACAACTCCAAGCAAAATTATTATTCTAATATAATATCAAGAGCCACTAATCGACCAAGAGAACTATTCTGTATAGTACAGAAATTAACAAACAAAACACTAAATAATGATGAAATATCAATAGATATCTCCCCACAAGAATTAGCTCAATACTATAGCAACAAAACAAACCTACAAATAACACCATCAAATATTACTCAACCACAAATTAAAACACAATTAAAGCAAACTACAGTTGATAACTGGACCAACTTCAACTTAATATCAAAAACTACTCTCAAAACTACAATAACTAACATTAATACAACAACTTCATACCTTGATCCATGCCCAGTTGATTGGATAAAGAAGACTTTCCCAATACTCTCTTCTTTCATTCTACCCTTAGTGAATCTATCCTTGCAAAAAGGCTATTTACCACCATCTCTCAAACATGTTCAAATACGTCCTATACTTAAAAATAACACATTAGATAAACTATCCCCAAAATCTTACAGACCTATATCAAGTATTCCTTTTATGGCTAAACTTATTGAAAAAATTGTACAAATTCAACTACAAGATTTTATTGACACATTAAACATTCTTGATGAACATCAATATGGCTTTAGACCCTTCCATGGAGTAGAAACATTACTAACGATCCTTTATGACACAATATTAAGAGGTATTGATAATACTAAACAAGCCTTTATTCTTGTTTTCCTTGACATATCAGCTGCCTTTGACAGTGTTGATCACTTAACAATGTTAAACAGACTTCAAAAAATTGGTATAACATCTACTGTTTATAATTGGTTCAAATCCTATCTATCAAACAGAACCCAAAATGTAAGAATCCTCACCCAAATATCTAACACCTTCAAACAAACTCAAGGTCTTCCGCAGGGATCTGCTTTATCTGCACTATTATTTAACATTTACTTACAACCAGTTTGTAACATCTTTAAACGCCACAATGTCTTTTATCATATTTACGCCGATGATATAATGTTCTACCTCCCATTTGAAATCCCACACCCACCTCTCCAAAAAATAACAGAATGTTTTAATGAACTAACTGAGTGGCTCAAAGAACAAAATCTACTTATCAACTTTACTAAAACAGATATTTTATTTATCACTAAAAATCAAACATATATACCCCCAAACACGATTACACTAGATACTCATGAAATTAATATAAAAAAGAAGTAAAATATTTAGGTGTGATACTTGACAATAATCTAAATATGGATTCACATATAAAATATTTAACTAAAAATATACATTACAAACTCAAAACACTAAAACAACTAAGACCTTTGATCCTTCTACAAGATTTTATTAACATAATTCATGCTATTATTACCCCACATTTCGATTTTGCAAATACAATACTTAATGGTATTTCGAAACAAAATATTAAAAAGATACAAATAACTCAGAACTTAGCTGCTAGAACGATTATGAATATAAGCCCACTTGAACATATTACACCAATTTTAGCTGAACTTCATTGGCTACCAATTTACTCCCGAATCAAATATAAAATTCTTGTCACTACATTTAAACTTATAAATAAAATTGCACCATCTGCACTAAATACACTGATTAACATTGACATTGATAAACGATCTCAAAGGAGCAGAAACATAAATACTTTAACAATACCAAAAGATTTTACAAAAGCCAGAAAACAAACCAATAAGAGAGCTTTCTCACACTCTGCCCCAATACTCTGGAACAATTTACCTGACAACATTCGCCTACTGTCTGACATAAAAGAATTAAAAAAAAAATTAAAAACTCACTTATTTACATTACACTATAATACACTCCCAAAACAGAATTCTCAAAGGGATACAGGCTAACATTTATTTTTAATATTATATACCCTATTTTCAAAATAAATGACACTAATACACTAATTTAACCATACTACACACTCATTTACATGATGATTAATAATTTAACTAGCAATGTATATATGTTCTAATATGTTATACTTGTAATGTTACAATTTTCCTTGTAAATTATAATTATCTGTTCTATGTAAAATGTCCTGGTATATTTCATACCAATTAACCTACTGTTACATGTAAACCGCACTTGAAACATGGGAAAGAGCGGTATATAAATAACTGTTAAATAAATAAATAAATAAATAAATAAATAAATTTTCTCAATGGAGAAAGGTGAATAGTGTAGTACCCCAGGAATCTGTGCTGTGCCCGCTGCTTTTTAACATATTCATAAATGACCTGGAAAAGGGAATAACGAGTGAGGTGATGAAATTTGCATATGCCACCACATTATTAAAAGTTGTTAAAACACAAGAGAATTGTGAAGAATTGCAAGACAGCCTTGATAAATTTGAAGACTGGACATCCAAATGGTAGATGAAATTTAATGTGGACAAGTGCAAAGTTATGAATCTAGAAAAGAACAACTCAAGCTACAGTTACACAATGCAAGGTTCAACATTAGGAACCACCACTCAGGAAAAGGATTTAAACGTTATCATGGATAATATGTTGAAACCCTCCGCCCAGTGTGTAGCAGCAGCCAAGAAAGTAAATAGAATGCTAGGAATCATAAGGAATGGAATGGAGAATAAAACAAAGGATATTATAATTCCTCTGTATCATTCCATAATGTGACCACACCTTTAATATTATATGCTGGTCACCATATCTTAAAGGGTACAGCAGAATTAGAAAAGTTACAGAGAAGAGCCACCAAAATAGTAAAGGGGATGGAAGGATATCTCTATGAGAAGAGGCTATAAAGGTTTTGGCTCTTCAACTTGGAAAAGAGAAGTCTGAGGGGATATATGATAGAGATCTATAAATTAATGAAAGGAGGAGAATGAGTAAATGTAGATTGTTTACTCCAACAAAAAGTAGAAAGACTAGGGGACACCCAATGAAGCTACAAGGTAACCCATTTAAGACTAATAAGAAAGTATTTTTTCTCTCAACGCATAGTCAAACTCTGCAATTCTTTACCGGAGGATGTGGTAAAAGCTGTAAGTGTAGTTGGGTTTAGAGGTTTGGACAAGTTCCTGGAGGACGTCCATAAACCATTATTAAAGAGGACCTGGGAAATCCACTGCTTACCCTAGGACAGGCATTGTGGAACCTATGCACCTTTTTGGGAATTTGCCAGGTACTTGTGACCTGGATTGGTCATTATTTGAAATAGTATACTGGGTTTGATGGACCCAATATGGCATTTCTTATGTTCTACAGGAGGAAGTTGCCAGTGAGTTGTGCTGCACACATGGATGATGCATTATAGCCATACCTGGATCCATATTTTAGCAGAAATAAATGCAATTCTGAAGGGCTGGCAGATAGGATGAAGCCAGAGAACTGTGCTTCTCGGTTGGATGCTTTGCATACTTGCTGCACCTGGTTCTTAGAGACTCTCTAGGCCTTGGTGAGCAATGGTAAGGCAGCCTTCCCCTGAAGCTACTGATTAAGAAGTAACTGAAAATAGCAGGGTATTTTCACCAGTGTGAAGGGTAGATATGGACTGCATGAAAAGGATGAAACAGGGACACCTGTATATTTGCTCATCCAGGGTGTTGGCACAATGTGAAATTCTACTTTAAAGATACTGGAGAGGTTAGTTGAGCAATGGGCAGCTTTGTATCAGATTCATTGGTGACCAAGATCAGGATCAAGAGCCCGTTGAGGTGCCAGGACTAGACAAATATAATGCAGGTCATAGAAGTTCTAAGGCCCTTTAAGGATACCTTTGGAGGAACAGAGTTCCAGAAGGGCTAATCTAAGTCGTCTTATCTCAATAGTGAATATTCTATAGACAAAGTTAGAGGGGTTTTGGAAATGACAAGGATTTACTGCATAGGTTTTGGTGATGGAAGGCTTCTTGCACAGTCGAATGGAAAACAAGTTGCAACCCTTTAAGAAGGAGGATACTTACTGTATGTGTTAGATAGTTTCAGTGACCCATTGCTCGAAGAAAGTATTGTTCCACCACAAAAAAAGGCAGATAATCACGTATAATAACAGACCCAGTCCAAGACGTGATTATTGTGGAAAAGACAGAGTATAACTTTTATTTAGTGACCTATTACCAATTACCTAGTACAAAAGTTATACTCTGTCTTTTCCACAATAATCGCGTCTTGGACTGGGTCAGAAAGTATTGTTCTACAGTACAACACACTAACTTACAAGAAGGACAAGCTGGTGATTCAGGTGGATAAAGGGAGCACCAGAGACAGGGTTGCAGTGGCGATGCAACAGAGGAAACAGTAGGCTCGCTGTCAAGCAGTGGTGGTAGCATGACAACAACCTCCTCCCCACCTTTACATGTGAATGACATATGAGCCACAGCATAGGAAAATCTTGGCCAAGTTTCCCACCATTTCCTGTGTTTCCTCAAACCAGCATGCCTAGTGAACGTATATTCTCCGTGGCGGGAGATATTATGGGTGCCCATCATTCATAGCTAGCAGCAGAGTGGATGGAAAGGCTAATATATCTAAAGACAAACTTCCCCTTGTTTTGTTTCCTCACTTTTTATGTGACAGAGAGGATGAATGAATCTAGAGCTCTATTAAAGGACAGTTGCCCGCACTTTATGCCTTCAATGTCTTGCAGTGTTGTTTGAAAGTTTTCACTGCAGTTTTTCTGGGCTGGTATCCATTTCCAGTGAGCACCTATTAGACCTCATGTCAAAACTTAAAAGAAAAATAGACATAGAAAAAGGTCTCTCTCTCCTGCTGGTGGTGCCTGTTTCCCTGTCTTTCCATTGTGTCATACCTGCCTCCTTGCTTCCAGGCCTGCTCTTCTGATCCATATCTCTGCTGTATTGACACTTGTGTCACTCGTACTGCTGCCTGCATAACCGCTCCGCAATCTTATTTGCAATGAAAAACAAATACCCGGTTTCTCTCTGCCTCCCTCTGCCACTGCTGCCTATATCACTCTGCTCTTAGTCTGCCTCATTGCTGCCCTTTGCCCCCTCTTTGGCTGATTTGTGTAGGTCCAGTGCCCTTTTTTCCAGGTCAGTCTTCCTCCTCCTTCTGCTTTGTATCTTTGTGAGCGCCTCTGGGTTATCATTCTACCACTTTTTGCGCTGTTTTTATGCCCTGGGGGTTTGTTTCCACTCTTCTTGCTGTATTGCTCTGCGGTTGATGTCTTAGTGGGTTGAGGCAGGAGTCCTCATTTTTCTGTTGCAACTTTCTTGGTACTTCCTACCTGGAGTCTTATATTTACACCATTGCTATTGCCATTATAGCTCTTTATGGCCAGTCAGGTTGTTCCTCCAACCTTCGTTGCCTCTTTCCTCATGATTATGACACTGGTTTTCCTCATTTTTTCAAAGTACTTTATGAAGAGATACAAGGGATTTTCTTTACAGTGCAGAAATCTTCAGTGTCTTCAGAAATTCCTATTTGGGTGGTACAGCCCTCCAGTCTATCTTGCTCCTGCACTGACACTCATTAGGTGTCATAGGGTCTTACAGCCTGTCTTTCTGCTGTGTTGGCTCTCTTCAGGGGTATTAGGGCCTTCCAGCCCATCTTGATGCTATGTTGGCTCTCTTGGGAGGTGATTAAAGAGTGGATAAGTGTCTTAGTTGTATGTTCAGAAAGGAATGAGCAGATTTTGTTGTTGATATAAGGAAAGAAATGTCAGGTTTTAGTTGGATATGTATGGAGAAGGAAAAAGAGGAGTCAACGATGACCTCAAGGTTGTGAGCTGAGGAGACAGGGAGGAGTAGAGTTATCCACAGAGATAAAGAAAGGAGGAAGGGGGAAGGTGGGTTTAGGGGGGAAAATAAGAAGCTCGGTTTTGGCCATGTTAAATTTCAAATAGCGGTGAGACATCCAGGCAGCAATATCAGAGAGGCAGACAGAGATGCAGACCTAGATTGCCTTAGAGATTTCAGGTGTAAAGAGGTAGATCTGAGAGTCATCAATGTAAAAATGGTACTGAAAACCATGGGAGGAGATGAGTGCTCCAAGAGACTAGGTATAGAGAGAGAAAAGGCAGCAGAACAAACACTGAAAATGTGATGATAGGTATAAGAAGAGTATCAGGATAGCACAGAGCCCTTAAAACCAAGCAAGGACAAGGTGTCTAGGAGAAGGTGGTGACCAATAGTGGCAAAAGCAGCAGAAAGGTCAAGGAGAATGAGGATTGAGTAAAGGTCCTGGAACAGGTCACTAGAGACTTTGGCAAGAACCATTTCAGTAGAATGTAAAGAACAAAAGCCAGATTGCAGTGGATCCAGAAGGGCATGAGAGGAGAGAAAGTCAAGGCAATGGTGGTGAATTGCACATTCAAGTAGTTTAGAAATGAAAGGGAGAAGGGAGATGTGTCAATTAGGACAGATAAGGTCTAGTGAATGTTTTTTGAGGAGAGGTGTGACCACAGCATACTTGAAGGCTACAGGAACAATAGCAGTGGAGAGCAATAGGTTGAGAATATGAGAGAGGGAAGGGATGACAGGGGAGGAGATGGAGTTTAGGAGATGGGTAGGTATAGGATCATAGGAGTGGGTAGTGAGTTTGTAGGACAAAAAAAGAAGTGTGGTTTTCTTGTCAGTGATCTTAGGAAAGGAAGAGAGGGTGGCAGAGGTTGAGGGGAAGAGTTGGGAGTGAAGAGGGAGAAGAGGGGATGGAGATGATCTCATGGGGAATTGGAATTTAATCTTATGGACTTTGTCATTGGAATAGTTGGCCAAGGTTTGGGCGGAAAGGGAAGGGGGGAGGGTGTCAGAGGCAGAGGCACCTTGAGGAGAGAGTTGAGAGTTGTAAAGAGGCAAGAGAGTTAGTCAGGTGGACATAGTAGTTTTGCTTGGTGAGTGCTATGGCTGACTGGAAGGAAGCAAGCATGAATTTGAAATGTAGAAAGTCAGCAAGGGTGTATAATTTCAGCCAAATGTATTCAGTTGAGCAGGCACAGGAACGTAGATAGATGGTAGTCAGAGACAGCCAGGAATGAGGTACAGTACTCCTCACAGGACATGGTATGGGTATAGCATCCAGAACAGAGGAAAGTGAAGTGTTATAGAAGGCTATTGCCTCATCAACAGATTCTGGTGACATAATGGAGGAAAGAGATGATGAAACAGTAGTGGAGAAAGAGCTGATTGGTAGATAGCATGACAATTTCTAAAGAGATTGGATGAAATTGGATGAGACTGAGGCAGGGGTGATGAAAAGTGAAGCTTAACAGGTAGTGGTCAGATAAAAGAAGAATTGAGATACAGAAGATAGAGGGTAAGCAATTAGAGATCAAGATAAGGTCAAGTCAGTGACCGTGCTAGTGAGTGGGTGCCGTAGAGCAAAGCTAGAGGTTAAATGAGGATGAATGAGGAGGTAAGGAAAAAAAGCTTTAGAGAATACGGGTCAGAGGAGTTATGAACATGAATGTTGAAATCACCAAGAATAAGGGAGGGAGAAATAAAGAAAATCACGAGTCAGTCAGTAAGAAAGGTAGAGGTGGATTTGTCAGGTCGTTGATAAATAACAGCTGTCCAAAGAGGTAATGGAGTAAAACGGTGGCTAGAGTGGACTTCAAAGGAGGGAAAGGAATGAGATTGAGGTAGAAGGGGGATAGAAATTGGCAGGAATGAGAGAATAGAAACCCAACACCACCACCACTTCCAGTGAGTCGAGGCATGTGGGAGAATTAGTAACTGCCATGATAGAAAGCATCAACTGAACCTGAGTTTTCTGGGAGGAACCAAGTCTCAGAGTAAGAAAATGGAAAGCATTAGAGATAAAGAGATCATGAATAAAAGCAAATGTATTTGATACAGAGTGTGCATTCCACAATGAGCATGAGAGAGAGGAGGGGGAAAGGAGACGGATATGAATAAGATTTGAAAAAAGCTAGGGTGGCCAGGATTGGGGTTGATATCTCCAGATGACAGAAGGAGGAGCAGAAGAGTTTGGGGTATAGAGGAGACAGTATGGCAAAAACAAGGGTGAAGTTCTTTGAGAGAGACTGGAGAGGGAATACCCTAATAGTGCCCACGGAATTCAGAAAAAGTAAACAATTTACATGCAGGAGCGCATTCTCACTCTGCTCACCAACACTTTGGAACTCTCTAGTTACATAGAAACATGATGACAGAAAAAGACCACATGGCCTGTCTAGTCTGTCCTTCCATATCAACAACTACAACAGTCCACTTTTTACCTTTAGAGATCCTCTGTGTTGGTCCCATGCTTTTTTGAATTCAGTTACTGTCCTCATCTCTACCACCTCCACTGGGAGACTATTCCACGGATCCACTACTCTTTCCGTAAAGAAATATTTCCGCATATCACTCCTGAATCTATCTCCCCTCACCCTCATCCCATGTCCCCTCCTAGCAGAACTTGCTTTCAATTGAAAGAGGCTCTCTCCCTGAACATTTATGCCATGGAGGTATTTAAACATCTCAATCATATCACCTCTATCCCGCCTTTCCTCTAAGGTGTACATATTAAGATCCTTAAGTCTGTCCTCATATGCTTTATAATGAAGCCCACTAATCATTTTAGTAGCCACCCTCTGCACTGACTCCATCCTGTTCACATCCTTTTGAAGGTGTGGTCTCCAGAATTGCACACTATACTCCAAATGAGGTCGCACCAAAGACTTATACAGAGGCATTATCACCTCCTTTTTTCTGCTAGCCATTCCTCTCCGTATGTCCCCCAAGCATCCTTCTAGCTTTTGCTGTCGCCTTTTCTACCTGTTTAGCTACTTTAAGATCATCAGACACAACCACACCTAGGTCCCGCTCTTCTTTAGTGGACAAAAGTACTTCACCTCCTATACTGTATTGCTCCCTTGGATTGCTGCAGCCCAAATGCATGCCCTTACATTTTTTAACATTAAATCCCAGCTGCCAAATTCTAGACCATTCTTCAAGCTTAGCTAGATCCCTCCTCATGTTATCTACACCTTCCTGGGTGTCTACTCTATTGCAGATTTTGGTATCATCCGCAAAGAGGCAAACCTTACCCGACAGCCCTTCCGCTATATCACTAACAAAGATGTTAAAAAGAATCGGAGTTTGCTTTTCTCTGATCAGAGAAGGGCTGAACTTTTACAGAGCTCTGCTAGTGAGTGGATATTTGCCTCCTGGGACATCTTACTGTGAGTTCTAGCTGTTTATTTAATTATTTACTGTTTGTCTAACTGTTTGTTTGTTTAATTATTTATTGTTTGTCTTAGGGGTGTGCTAGTTCAGCCTTCTCAGCTGTACTTACCTTGCCTCTCTCAACTAACTGGGCTTTGTGTGGTAGCCATTTTGAATTAAATCTCTCTCCCCAGAACCTGCTGTTTGTTAAGCTTTTTTCCTGTCCTTGCCTGCCTGAGTGAATCCTCCCCCTCCCCCCCTCCCCCTGAGGTATTGTGTAGCCTTCTTCCTGTTTTCTCCACGTGTGCATAGGCTGTTTTAGTTTGCTTTTCTCTGATCAGAGAAGGGCTGAACTTTTACAGAGCTCTGCTAATGAGTGGATATTTGCCTCCTGGGACATCTTACTGTGAGTTCTAGCTGTTTATTTAATTATTTACTGTTTGTCTAACTGTTTGTTTGTTTAATTATTTATTGTTTGTCTTAGGGGTGTGCTAGTTCAGTCTTCTCAGCTGTACTTACCTTACCTCTCTCAACTAACTGGGCTTTGTGTGGTACCCCCATCCCCCTGCTGAGGGTTCAGGCCAGGGTACCTTGTAACTGCCCTCTTTAATAGGACTTAACTCCCTCCCTCCCTCCCCAGCACCCACCCACCCCTGGGGTAATTGTAGTTTTATAGGTACTTGCACATCTTAGAGGAAAGGGGCTGCTCTCAGGTGCAGCTCTTAATCCAAATCAGTCATACACAGAGGACCTGAGATTAATTAAGCTTCAGGTACACAGGGTGTATTAGGGGTATTAGATACACTTTTATTAGTATAAGCATCTACACCAATCCTTATTATATACCAAATTTTAAAGACCTAAACACAAGCTTTAAACTAAGATGCAGACAGAGGTCCAGCAACAAGATGGGGGTTCTCCAGTCTTTTGCATTGAGTGTCACATGTATGATTTTCTCCCAGTTGGTGAGAGGTCCTACATATGCACTAAGTGCAGGGAGCTCTTTGCTCTCAGGGAACGAGTCCGTTCTCTAGAGGCTAGAGTAGCAGACCTGGAAGACATAAGAAAGACAGAGAAGTACATGGACGAGACCTACAGGGATATAGTCCTGAAGTCCCACCTCCAGTCTGGCAGCATCCCTGTTGCCATGGAGGAGAGAGGTCACGTGACAGGAGAGCATCACCCTGGTGTGGCAGGAAGTGATCCTGTAAGTAGGACCTGTCCTCCAGGTGATGTAAAACCCTCTCGCACCGAGGACGTTTCTCCAGGGCCATGTCCCCATGAGGGGAGGGTCAGGACAGCTGTTATAGTTGGTGATTCAATCATTAGGAATGTAGATAGCTGGGTGGCTGGTGGACGTGAGGATCGCCTGGTAACATGCCTGCCTGGTGCGAAGGTAGCAGATCTCACGCACCGCCTAGATAGGATCATAGATAGTGCTGGGGGGGAGTCTGCTGTCTTGGTACATGTTGGTACCAATGACATAGGAAAATCTGGTAGGGAAGTTCTGGAGGCTAAATTTAAGCTTTTAGGTAGGAAGTTGAAATCCAGAACTTCCAGGATAGCGTTCTCCGAAATGCTTCCTGTTCCACGTGCAGGACCCAAAAGACAGGCAGAGCTCCGGAGTCTCAATGCGTGGATGAGACAATGGTGCAAGGATGAGGGTTTTGGATTTGTTAGGAACTGGGGAACATTCTGGGGAAAGGGGGAGCTCTTCCGAAGGGATGGGCTTCACCTTAATCAGGATGGGACCAGACTGCTGGCATTAACCTTTAAAAAAGAGATAGAGAAGCTTTTAAACTAGAAAATAGGGGAAAGCCGACAGTCACCCAGGAGCGCATGGTTCGGACAAAGGTATCCTTGAAGGATACTACCAAAAGCAGTGAGGTTCCAAAAGGGAGTATAGTAGCCCAAATGCCCTTGAGTAAGGAGCAGACAGAGCATAAGGATTCCCAATTACCCATGCCTACCAATAGCCAGATTAATATTAATAAAATACAGTCTCTAAAATGCTTGTATGCCAATGCTAGAAGTCTAAACAATAAGATGGGAGAATTAGAATATATAGCACTAAATGAGAGGTTAGATATGATTGCACTCTCAGAGACATGGTGGAAGGAGGATAACCAGTGGGACACTGTGATACCTGGATACAAACTATATCGTAATGATAGAGCTGAACAAATTGGTGGAGGGGTTGCGCTTTATGTTAGAGAGGGCATTGAGTCAGAAAGGATTAAAGTTTTGCAGGGAACAAAATTTGCTGTAGAATCTCTATGGATTGAAATTCCATTTATGAAGGGGAAGGTGATGGCAGTGGGAGTATACTATCGACCACCTGGCCAGAATGAACAAATGGATGATGAAATGCTCAAAGAAATCAAGGAAGCTAACAAAAGCCACAACAGAGTAGTAATAATGGGTGATTTCAATTACCCCGGTATCGACTGGGACAGTGTCACAGCAGGACAAGCTAAAGAGATAAAGTTTCTAGATGAAATAAATGACTGCTTCTTGGAGCAGCTGATTCATGAACCGACCAGAGGGGAAGCCATACTGGACCTAGTCCTTAGTGGAACGCCAGATCTGGTGCAAGAAATAAGGGTGTTGGGACCACTTGGCAATAGTGATCATAGTATGATCATGTTTGATTTAATCAGTGGAGGACAGATAGTAAAGGAATCCACAGTACTACCTTTTAACTTTCAAAAGGGAGACTATGATAGAATGAGGAATATAGTTCGGAAAAAACTAAAAGGAGCGGTTTCAAAGGTTAAAGACTTACAGCAAGCTTGGGTGTTATTTAAAAATACTATCCTCGAAGCCCAGACCAGCTATATTCCACGCATTAAGAAAAGTGGAAGAAAGTCCAAAAAACTGCCAGCATGGTTTAAAGGTGAGGTCAGAGAGGCTGTTGCTGCCAAAAGAGCAACCTTCAGGAAATGGAAAAAAGAGCCAAATGATGAAAACTGGAAACAGCACAAGCACTGGCAAGTTAAATGCAAAGCATTGATAAGGCAGGCAAAGCGGGAATTTGAGAAGAAACTTGCTACGGAAGCAAAAACACGAAATAAAGACTTTTTCAAGTACATTCGTAGCAAAAGGCCTGTGAGAGAGTCAATTGGACCATTAGATGATAGAGGGGTAAAAGGGGCAGTAAGAGGAGACAAGGCTATAGCAGAGAGACTGAATGAATTCTTTGCTTCGGTCTTTACTGAGGTAGAGGTAGGGATGTTACTCAAGACTGAAGTGGTATTTAAAGGTGATACTGCAGAGGAATTGAGAGAAATATCGCTACACCGGGAAGATATATTACAACTATTTGATAAACTGAATAGTAGCAAATCACCTGGACCGGATGGTATACATCCCAGAGTGTTGAAAGAACTGAAATATGAGATTGCAGACCTGTTATTGGTAATCTGTGAACTTTCATTAAAATCATCTGTAGTACCTGAAGATTGGAGGGTCGCCAATGTAACACCAATTTTTAAAAAGGGTTCCAGGGGTGACCCGGGAAATTACAGACCGGTGAGCCTGACGTCAGTACCAGGGAAAATGGTAGAAACCATCATAAAGAACAAAATTACACAGCATGTAGATAGTCATGGCCTAATGGGAGACAGCCAACATGGCTTTAGACAAGGAAGATCTTGTCTTACTAATCTGATCTGTTTTTTTGAAGGTGTGCATAAACAGGTAGACAACGGTGAGTCGGTTGATATAGTGTATCTGGACTTTCAGAAAGCTTTTGACAAGGTCCCCCATCAGAGACTTTTGGCGAAGCTAAAAAGTCATGGGATAGGAGGCAGTGTACTATTGTGGATCGGGAACTGGTTAAAAGATAGAAAGCAGAGGGTAGGGCTAAATGGCCAATATTCCCAATGGAAAAAGGTGAATAGCGGAGTACCCCAGGGATCTGTACTGGGTCCGCTACTTTTTGACATATTCATAAATGACCTGGAAAAGGGAATAACTAGTGAGGTTATCAAATTTGCAGATGACACAAAACTGTTTAAAGTTGTTAAAACCCAAGAGGATTGTGGAAAACTGCAGGAGGATCTGGATAAATTGGAAGACTGGGCATCCAAATGGCAGATGAAATTTAATGTGGACAAGTGCAAAGTTATGCACCTAGGAAAGAACAACCCACACTATAGTTACACGATGCAAGGCTCCACATTAGAAACCACCACCCAGGAAAAAGATTTAGGAGTCATCGTGGATAACATGTTAAAACCCTCCGCCCAGTGTGCAGCGGCGGCCAAGAAAGCAAATAGAATGCTAGGTATCATAAGGAAAGGGATGGAGAATAAAACAAAGGATATTATAATGCCTCTGTATCGCTCCATGGTACGACCGCACCTTGAATATTGTGTGCAATTCTGGTCACTGTATCTTAAAAAGGACATAGAGTTATTAGAAAAAGTACAGAGAAGAGCCACCAAATTGGTGAAGGGGATGGAAGGCTACTCCTATGAAGAGAGGCTAAAAAGGTTAGGGCTCTTTAACCTAGAAAAGAGACGGCTGAGGGGAGATATGATAGAGGTGTATAAATTAATGAATGGAGTGGAACGGATAAACGTGGATCAATTGTTTACGCTATCAGAATATAGAAGGACTAGGGGACATGTAATGAAGCTACAGGGTAAACTATTTAAGATAAATAGGAGAAAATATTTCTTCACTCAACGTGTAATCAAACTCTGGAATCTGTTACCGGAGGATGTAGTAAGGGCTGTTAGTATAGCTGGGTTTAAAAAAGGTTTGGACAAGTTCCTGGAGGAAAGGTCCATAAACCACTATTAAAAAGGGACCCAGGATATCAATGCTTGGCCTAGTACAAGCACTGCAGAACCTGTGTCTTTTGGGGAAACTGCTAGGTACGTATGACCTAGATTGGCCACTGTTGGAAACAGGATACTGGGCTTGATTGACCTCGGTCTGACCCAGTATGGCATTTCTTATGTTCTTATGTTCTTATGGACCAAGGACAGATCCCTGGGGCACACCACTGGTAACATCCTTCTCCTCAGAGAGAGCTCCATTTACTTGTACTCTTTGTCGCCTCCCACCCAACCAATTTCTAACACAAGCAGTAACTTTAGGGTCCATCCCTAGGGTGCTCAGTTTGTTTGTTTATAAGTCGCCTGTGGGGAACAGTGTCAAAGGCTTTACTGAAATCTAAATACACCACATCTAGAGCTCTCCCTCGGTCCAACTCCCTGGTCACATTAAGAAGCATACCAGATCTTCCAACATTTTGAAAGCAGCTACAAACACACCTATTTACTGAGCATGTCGGCAAAATTCTAGACTGCCCAAATACAAGCCCAACATAACCTACAATCTACCTTGCAAACATATCCAAAGCTACGAGACTCTCTAGTTTTATGCTCATACTTGATATTAGAAGGTAATGCTCCAATTTACTCATATTAAATTAACATTAATTAGGAGTAACAATCTTCCACACCCAGTTATTAATTTTTGAACTTGTTACTATAATATTTACTTATATGATACATTATATTACCCTTGTTTCATGTAACGACTACCCAATTTTTGTTAACATCGTTCCATGTATATTGTTACTGTTCTTTGTAAACTACTTTGGTTCATTGATTAAGCGGTATAAAAACAAGCAAATATATAAATGAGAAAAAAAGCTGTAACTCAAGAGCTGATGATAGGGTGGATGACAAGTTGGAGAAGTGAGGATGGTAAAGAGGGTATGATAAGAAGGGGGAGTTGAAATTGTTTGTATGAGGGGAGAAGATTAGGGAGTGTCAACAATAGGAAGAAAAAATGATGTGGAGCCATAAGAAAGAGAAATGGAGAGGAGAGCAAAGTCAGAAGAAATAAATGAAGGAGTGGCAGGAAAAAGATATAGGGGATTAGGGGAGTAATAGTGGTCAAACGCACCTTTATGAGTGACTGTGTAGCAAAAGTTCAGTTGATCTGGAAAAATACAATTTATTTATTTATTTTTATTTAACATCTTTTTTTATACCATCTTTCTACAAGTCAAGACGGTTTCCAGAGAACTCCGTGCAGTAGCATTAACACTAGAACAATAAGGTGCACATTACAAGGAACATAAAGTTTAACAGTTGTTCAACATCAAACAGTTAAGGCATAACTATTTACAGTTAAGGGTTAAGGTTGTTGCTTAGCTGGGTGTTCCTTATTCAGTATCTGACCCATAATATTCTAGGAAAACCAGAGTCTTTATATTTAAAATTCAATTGGTAATTGAATAAACTAAGATGGTGGCTATGGGCCCGATTCTGAGACGCGGATTGTGGGACGTGCAGCCTCGCAAGCCATCCAGACCCTATTCCCCCTCCTTCTCTCCCCACATAGCTAGAGCCGCAGGATGGGGAGAGCCGGCAGGGGATGGGAGGATGCAGGATCTGGGCAGAGTAGGGGCGGGCCGAACCAGCAGGATGTACAGGTCTGATTCCATTGTCGGCCCTGTACGTTCTGTGGGGTCTTTGGAGACTGACTGCTTATTCCACCTCGAAGGTGGAATAAGAACAGGCTGACCCTGCCCCCCGATCCTACCCACCAGCCCCTCTGGGGTCAGCCCAGGGCACATGTATTGCCCTCAACAGCTTGATTTCCAATCCACCCAACAACAGGAGTAGGAGAGCAGCGAACCTCAACACCATCTGCCTCCCGAGATCATTCACAAAGGCTAATGCCTGTACCACTAACAGAGCTTTCTCGTTTACAGCTCCTACACTCTGGAATCGGTTACCAAGTGATCTGCGTGAAATCTATGATCTAAAGGACTTTAGAAAGGAGCTTAAGACACACCTTTTCAAGTCCCATTACAACCTAACATCATGAGCTACACGCAACCGCGTGTAAATATTCATATACATATGCAGACCACTTATAAAGTTTTACAGTTTAGTCAATTGTAAATATGTATATAACAAGCATGTGTAAATATGTATATAGCAATCAACTGTAAGCCTGTAACCTGTATTCTGCTGTGCCCCCCTCCCCCTCTAATCAGAGTGTTTTAATCTAATTCCTGGCCAGTACAGCCAACATCACCATGTGTAACAACCGCTGCTGATCACTGGAAGCAGCGGGATATAAATGTACGCTAAATAAATAAAATAAATAAATAAATGTAGGTTCCCGCCGCCCATTCGGGGCACTGGCTGCCCCCATCAGAAACAGGTGGTGGGGAATCTGGGTCCCTGGATGCACAGCACATGTGCTGTCACGGGGAGGACGTCCCCATGGCACTGGAAGGGGTACTCTGGGACATCATTGGGCCCAATTCTGTGTGCCCCGGGAACGTTTTGTTCCCACGGCACAGATTTGGGTCCAAATGGGCCTATCTTGCTCAGGACCATCCAGACGGCCCAGACGTGCCTGTTTGTGAATCAGGCTCTATGTTTCCAAAAACAGACAGTCCACACAGTCCATTAATTACCAAAGTGCAGCAGAAGCTGGTTCACTTAGTCTCAATTTCTCCGCAGCTTGAATTGGGGGGAAAAGGCTACAGGACCTAAGGGAAAGTAGCAGGTCATACTCCTTGACTGAGCAGGAAGAAGGCCACAAGCGTTGGAAATGTCTGTCTTCTAGGGACAGTTGTACACTTTCACGTTGATATTCAAAAACACTTGAATAGCAGTTAATGGTGGCACCAGGAGATCTTCATTCACACTGCTCTCAACTTACTCCCCTGATGGTACAGTCACTCAGCTGACTCGAGGAATTTGGTCATGCTGCAGTCATGGAGAGCAGTCAGCTTCAGTACAGGCAACTCCTGAAGGGGAGGAGGTCACTTCTCACCCACCCCTCCCTGGCTGACCCGACACCAAAAACAGCAGCCTCTAGGACATCTACAATGGAGAGAGGAGAGCACTGTGGAGATGAGGGTGGGGATGGCCGCCAAATACGGGCCTGAAGACAGCATCGTTTCCAGCTGTTTCTTGCAGCAGCACGTCGGGCAGCACAAGGTGGAGTACACAGTTCCAGTGCCGGTCAGGCCCCATTTCTCTTAGAGGCTGCTATGCTCTATTTCTTTTATCCATCGGGGAGCCCAGGTAAGCCAGCAGCATGAGAGGGTGATTGTTGGCTCATGTGGTCACATCGAAAAGCGACAGGGCCACAGAAATATCATTCTGCTTTTTGGGGACTTCTAGCCTGTCTTGCTGATATGTTAACACTCTATAGATGTTTTAGGACCTTCCAGCTGATCTTGTTGCTGTGTTGGTTCTTTTTAGGTGTCTTAGGGACTTTCAGATTGTCATGATGCTGTGTTGGTTCTTGCAAGGTATTTTAGGGTCTTCTAGCCAATTGAGATGCTGTGCTGGTCCTCTTCAGATGTTTTAGAGCCTTTCAGCTGATCCAGGTCCTCTCTTAATCCTCTCCAGGCTTTTTTCAGCCTTTCTGCCTGTCTTGTTGCTCTGTTGGCTCTCTTTAGATGTTTTGGGATCTTGCTGCCAGCCTTGGTGCTGTACTGGTCCTCTTCCAGTCGGTGCTATTGCTGCTTTAAACCAGTCATGCTGCCTTGGCATTGCCTTTACGGCGGTATTGCTGCAGTACTCCTCTGCATATGTCTTAGAGCTTCCTGCCAATGATGACGCCATTTTACTCCTCTCAAAATGCCTTGTTGTTCTTATACCAATTTTGGTGTTACTTTGGCCTTTTCCTCTATCTTGAGGTGTTCATTCTGCTATTTGTACTGCTTTGCTGTTCTGATGGTTGTTTCTGGTAGGGATGTGGAGGCCAAAAATGTTAGTTTCATTTTAAAATTTCATTTCTTTTCAAATCATATTGTATCCATTCAATCGTGCCTCCTATTGCACAACAGCACACACTATTGCACAACAGCATGCACATTTGTGCAAGAACATGCTCTATTGAGCAATAGTACAACCTGTTATACAACAGAGAGCACTATTATGCAATAGCACACATTGTGCATGTGTGAATTATGTGTGCTACTGTGTAATAATGCATGCTATTGCACAATAGGATACACTATTGCTAAATTGTGTGCGCTCTTGTTCATTAGCATGCACTATTAATGGGAAATAGGAAATAACAACTGTTTTGTTGCAAACGAAAGCACATCTCTAGTTTCTGGTAGTCTTCCTGTCATTGTTAGTGCCCTTTTCCCCTCTTCTACTGCCTTCATACATTTGTGACCCTCTTGATGTCTTATAGTAATGTTGCCTCTGTTGCAGATGCCATCCAACAAGTTTCAAGTAGGTTTGATTGAAAATGGATGGCAACCCTCACTGTTACCTTGTAAAGTAGCTTTCCTAATAGACTTGAATGGGGGCAAATAAAATGAATAAATGAGTGATAAGGCATCCGAACACTAAGGGGGTCATTCTGTAGCATCCATCCCCGCTATTCGTCTGCCTATCCCGTCCCCACCAAGCCTCCCTGTACAAACAAGGAGTTTATACAGGGAGACTAGACGGGGGCAGGATGAATATTGATGATTTATTTACATGCACTTGGTCACAACAATAGATCAATCTGCATACAGTATGTTGGTTACCATGAAAACAGGGCCCTTCCTCTTCTGCAATATGCCCATATTCCACTCATTCTATAGCAGTATTTCCCCTTCCAGATCCTGGTGAAACACATAAGCAATCCAATTTCCAGAATATTCAGAATGAGCTTTATTTGCATATACTATACCACTGTATCTGTTAATGTCATGCATTTTCTTTGACATTGTATTTAGAAATACAAATGTATAATCAAAGTAACTATTTTTCTTATTCAGGATAGCATCAAAATACAGAACAGTTGTGGGGTAGGAATTCATACCTTAGAAGTAAGTCTGTGTTGTTACAGATAAAAGGAGGCAAGAGAAAACGAACTAAGGGCTAGGAAAAAAAGCTGGAGTGTCACATTGACTTCAGTTTAAATTTTGACCAAGAAATCTGCTCCATAATTAAATCTTGTCACTGTGTCAGACACAACCTATCCATCATTGTCTAAATAAAGAGCTGCTTAGAATCTTAATTTATGCTCAGTCGCTTGGATTATGTAATAGTTTTTTTTGTGGTGCAGACTTATTCAGTTTAAAATGCTTTCAAAATATCTAAATTATAGTTTTGAAGCTGCCCACAAATATGATCATGTTTCACCACTATTCATCTGGTTATCATATACATTTCACATCACATTTAAGCTACTGATTCTAACTTCCAAAGCTTTTTTCAGAAGAACCTCTTCTTACTTGGATGTTCACCTTACTCCTTTATTATCCTTGCATCCACCTAAATCACAAAACGTTAATTTATTGCCACTTGCCTCCACCTTTCTAGGCTCATCTAGAAAGTATCCGGTAATACGCTTTCTACTTTGCCATCCTTGCACTTTGGAAATCTTTACCACTGTGTGGTGAGGTTTCATGTGAGAAGTTCAAGACGTTCCTAGAGACCTTTTTTCTTTGAATCTGCAATGACACCTCCCAGCAGTAATTGTTCCTTGCCTTCGTTTCTACGATGTTGTTCTCCCCATCTGATACACACTCTGTCTCTTTTTACTTGGATTACTAATATAAAGCATCTTGTTAGTTATTGAAACGCGGTATCCTAAATATTACATACATTTGAAACGTGAAACTAGTGCATTCTAATATCCTCTGATGTGCATAATTTACCAAAGGTCCAGTTTTATGCAATAGGATCTCTTTGGAACAGTGCACATTAAAGATATTAGCATGCACTATAGGAACAGTACACTTCTAGCCCTAAATCAATATTAATGAGGATAATGAGATGTCCCAACGCTATCCCATGGTTGTGATTTTACCACACTGAGGGCCCCTTTTAGTAAAGCTCGCAAAGGTTTTGCATTTAATGTGCAAAACAAATTGATTGAAATGAGTATTCCTGTTTAATGTAAACCGCGCTGATGAAAAAGAGTGCGGTATAGAAGAAATACAAATAAATAAATAAATGAACGTGAAGTGCAAATCCTCAATGTTAGCTGTTAAGAGCGTGGCCAGCCTATTTCCAGCAGTTAAGGTGCTGATAGGGGCTTTAATATACGCTCCAGTAAGTCGTGTTCACCTAACGAAACCCACAAAGGTCATTAGGTGAACTCGCATTAAGAGACACGTTGCTGCTGAGAATATGGCAGTAGCCCTGATAATAGCGGTGATGTGCTCTCCATGCCCCCACTTTGCCCCTTCTCCACCCCATGGCATGACGGCTGATCCCCATGCAATTTACCACGTGATCACTGGCATGCCCCCCCCCTCCCACATTAGTGTTCCCAGCTGTCAGTGGCTGAGCATTGAAACACACATTAAGTGGCTATCGAGTTTTAGTAGAAGGGGTCCTTAAACCATAAAACACTATTAAGTTAATAGATGGCAAACGTGTCTAGTGTCATGAGGTAGAGTCATCAGAGCCTATGGAAATAGGTAGAACAGATGAAAACAGATCTGAAAATGACAGCTCAGATCAGCACATGGAGCAGAGTTGCTATAGGCAACCAAAACAAACACTATCACATGGTGGGAGAACACGCCCAAGCAGCAAGCAGGTTCCTGATTCATTAGGAAATGAAGGGCAGCTGAGAAGGGGTGGAGCCCAACCAAGCACAGGGACACGCTTAGTTAAAACATGCTCACCTGAGGTTAGTGAGGAGAGGAGAAGAAGAGGCAGGGCAAGGAGCAGAACAAGTTCCAGTTCTAGAAGCAGAGACACAGGAGTGAGAGAGAGTTCAGAAGCCAGCAGAACTGAAAGGTATACGGGAAGAAACACAGCAGCCTGTTGCAGAGAGCAGTGCCCAGCTAAGGACGTGCCCGGTGAAACTTACCAGAAAGCTAGGAGAAGCTACGGTACAGAAGCCAGGCTCAGGAAAGCTGAGGAGTTTTATCTTCCTAAAACCAGGTACAGCACAAGAGGGAAAGTCTGTCCTGGGGAAAGTTTTATGCTTAAGGAAAAGCCAAGACATAAAGGCAGAGAAACGTCTCTGTCTCAGCAGTGCTCTGATAACTCACTCACACGCAGGAGCTCAGAGAAAAGGCAGTTGGGAGGTAGGCCAATTCCTTCTAATAGAAGAGCCCTTGAATATAGTGATTTGCCCTGTACGTATAAGGAGTTGTGTGACTCACAAAGGGAGCTCTCAAGAGAGGGTGGTAATTATTCACTGCACTCTCTTAACCAGGAAGAAGGGAAGTATAATTACCGAGAACAGAGTTTGCCTAAAGATAATGTTTTCTATAACCCTGAAGAATGTTATTCAGAGGAGGAACCAGAGGAAATGCAATGTAATGATTATGAAGAAGCAATATCAGATACATGCATGGACTGTACTTTAATTATGTCAGATGACATTACTTCTTTCTGTTGAAGAAGCTGTTAAAGTATAAGCAAACTGCAGTGAGGAAAACTTACCTGTTTTGAACGGACTGTTTGTGTTACTTTTGAGTTCAGCTGAAGATAAGCATATTTTGGTTCCAGTTTGTTCCTTTTGATTTTTGTACCAGAAGCATGGTGTTTTGCCTTTTGTTCCCATTGCTTTAAAAATCCACCCGGAAGGGGAATTAAAAGTCCTGTTTGAAAGCCTTACTATTCATCCATGACTCACCTTCTTTATTCAGCAATTGGGACTACAACTCCCAGAGGGCATTGTAATCATCCACTTTTGCTAGTATTGAAGTAGCCCCGGTGAATTACCCAGGCTCCAGCCCTGGGGACCCTCACTGGGTGACACTAGTTATTTGTTTATTAACTCTAATAAAACTAAATATTCTAGGGAAAACCAGTAAGACTTTTATAACAGCATATCTTAGTCCTTTTTTATTTCAGGTAACTTTATAAACGTTTCTCACACATAAAAGGGCTTTCATAAAATTACCTACCCCAAGGGCTATGTGAGTAAAGCTACATGCGGTAACCAGATGGCATTCAATTTTATGCAACTCATGTGACAGCATGCTCTGGGCTGGAGTTTTAAGTGGCACGGGCAAAGTCACAAAATACTCGTGTTCTTTGTAAAATGCATATGGTCATGCAGATTATGTGTGTCTATATTTACACTAGTTTCCGAGCTGATGTAAATGTCCATGGATTCAATCTATGGGGTATGTTTACTAAACTGCAGTAATGTCACTCGCGTTAGGTTCCACGGTAAAGGTACAGATGCCCATATAAAGGCATGGGCGGTGCATTGTTACAGCAAGCTGTATCAGCTAACACATGTTACAAGGCGCCTTAGACTAACACGCATTACAAGGCGCCTTATAAGGCACATTACAAGGCGCCTTATAAGGCACATTACAAGGCGCCTTGTAAGGTGCATTATAAGGTGCCTTGTAAGGTGCCCCATAAGGCGCCCTATAGAGCTCCTTAAGCTAAGCGCCGTATTAGGCACCCCTGGACAAGGCACTGTAGAAGGCACCCTGGGCTGTGGAACCATAGGTTAAGGTGACCTAACAAGGTTACAGTGCCCTAGGTTAGTGTGCCCTAAGGGCTGCAAGGTGCTGCAGGATGACATGCATGACCTGTGAGGAACAGAGACAGATGTAGTCCTAACACCAGATATTGCCTTTCCTGAGTGCTCTAAACAGATGAGTGAAGGAGGGAGAGCTGGGAGCCGCTGGACCCGCCATATCTGCGGGCATCCCATGTGGCTGCCAGTACTGATGACAAACATGATGGGGGCAACTGTACCACAGCACAGGGTGTTGGCAATGTAAAGTACTGGAAAGACAGTTGGTGGCAGATGATGGGAATACGTGTCCCCCAATGGAGGCGGAGGTGGCAGGATAGGTACAATGATGGAGGAGTGGTGATGCCATGCAAAGGAGTGGTGGTGGCATGCAGATCAGGCACAGGTGAGGCAAGCACGATGAGGCACAATGCAGGAAAGGGTAGCAGTGCAGGACATGGGGTGGCAGCCTGCACAGGCAGACAGGACTCTACACAGTTGACAGACGCAGATAGACGAACCGAGGGAATGTTGGCAATTGTGGCGAGGGTATTATGGGCTGGCAGCACAGATCTGCAAAAATATGACTGTTACAGGCATGCACACTATTTGAGTAAGACAGGCATGAGAGGAGGGAACAATGAGGAATTGAACCCATGAACGCTGCCAAAAATGGCATTGTATTAACCAGTAGCTATACCTCCGTGGTGTATGTCACAGCAATGGCTAGGTACAGAAGGACTGCAGGTCACCACAGAAACTGTCTGTTCTGAGTTCCAGGATAGGGTAACCGCACCAGTACCCATGATGGAATGCACATGCTCAATAGCTGTCTGCAGCTGATCACCAAATGGGGTCTCCACCTCTCCGGTACCTCAGCTTGGAAAGGCGAACTGACAGTACGTGATACTGGAACAGTGTAGCTACAGACCATGCCATTGTGCAGGTTCTGTATTCACCCTGAGGGATAGGATGGGTGCCCAGCACTAGGTCTGCAGTACATGTGGTGCTAGAGATAGGTCCTGCTGTACATCCCCATCACTACCAGTTTGTGACAGGTGTTCCTTGCAGTGCAGCTGAAAGTGATTCGGTGTCCATCTGTATCCTGCAGTCACATGTGGCCCTCTGGGACCAGACACCACCCAGATTAGTGTGTCCCCTGTGTTAGGGTCTGGCTGACATAGGCACCTGTTTTCAGGGCAGAGGGGTTTCTAGACTTGCATGAGGTTTGTGTAGCAGTGCCTTTATAGGTCACAGGGGTATACACTACATACCCCAAAGGGCCCACATCACTCTTTTTGTAGGTAAGGGACAGGTGCCCCAGCCCCAGTAAAGCAACCTCCCATCCTGCTGGTATAAGACATCCCTCCAAGGTTGGTGGGCCAGAGCCATACCTGTGACTGGGACAGTGGCAGACCAGCAGCAATGTTGGGGTTAGGTCTGGAAAACCACAACTGCCTCATACCACTGCCTGCCAGTCACCAGCAGACAGCACAGTCAGACTGCACCTTATAGGTGTTCCAACCATGCACAGTCTAACTGCAGACAGTCTACTACCCAGTGCATAGTGCATGCTCACAGAGAAACTACATGCACCAAGCAGGCATCTCAGTGATTGGGACCCCAGCACTGGGGAAAACAAATATATCACTGGAGGCAGATAGTGTAGAGCGCTATGTGGTAACCTAGACCTGCCATGGACACTGCTCGGTCAGTGAGTGCCCTCCCAGCATGACATGCTGTGGCCACCCTGTCCATGCAGGCGGTGGTTGGGCACTACAGGTTGGGCACATGACCAGCCATTGCCCCAAACCCTGTGAGGATGCATCCTGGCCAATCCGCCCTGTCTGGGCCATACCCACACCGCCTTGCTCCTCATTATGCACATATTCAGGCTAACGCTGGTAACAGTGGGACATTGTGGGCCCGGTGAGGTGTGGGCAACCACAAAACAATGGACACACACACACACTCACACTCCAATTTCAGCGTTGTGCAAAGATAAGGGTGGTTGGCAACCCTTTCACAAGGTCCTGATCACAGTGCCGACATTGCTAAACGGTGCAGGGGGTAGTAGTAGTGCTCTGGTGATAACTGCAGCTCAATGCTGGGGCCAACAGCCTGACTCTCCATGCATCTTTGGATTGTGGAGCCTGTGTGAGTGGGTGTTTGTACCCCTGTTTGCCGCTGCTTTGGGCTTTGCATGTTGCTGTTGTATCTGCATTGTAGGGTAAAATATAGGGACATGCTCTGCAGGAACCACACCTGGGACTTGAACCTGTGACCCTCTGCTACTGGACACACTGGCTGGGTGTACTGCACCACACTGTTGTCACAGATGCATGGTAGTCCCTGGGGCTACCTATACTTTTCCTCAGTCAGACCTTTTATGTTGCACTGCACACCATGTACTGGTACAGGGCATGGCCTAGGTCCATTGCAAGCAGGTACCACTTCCCCCTCCAGCACGGGCACACACCCCCCTGCCATGCTGACATGACCATATGCTGTCGGTGCTGGTAGTGCGCAGTCCCAGGCTATCCATTGTGTGGGTAGGTGGTCACCTAGGGAGTGGGGTCTGGGGCAGGGGTCATATATGAGCATCCTCACATCCACTGTTCCCTCTAAGCTGTGCGCGTGTGCGCGCGCACACACCACGCCGAGCGAGCGCACATACTTTACAACAGAGCGCACAAAAATTAGGGTTCTGATTCTGATAGAAAACAACACAGACATCTTAAAATTTAAAAGTTGTTATGTATTTACGGTTTTCACAAGTTCTACAATGTTTTCTAGTGCAATCAATGTGGTGTACATACTGTATTCTGATGTGTATAACGCCGCGTGTCGTTATGTGGCACACAAAAATTTAACCTTCCTTCAAAAGCTGCACAGCTGATATTTTATGCGCGCACAGCCTACAGAAAATTAGAGGGAACATTGCTCACATCCCCCCCCCCCATCACCGCCTACCAATATTATGTCCCTTCCACTTTGGGGAGGGGTGGCTGGGGGGATGATGGGTCAGTGCCCTGGCGACTGTTAACTCGGGTGGACCAGGTAGATGTAGGTGGATTGTGTTTGGCCTTTGTCAGCTGCTGTCATGCTGATTTCCGGTTTCTGTGTTCCTATGTTCCACCTAGGCGCCCACCTAGTCCACCCTGTGCCCCAGCTGCCCCACTACATGTCCCGCCTGCAGCCCCCTATGCCCCTCTTGCACCATCGCCATAGTGGCCTTTCATACTTGGGCACTATGCTGTTGCTGTAAATGGAGCACTACTATCACGTTTCTTGGGCTCCCTGTCTATGCTGTACATTGGTGACACTGAAATGGTTTCTGAAATGTGCATCTAACAGCAGGTTTTCATTCACGGTAGGATTCAGTCCTTCAGTTCAGCGGGTTAGTGCGCAGGGAGCCTCTCCCCGCCCATTGACCCCTTCTCTCCGCCCTCTCTCCACCCTCTGCGGTGTTTACCATGGCCGGAAACGTTAACGCTCGTTAGGTAACGTTAACACACATTAACGTTACCTAACGAGCGTTAACGTTACCTAACACGCGGTCTGTAACGTTACCATAGTTTAGTAAACATACCCCTATGTGTCTTTCTAACATATACTAGAAATAGGTGCCTTCTTGCCCTCTCAACCTAGGCAACCTATTAAAAAATTATCCCCCAGATGTGCCCCGGACAAGCAAATTGATAACATTCTTCATATTTCTTGTGCAATTTGCAGTCTGTCATCCTGGGACAGTAGGTGTAATATCCCTGGGTTTTTTTTCCTTCTGCGTGTGACCTTTACCTTCCTTGCTTTCTCAGATGTCGCAGTATCCTTTGAATGTGCTGGTCTGAGTTGTTCCCGTAGATCCAAGAGAAACATAGTCTAATTTTAGAGATCTGCATTTCCGCTATGAATTGTTTTCAGCCCAAACTAGAAAGCTTACAACGTGCACCCCGCCTCCTCCCAATAAGCGTGAGAAAGAGAATCATTGGCCAATATTTTTATTTTTCTGCTTGTCTTACAGATCAAATGTCTTAGGAGATCCTCAGCCAAGGTTTCAGGATCTCTTCAATGAATGTTATTACGGTAGATTTCCTTGCCTGCCCTCCATTTTATGCACAATTGCAAGTGGAATGCATGCAATCGAGTCCGTGCTGATACCTGGTGACCCAGAAGCTCCTGGGTTTTCTTGGCAGGGTTACCAGAAGCAGATTGCCATGTCTTTCTTCTGAGGAAATGGGGGGTTAAGTTGACTTGCCCAAGGCCAAAGGAGTGGTAGTGGGAATTGAATCCTGGTCTCTTGGTTACCAAGCCTGTGCCCTAACCATTATGCACAATTATCTCACTCATATTCATTTGTCTCCCAGGAAAGGTTTTGGAATCACTGGTATAAAATGTCCACTTCTGCTTTATTTTTATTATAATCCAGAATTATTCCTAGTTTCTTTTTTTCCCCTAACTCTGATGCATCATAGAAAGTAACAGAAAGTATTTTTAGATTATGGACACATAAGAAAATAAAGCCCTTGTCAAATCAAAAACAGATGATAATAGCTCCCTTCTCACACTTGCTTTATTTTTGCTTATCATGACCAGGTGCATCAGATTTTTCTCCAATAGTCTTTTAGCAAATTCTGCAGAGGTGAACATTTGGTCATCAATCACATTTTTTCCATTCTTGTACCCTTGCCTGACAAGTTTCTCAACAACATGGACTCCCTGGTGGGTAGCCTGTTTCTACCTAGGCTATTTTCTTAAATAGGGCATCCTCATTATTTATTTATTTATTTAACTTTCTTATATACCGCGCTCTTTTGCATCAGTGCGGTTTACATCAAAACACAACTGTCCAGCACAGAGGATCTGCCCTGGATTTATAATATAACATGGGTATATGTACAGATAACATGATTTACAATATAACAAGGGTATATGTACAGGTAATAATAACAGGGTCATTATATACAACTATATATAGGTAAATTACAGCATACATTTGGAAAGGACTCACAGTGCCTATCGGCTAAGCTGCATGTTGGCTGATATTAGTGTGAGAAGGGTTACTATTTGTCGGGAGGTTCGGTGTCCGACATGCTTGGTTTCTGTCTTACTTGGTTGCAACTGATGGGTTGTTGATGTGGGTCGCTGGGCGTGGTTTGCTGTGGGGAGTGACCTTGGTCAGTGTAGTATTGTAGGAAGAGATGATGTTTAAGTGCCTTCCTAAATTGGGAGATGACCTTGATAGCTCTGATAGTGGGGGGGGGGAGGGCATTCCAGGAGGTAGGTGCATACAGCGAAAAAGCTCTGGATCTGGCAGATCATCATTCCCTGAGGATGTTTCAATGTCACTGTTATCATATTCTGAGTCCATACTCGGTGGCTTACTTGGCATATGGGGGTAATTTTTATAAGGAGATACCTAGTTTATGAGCTAATAGCAAGTATAAATGTTATTATTTTAGTCATTTATGCACATAAAAGTTTTCATGGCATGTACTTTTACTGTGGGCATGTGCATAGGTGGACCGTGGGCAAAATGTTGGCAGGGCAAGCAAGTATGCACAATGATAATGTTGTTGTTGTTGTTAAGTGCCGTCGAGTCGGAGTCGACTCATGGCGACCCTCTGGATAGCTATCCTAAATTGTGTTCAGTCTTCAGTCAGGTGGCTCATTGTTGACAGACTGGTACCCGTAACTGCTGTTATTGTATTGATCCATCTCATTGCTGGCCTTCCTCTTTTGCATTGACCTTCTATCTTGTCAAGCATGATGTCTTTCTCTAATGATCTCTCTCTCCACATGATGTGTCCAAAGTATGAAAGTCGAAGTCTTGTCATCTGAGCTTCTAAAGAAAGCTTAGGTTTGATCTCCTCTAGTACAGACTGGTTTGTTCTTCGGGCAGTCCATGGTATACACAGTATTCGCCGCCAGCACCATAATTCAAAGGCATCAATTTTCTTCCTGTCTATCTTTTTCACTGTCCAGCTTTCACGTCCATATGATGTTATTGAAAATACCATGGCTTGAAGAAGTCAAATCTTTGTATGGAGAGAGACATCTCTGCTCTTGAGAATCTTATCTAGGTCTTTCATAGCCATTCTGCCAAGAGCAATGCGTCGTCTGATTTCTTGACTGCTTGTTGCTTCTTTATTGATAGTTGATCCAAGTAGGTTAAAGTTATTCACGATTTCAATTTCTTCTCCTTCGACGATGAACCTGTTGATTATGCCAGTTGTCATGATCTTTGTCTTCTTTACATTAAGGTGCAGGCCCATTTTGAGACTATGTTCTTTGATTGTGAGAAGCAGATGTTTCAGATCATCTTCACTTTCCGCCAGTAATGTGGTATCATCGGCATAGCGAAGGTTGTTGATGAGTCTTCCACCAATTTTCACACCTCTCTTGTCTTCATACAATCCTGCTTCTCTGATGATTTGTTCTGCATATAAATTAAACAGGTAGTGGGGAAAGTATGCAGCCTTGTCTTACACCTTTGCTTATTTTAAACCATTCTGTTTCTCCTTGTTCCGTTCGAACTGTTGCTTCTTGATCAATGTACAGATTGTGCAAGAGAACGATCAGGTGTTCTGGTATACCCATGTTTCTTAATGTGGCCCAGAGTTTCTCATGGTTTACACAGTCAAAAGCTTTGCTATAGTCGATAAAGCACAAATAGATATCCTTTTGGTATTCTTTAGTCTTTTCAAGGATCCATCTCACATCCGCAATGATGTCTCTCGTTCCTCGCCCTTTTCTGAACCCTGCTTGCACTTCAGGTAGTTCTTGTTCCAGGTATGATTGTAGTCTCTTTTGAATAATCTTCAGTAGAATCTTGCTGGCATGTGGGATCAGAGCGATTGTGCGATAATTTCCACAGTCAGTTGGATCACCTTTCTTTAGTATTGGTATAAACACAGATCTTTTCCAAGTCAGTTGGCCATGATGCTGTCTTCCATATTTCTTGGCAGAGCCTTGTAAGTACAGTAACAGCTGCATCAGATTGCTGTAATACTTCTATGGGAATGCAATCAATGCCTGGTGCTTTGTTCTTTGATAAGGCTTTCAATGCTGCTTCAACTTCTTCTTTCATCACCAATGGTTCCAGATCATAAGGTACAGGTTGAAACGGCTATTGGTCCACTTGATCTTTATCATATAAAAACTCTGTATATTCCTTCCATCTTTTCTTGATCTTCTCAGCATCATTCAACATAGAACCTTGAGCATCTTGTAACATTCCAATTTGAGGCTGGAACTTTTTCTTTAACTCTCGTAGCTTTAGGAAAGCTGATCTTGTTCTTCCTCTAATAGTTTCTGCTTCTATTTCCTTGCATGCATCATTGTAGTACTTTTCCTTGTCCTGTCTTGCCGCACGTTGGAAATCTCTGTTGAGTTCTGTGATTGTCTTTCTTTCTCCTCTGGCTTTAGCTTCTCTGCATTTCTGGGCAATTTTCAGAGTTTCTTCCGTCATCCATTTTGGCCGTTTTTTCTTTTTTACCTTTTGTAGAGACTTCTCGCTTTCTTCCAACACAACCTTCTTGATGTCATTCCATAACTCTTCTGGAACTCTATCATTTGTATCTAAAGCAACAAATCGATTTTGCAGGCAGTCTTTAAATTCCAGTGGTATATTCTCAAGGTCATAGTTTGCTGCATTCATGAGTGGTTTGCTCTTTTTCTGCTTTAGCTTGAGTTGATGATCTGTACCACAGTCAGCTCCAGGTTTTGTCTTTGTTGATGTTATAGAGCTTTTCCATCATTGACTTCCACAGATGTAGTCAATTTGATTTTTATACAATCCACTGGGTGAAGTCTATGTGTACAGTCGCCGCTTGTGTTGCTGGAAGAAGGTGTTCGAGATGAATAGATCGTTGGTCTTGCAGAATTCTATCAGTCTTTCTCCAGCTTCATTTCTGTTGCCAAGTCCATATTTTCCGTCTACTTTGTCTTCTTCTTTGTTGCCAACCTTTGCGTTCCAATCACCCATGACTATCAGGATATCCTGTTTGCATGTTCTGTCAATTTCAGCTTGTACTTGTTCATAGAACTCTTCAATTTCATTCTCTTCTGCAGCTGTTGTTGGGGCATATACTTGAATTATAGTTGTGTTGATAGGCATTTCTCATAGACGAATAGAGATTAAACGTTCGCTGACTGCATTGTATTTCATTACAGTTCTTGCAAGTTTCTTCTTTATTATAAATGCAACACCATTTCTTATTTATCTTTAATTTCCAGCATAGTAGACCATGTGATCATCTGATGCAAAGTGCCCGATGCCAGTCCATTTCAATTCGCTGACACCCAACAGATCAAGTTGTACACGTTCCATTTCATTCTTGACCACCTCCAACTTCCCTTGGTTCATGCTTCGTACGTTCCATGTTCCAATGTGTAAGACATCTTTACAGCTTCTGACTCTCATTTCATGCGCAGCAAAAATGGGCATGGTCTTTTACACCAGCTATGCAAGCTTAAAAAACGATCCCATAAACAACATAGGAAACTTAACAAAATGAAAATCTTTGGCTTGAACACTTCTAGTATTTTATAAAATATGCACATAAATCATAACTCTGCCCTTGATCCACTCTGACTTCCTCATTAAACATATCTTCTCAAATGTGGTGTATGAGGAAGTGCCTAAATGCACTTGCCATACTTTTATATGTGATGTAATTTTATAAGAGGTCTTTTACAAGTGTATACAGGTGAATATATGCAAAAAATCCTTTATAAAATTCCTTCTATAGGGGGTTATTTTATAACTGGCCATTTTATATATGAAGGCCCATTAAGCACCTATTTCTAGCCTATTTTATAAAGACACATAGCTACTTTTAAAATACTAGATATTAACCAGAAGAAATTGTGGTTAGATTGAAAGCATGGACATTTAGATCTGTGCTGGAGTAGGAGTGAATGCATTAGTGTATTTAAAGCTTATTATTTATTTATTTTATTTATTTATTTATTTATTTAGTATACATTTGTATACCGCTACTTCCAGTGATCAGCAGCGGTTTGATTACAGATTGGAAATTGTCAAATCATGACAGGAAATTTTTGAGGTATAAACACATTGATTAGACAGGAAAGCACAGCACACAGAGAACTATTTTACAGGGAACATGGGCTATGGAGGGTTAAGTGGCTTGCCCAAGACCACAAGGAGCACCTGTGGGACTAGAAACCCCAGTCCTTCCGGCCCAAGGTTGTTGTCCTCCAGTGGGATTTGAACCCCCGACCTTCCGGCCTGAAGTACCTTGCCCCAACCACTAGGCCACTCCTCCACTCCGAGAGTAAATGGCAGGTATAGCGGCTAGCTGTGAAATTAGCCACTGTCCAGTTAGCTTCAGCAGTGAAACTTAGGCCAGGCTTTACTGCGTCTGACCATCACCGCTTAACAATAACTGGACAGCGGCTCAATATCACTTCTGTCTGGTTATTGCCGGGTGCTACTCCCAGACTGCCTCAATGCCAACTGATGAGCATGGGGGTGGCAGCGGCTAGAGGGATTAACATAGTTAGCAGGTTTGCTAATCATGTTAATCCCTTTGAATATCAGGCCCTATATGCATAAATCATGACTCTGGCCATTTTCCACCCAAACTCTGCCCCAGAACACACCTATATGCCTTCTTGTACCATATGTAGTTTTAGTGAGTATCCGCTAGGCTAATTTCATAAAAGCCACTTTAAGCACATAAACCTGGGAAATGTTTATAAAATTATTCCCTATAGCTATACCTGCCAGTGGTGAGCAACAGATCCTTAAATTTAGCACCATTGCAGCCACTGTTTAGAAAACAAAAACAAAAACCCTGACCATTGAACTGAAAATCCCTGTAGCCAGTTTAAATCCAATGCAAAACTCAACAGCTTGTGATTTCAAAAATATTTGTCTCTACTTCAGTATCAAAACTATTTTTGAACTACTGCTGTAGGAAGACTTTACGCTGTGTAAGTACACCCACATACTTTTAGATGCATAACATGACAATCTTTAAACATAATGGCCAAAATATTTAAAAAGTATAAAAGTGACAATTATTTTGTGACATAGTAGTGAATTTCCCCTTTCTCCATTTGCAAACTTATATGAATGTCTGTCTGTGGGACTTGGAAAGAGAGAAGGAAAAATGTATCTGAGTAGGGTAGCAGGGACTATGTTGCTATGTAGGGCAGCATCAGGTTATTGTGTATATGAGTTAGGCGTATGGAGGCTAAAAATGCATCTTCTGCAAGATTTTTCATTTTGTTTTGCGAGTTTGTTTTATGAGTAAATGTTGGCACAGTGCAGGGTCTAGAGGTGTCGTTTGGACACATCCCATCATCACACTCACAGCAATGTACATAAACCAAAAGTCCAAATGTCTATCAGAACATAAGAACTTAAGCCATACTGGGTCAGGTCAAATGTCCATCTAGCCTAGTATCCTGTTTCCAAAGTGGCCAATACAGGTCACAAATATCTCAGGTTCCAAAAAGTAGGCGGGTTCCCTGCTGCTTATCCCAGGAGTAAGCAGTGGATTTCCCCAGTCCACTTTAATAATGGCGTAGGGATTTTCCTCCAAGAACCTATCTAAACCTCTTTTAAACCCAGCTATACTAGCAGCTTTTACCATATCCTCTGGTAACGAATTCCAGAGTTTGATTAAATATTGAATAAAAAATATTTCTCTAATTAGTTTTAAATGTACTATATTGTAGCTTCATTGCGTATCCTCTAGTCTTTCTACTTTTTTGAAGGAGTAAACAATGGACCTACATTTACCTGTTTCATTCTATTCATCACTATATAGACCTTTATTATATCTCCCCTCAGCCATCTCTTTTCTTAATTGAGAGCCAAAACTGTTTAAGTCTATCCTTCTCAGGTATCCTTCCATCCTCTTTATTATTTTGGTCTCTCTTCTCTGTACCTTTTCTAATTCTGCTATATCCTTCTTTAAATATGGAAACCAGAACTGCACATAATATTTAAGGAACCAACAGGGAAAACAGCACCAGCCACATTTAGCAGAAACACAACCAAAACAAACACAAAGAGTGGCAGGTTCACACACAACACCTTTATTAAACAATCATAAGGTGGCCAAAACCCAACACAGGACCGTGTTTCGTGTTGTACTTCATCAGGGGTTGTAAGGGCACACTAAAAAAACATTTAAAACCATAAATAAATAAATAAATTATGACAATTATACTTAAAAATATAAGAAAAAAGGCTTTAGCATCATAACATATTATAAAGATAAAAAGTTAAAACCAAATACATTAAAAACTATATTAATGCACTATACCATGAACAGGGTTAATCAAAAAAGAGGACTCATAAACAAATAAATATACATGTATGGGAATATACTAAAATACATTTAAAAAGAATGCAAACTCATAAAAATCTACTTATTTGACACAAAAGAAACTCAAGATGAGAATCCAAGAGGATGAGGAGGACAAAAGATTGATATATTCAGCATGAAAAAATAAAATAATACATATAGACACTGAAAATGAGAAGGACAACTGAGAAGCAGGAGTGAGATAGGGATGTTACCTTATCGGTGTGTGGTAGCAATGAATTTCACAATACGCACTGAAAATGTGATTGGAGCCCTTAACACAAGGGCTAATAGTACCTCTGAAAGAACAAGGATGAAGATTGTAATACAAATAACCAATACTAGACAAGATATCTATAATATTAAAAAAATGCATGTAAAAAAACTCTTATTGGGGGATCTACATCTCAAAACCAATCTCAATGGGAAAAAATATCCCAAAGATAAACTGAAAAGTAGCATCACTTATTTGCCTTTAAAAAAAGGGAAGGCATGTAAAAGGACCATTTGCCAATAGACAATGTACCACATCATTACATAATATTTAAGGTACAGTCACACCAAGGAATGATACAGAGGTATTATAATATCTTTAAGTTTATTCTCTATTCCTTTTCTTATGATTCCTAGCATTCTGTTTGCCTTCTTGACCACTAATGCACACTGAGCTGAGGGTTTCAATGTATTATCCACGATGATGCCTAAAATCCTTTACCTGGGTGGTGATTCTTAATGTGCAACCTTGCATTGTGAAACTGTAATCTGGGTTGTTGTTCCCCTAAGGCGGTCATTCTCAACCATGAATGGCAGGGTTGGAAATCCAATCCTCGGTTTACCCCTAAATGCGATTCTGCTCTAAGCACTCCCTGGACATACAAAGCAGTTGTGCGGAGAGCACTGGATGGGGGCAGGAGGGGGTTGGACAAAGGCAAAGTGGGGCAGAGACATGTGCCAGGACTTGCGGAGCCATGTGCCAGAATGTACAGAGACCATTCAGATCGGCCTTCTGTATGTCCCCCAGCACAGAAATGGATGCCTGCCTTAGTCCTCCCTGTGGGGGAATAAGTGTTGGGCATATTGGCGATCGTATTTATGGAGCCCTGCAAATCCATCATGCTACTGTGGGAGTGCTCATGCCACCTGACCTTGGTCTTGGAGGCCACTGCAGAGGGTTGGACAGCATTCTGCTGGGGCATTTGACGCATCCGGCTGGACATCTCAGTGCCATGGCGATGGGATGCCATTGTACCGGCATGCCAGCCGGAGTGCTATGTGATTTGGATAGGCTGCCCCTGTGACATTCCCTGCACTGTCATCGGGTGCCCGCCCGGATGTCCAAGTCCCTGATTCTGCCATTGCGGGTATGTCCAGGCCCTGTGGCAGCAGAATCAAGTCCATTTCCCTCATGTCCAGTTTTTGCACGGCAAATGAGGCTGGACATGCGGGAACCAGAATCAGCTTCCACATACATAACTTTGCACTTGTCCATATTAAATTTCAGCTGCCATTTGGAAACCTAGTTTCTTAATTTCTCAAGGTCCTCTTGCAATTTTTCACAATCCTCTTGTGATTTAACAAATTTGAATAATTTTGTGTCATCTGCAAATTTGATTACCTCACTCATTGTTCCATTTCCAAGTCATTTGTGAATATGTTAAAAGCAGAGGGCCCAGCAAAGATCCCTGGGTGCTCCATTATTCACCTTTCTCCACTGAGAAAATAGGACATTTAGGCCTACTCTCTATTTTCTGTCTTTTAACCAGTTCCTAATCCACAACAGTAAACTGACTTCTATCCCATTACTTTTTAATTTCTTAAAAACTCTCTCATGAGAGACCTTTATTAAAGGCTTTCTGAAAATCCAGATACACTATATCAACCAGTTCACCTTTATCTGCCTTTTTATTTACACCTTCAAAAAAATATAGCAAATTACTGAGACAAGACTTTCCTTAGCTAAATCCATGTTGGCTTTGTTCCATTAAAACATGCCCATCTACATGTTCAGTAATTTTGTTCTTTGTAATCATTTCTACCATTTTGCCTGGCACTGACATCGGGTATACCAGTCTGTAGTTTCCTGGATTGCCCCGGAACCCTTTTTAAACATTGGCATGATGTTGGCCACTCTTCAGTCTTCAGGTATGATAGATGATTTTAATGATAATTTACAAATCACTAATAGTAGATCTGCAATTTCATTTTTGAGTTCTTTCAGCACTCTGGGATGTATACCATCCAGTTCAGAGGATTTGCTACTCTCTATCAAATTGCTGTATTACATCTTCCAGGTTTATCGAGATTTGTTTCAGTTCCTCAAAATATAATTTCTGGTGTGGGTAACTTCCAACACCAGGAGTACTTAACACTTACATAAAAAAGAAAACCCAGACACACACACACACACACTAATATCATATCAAAAAACACGTAACAAAAAAAAACTTCAGCTACTATTTCAGCCACTATTTCTTCTAATAATTTTACAATGTTCTGCCTGAATTGCCACAAAAGCTCCCAAGAAAGCTTTAACCCCATAGTTTTACAAAGTGTTTTACTTGGAGAGAAAAAGGCCTCAGTAATTCCACTGTACCCGCCTGAAGGGGAAAGTACTTCTGCTCAGCATCACCTGCTGAAAAACTCCCTGGTAATTTATTATTTATTATTTTATTCCACTCCAAAAAATACCTACAATTTTTAAAAGGATTCCAATTAAATAATTAATTTTGACATATACATATAGGGCTCAATGGGACGTCAGTTCTCGCTATTCGTGCTTTTCCCCCATTACATCTAACTTCTGTCACAAAATAGGTTTAACAGAGCCCATGGAAATAGGCAAAGATGCAGGCAGTGAAACTGATTCTGACATTTCAGAGGAGCACATGTCAGGATGTTGCTATAGGCAACCCAAACAAATCAGGTCACGAGCTAGAGAAACACACCCAAGCAGCAGAAAGGCTGAGGGATCAGTAACTGATGAAAGCCAGCTGGGAGTGGGTGGAGCTGACACTCACGCAGATAAACCCAATGCACATGGAGTTAGGGGAAGAAGCAGAACAGAACCCGGAAGGAACACGGGAACAGGCAGTCGTGAGTGTTCAGAGAGCCAAGGACGTGCTGGGAGAAGCTCAGGTTGGAATGAAGCCGGTGGAAGAGCTGTAAAAGCTAAAACGTTTTATTCCAAGGGAGAGAGTGAGAACCCAGGTGCCTGTGGTGGAAGGCAGAGCACAGAAGCGTCAGAGCTCGGCAGACGTTATCTGAAAGGTAACGGAGAGTTCAATTGGGAAGCTAGTTGGAGGAAGCCTGAGGAAACTATTTACCCTAGTAATTGGCACAGGAAAAGTAAAGCTTTTGTACCTGAAGATAATCTTGTATCTGGGAGAAAGACAAAAGGCAGGAGCCGTGGAAAGCTTCCACTTGACGTTACTCCGGTGTCTGCAGCAGCAGAGAGAAGCCCGAGTCAGAGACTGCCAAGAGGTAAACCAATTGTAGCTAATAGAGGGAAAGGTGAATGTTGTAATTTCCCCTATGGTCCTCAGCATTTGGAAGGCTCCCAAATTAAGTACTCCAGTGAATGTGGTAGTAGCCTGTCACACATTCTCACAGAGAGAGAAAGAGAATCTCTGAATAACAAAGAGAGACTGTTTAATAATGTGCCGAACTGTGCAAGAGAAGAATTGTTAAAGGCAGAAGAAGAGGATATGCAGTGTGAGGTACAGGAGGACACAATGTGTAATGAATACATGGACTGTACGCTTACAATTTCTGATAATATATCTTCTTTGCGGTGAACAAGTTGTGATACTTGCCAAGCCTTAAAGCTACAAAGAAAAGGATTTTTGGGTGCTGGAAAAGGGCGGTTTAACTACTTTTGTTTGCATGTTAAAAGCTGAAGATAAGCATTTTCTGTTCCCATTTTGTTTCTTTGTTTGTGCCCAAAGTGGGGCTGTTTACCTTTTTGTTTTGACCACTGAAAGAATCCTCCCGGAAGGGGAATAAAACCTGTTTAAGCCTTAGCTCGTTTCCACAACTTATTCTTTTGACTGGCCTAAGAAAAACTACATATCCCAGAGTGCCAAGCAAGGTCTCTGGGCTGGTTAAACACAAGGCCTCGGCTTAATACCCCGCCTTAGCTTGAAGGGACAAGCAACGGCGTGACACTTCCCAGTCGGTTGTGTGGGGAAGTTAGACAGAGGGCGGAGTCTGGGCGGGTGGTGGGTGTTTGCCGGCTTTGGACGTACAGGGCCGATTCTAATGTCGGCCCTGTATGTCCAGGGCCGGCAACATTTGCGGGGAAGTTATTCCACCTCCGAGGTGGAATAACCTTTCTGGACATGTCATCCTTATTGCCCCTTTTATCCTTCTATCATCTTATGGTTCAATTGACCCTCTCACGGATGTTTTGCTACAGATATACTTGAAAAAGCTTGAAGCAAGCTTCGTTTAAAATTTTCTTTGCCTGCCTTATCAATGTTTTGCATCTAACTTGCAAGTGCTTATGTTATTTCCTGTTTTCACCATGTAGCTCCCTTTTCCATTTTCTGAAAGATGCTTTACTGGCTATAATAGCCTCTGTCACCTCATATTTAAACCATGCCGGCAGTCATTTGACCTTCATTCCACCTTTCTTAAAGCATGGCATACATCTTGTTGGTGCTTCTAAGATGATAATTTTAAACAATGGCCAGGTCTTTTGTAGTTACTCCTTTTAGTTTTTCCTTAAACAGTTTCCTCATTTTATCATAGACTCCCTTTAGAAAGTTTAATGCTAGTGCAGAGGATTTCCTTGCTGCCCTCCCTCCATTTATTAAATCAAATAGCTTCCCCTTATGCTGTTTCCTGAACCAGCTGCTCCACGAAGCAGTCATTTATTACATCTAAAAACGTGGAGCTCAATTCAGAGAGGGGCACATCTGGGCCGCCCATTTGGACCTGATTCTGGACCATGGGAAAAAACCCCCATTCCTACGGTGGCCAGAATCAGGCCCGAGGATGGCCTGGCATGCCTTTTGCCATCTGCGGAGATGTCCTCCCCTCATGTGACCCTGACTCCTGCAGTGCTGGCCCCCCTTTTCCCTGCTGCCCATCCCAAGGTTGGACTGCTGTGGCCTGGATCGGGTGGCGGGGACCTCCCTGCACCCAGCTCTAGCCCCGGGGGGAGGGAATCTCCATCCCCAATCATGCCAAAAGTGCTGTTTGTTCCACCTTTTGAGGTGGAATAAACAGCACATCCCCACAGGCCCGACAGGACATACAATGCTGTGACCTGAATCGACCCTGTATGTGTTGCCAGGTTAGCCTACCCCCTACTCCATTCTGATTCCCCCCCCCCCCATTCTGGCCAGGCAGACTGTAGTATACCCCCACTGCCATCCTCTTCCACTTTTTACATGGAATTTCTATCTATAGAGATTCTACAGTGGATTTGTTCATGCTAGGGAGATAAAGTTTCTAGATGAAATAAATGACTGCTTTTTGGAGCAGCTGGTTCATGAACTGACCAGAGGGGAAGCCATTTTGGACTTAGTCCTTAGTGGAACACCAGATATGGTGCAAGAGATAAAGGTGTTGGGGCCGCCACTTGGCACTAGTGATCATAGCATGATCACAATTGATTTACTTAATGGAGGAGGGATGGTAAGGAAATCCACAGTACTATCTTTTAACTTTCAAAAGGGAGACTAGGATAAAATGAAGAAAATAGTTAAGAAAAAACTAAAAGGAGCAGTTGCAAAGGATAAAGACTTACATGAAGCTTGGGTGTTGTTTAAAAATACTATCTTGGAAGCCCAGACCAGCTGTATGCCACGCTTTAAGAAAAGTGGAAGGAAGTCCAAAAAACTGCCAGCATGGTTTAAAGGTGAGGGCAGAGAGGCTGCTGTTGCCAAAAAAGCATCTTTCAGGAAATGGAAAAAAGAGCCAAATGACGAAAACTGGAAACAGCACAAGCACTGGCAAGTTAAATGCAATGCACTGATAAGACAGGCAAAGAGAGAATTAGAGAAGAAGCTTGCTGTGGAAGCAAAAATGCATAATAAAGATTTTTTCAAGTACATTCGTAGCAAAAAAATCCATGAGAGAGTCAGTTGGTCCATTAGATGATAGAGGGGTAAAAGGGGCACTAAGAGGGGCAAGACCATAGCAGAGACTGAATGAATTTTTCACTTCAGTCTTTAGTGAGGAAGATGTAGGGATGTTACCCATGACTGAAGTGGTATTTAGAGGTGATACTGCGGAAGAATTGAAAGAAATATCGATACACCGGGAAGATGTATTACAACTATTTGATAAATTGAAGAGTAGCAAATCACCTGGACCGGATGGTATACATCCAAGGTTGTTGAAAGAACTGAAATATGAGATTGCAGATCTGCTATTGGTAGTCTGTGAACTATTATTAAAATCATCTGTAATACCTGAAGATTGGAGGATGGCCAATGAAACGCCAGTTTTTAAAAAGGGTTCCAGGGTTGATCCGGGAAACTACAGACCAGTGAGCCTGACATCAGTATTATGAAAAATGGTAGAAACCATTATAAAGAACAAAACTACTGAACATGTAGATAGTCATGGCTTAATGGGAGACAGCCAACATGGCTTTAGAAAAGGAAGATCTTGTCTTACTAATCTGTTATGTTTTTTTGAAGGTGTGAATAAACAGGTAGACAAAGGTGAGTCAGTTGATATAGTGTGTCTGGACTTTCAGAAAGCCTTGGACAAGGTCCCTCATCAGAGACTTTTGGCAAAACTAAAAAGTCATAGGATAGGAGGCAGTGTACTATTGTGGATCAGGAACTGGTTAAAAGATAGAAAGCAGAGGGTAAGGCTAAATCGCCAATTTTCCCAGGGAAGAAAGGTGAATAGTGGAGTACTCCAGGGATCTGTGCTGGGTCCGCTGCTTTGTGACATATTCATAAATGACCTGGAAAAGGGAATAACGAGTGAGGTTATCAAAGTTGCAGATGACACAAAACTATTTAAAGTTATTAAAACCCATGAGGATTGTTGAAAATTGCAAGAGGATCTTGATAAACTGAAAGACTGGGCATCCAAATGGCAGATGAAATTTAATGTGGACAAGTGCAAAGTTATGCACCTAGAAAAGAACAACCCAAACTATGGTTACATGATGCAAGGTTCCACATTAGGAACCACCACCCAGGAAAAAGATTTAGGCGTCATCGTGGATAACATGTTAAAACCCTTTGCCCAGTGTGCAGTGGTGGCCAAGAGAGCAAAGAGAATGCTAGGTATCATAAGGAAAGGAATGGAAAATAAAACAAAGGATATTATAATCCCTCTGTATCGTTCCATGGTGCGACCGCACCTTGAATATTGTGTACAGTTCTGGTCGCCTTATCTTAAAAAGGATATAGCTTTATTAGAAAAGGTACAGAGAAGAGCCACCAAAATGGTAAAGAGGATAGAAGGATACCCCTATGAAGAGAGGCTAAAAAGGTTAAGGCTCTTCAACCTGGAAAAGAGACGGCTGAGGGGAGATATGATAGAGGTCTATAAATTAATGAACGGAGTGGAACGGGTAAATGTAGATCGATTGTTTACATCATCACAAAATAGAAAGACTTGGGGACACGCAATGAAGCTACAGGGTAACCTATTTAAGACTAATAAGAGAAAATATTTTTTCACTCAACGTGTAATCAAACTCTGGAATTTGTTACCGGAGGATGTAGTAAAAGCTGTTAGTGTAGATGAGTTAAAAAAATGTTTGGACAAGTTCCTGGAGGAAAGGTCTATAAACCATTATTAAAAGGAACCCAGGATATCACTGCTTGTCCCAGTACAAGCATTGTGGAATCTGTGTGTTTTGGGGAAACTGCTAGGTACTTATGACCTAGATTGGCCACTGTTGGAAACAGGATACTGGGCTTGATGGACCTTGGTCTGATCCAGTATGGCATATCTTATGTTCATATGTTCTTATGTCTGCATTTTAGTTATAAAGATTTGTTTAGCTATTAAAGTTGTTCAGTGACTTATAGTTGCTAGTGGAATAGGGATAATTGAACCTATACAAATATACCAAATAAGTTTAAGATAATTTGTTTAATGTTCACTTCAAGATAAACTGCAAGAGCTCCATCTATTCCTAAGGCTTAATAACTTGCTGATGATGATAACCAAGTAATCCTGAAAGTGAGAATTTTTCTTCCTTTCCCCTTAACTAGCTTAATGTCCTATAAACGAAAGATTGTGCCTGGGATAGGTAGGAGCTGGGGGGAGGTGGAGTGGGAGAATAAACTCTAGTTGAAAGTTAGCCTGTTAAACTACATCCTAACTGACTTTAATTTAACTGAAACTTTGTTAAGCCATATCCTAATTGAGTTAATAAGCACAGAATTTTAAATATATATTGATTTTATCAGCTTAACCCAAAGAATCTGAGAATTTTCCAGCATGTAAATACTTACTAGCAGGACCGTACCGAGCCCTGTGCGGCGTGAAGACTTAAAGGGCACATTTCAGCTCTCTGCCGTTGCCTGCCACCGCCACTTTTTTGGCAGCAGGCAGCAGCAGAGAGACGAAATGCAGCCCTTAAGTCTTCGCCCTGGCACACTAAGCAAGTCTGGTCTCTCCGAGAGGGACCAGACCTGCTTAGCATGCCGGCGACTTGCCAATCGGGTGCGCATTCCCCTCCCGCACCCCCATAAAGTGTCTAGATGGAGGTGCGGGAGGGGGGTGCGCGCCCAATGTGCAAGTCGCACAGGGCGCATTTCAGTCTTGGTACGGCCCTGCTTACTAGTGCAGATCCCTTCCCAGCATTAAGCAACTCCTCTCTCAGCAGTCCTTCAAGACTGAATATCACTAGAGCTCTGATTGACATACTTATATCTAGACTGCTAAGGCAATCTCTTTTAACAATTCTCTTGGCAATTCACATTGCTCTTGGTTTGAAAGAGGAAGCCTTTCAGCTTGCCCCCTTGATTTGTCACTATGCTTTAACATTTATTTAAACAATATCTTAGTTCTCTTGACTTCTAACTGGAGGGCCTTTTTGCAAAAATCTTCTCTGCCAAACAATTTATTGTTGTAGATCCAAAGAATATCTGCCCTACTTTACTTTCTCATTTTAAGCTATAGCCAATCCAAGGCAGAGTCTCCTGCAACATTCCAGCTTCTTTACTGACTGCTGTCCTAATACAAATGGTGTTCCATTGTGCCTCTTCAAATTGTTGTTACATGGAGTTGACATGCATCTCCTGTCCCTTGCAGATTGTATATGGCTATCTAGGAAACCCTCCCTATGTGTTACATGTATGCCACATGTGCCTTTCCTTACCTTCTGCTGCTGCAGCTCAAACCGGAGCTGCTTCAGCAAGCAGGGCTGAACCACATTTTTAAGGACTTTAGATCTTGGAATAAGCAGAAACTTTGGTAAGGGAGAGGGGAATTTACATCATTTTAGAATCGCTCATTTTACCAGTTCATCCCCACCATCCTCTCAATGTAAGTCCTTCTCTGGTCCTGGGGTGAGAGGCCTTTTTCTTAGGGGTCTGCCCTGCCCTGGTGTATAGTAACTGTATCATTTGGACATTAGGGGTGCTATGCTAATAGCCTCTCAGTCATATCTGCTGCCCATGACTTGTGACATCCTAGTGCCTCACACATACTGTGTTCTTAGTTGGTGGCAGTCATCTGTGACTGTATGCACAATATGGATGGGTTCACTGTGATGTTGTGGTAGGCGAAGGCCTATGATCCACGCTGCTTGAACTAGGCAGGCAGGCCTAAGCAGCTTGACCTGTAAATGAAGCCTGTGGTTAGGCCCGAGGGTATGAACCCCCCCCCCCCCCCCGAATGCAGCTTCCATAGAATCGAAACTTAACTAAGCATAACCAAGCATAGCTAAGCAGAAAAGAAACAGAAGAGATAGAAAAACAACTTTAATTGGAACTGATAAGATGTGTGAAGCTTCTATGGAATTAATTAACTCTGCTGAAAGAAAAGTTACAGTGCCCTGCTTTCCCATATGTTTTGGATAGCCAGTGACCTTGGAGGAGAATTGTATCAAGAGTCTAAGAACTGACCATTGTAATGGGGACTGTAAGGGGGGGCGAGCAGGTGCTGAGCCCAGACCAAGGTCCTCATTGGACAACTACGTAATGGTACCGGGACCAATAGATGGGATAGAAGGGGTTACCAGGACCAATGAGAAGTTTGCCTATGTCTAGAATGGAAAAGAACAGTATAAAAGTTGTTGTTTTACTAACAGCCATTGCTCAGCCATTTTGAATGTAATTTTGCTTGAGTCTTGTGCACAAATAAATGATTTGGACCTTCTGAACAGACTCCTGGTATTATTGGATTGTTTGCGCTCTGCCGCTACAATGTAGCTCTGTATGCCTTTGCTACCTGTGCCTATGTGATCTGCATGTGTCCTAACCTGGGAAGGTAGAGACCTTGCAAGGCATATTGCATGCCTACAGGCATGCCCTTGCCAATCTGTGGTCATGGCTCATGGTATTTACACATACATACATCTGCCACAACCTGCACAAACTTGCACCCCTGTCCAGCTGCCCCCCCCCCTCATTGATTGGCTGATCCTGCTATGGCATGGGCCATGCCAGTGGGGGGTGTGTATGGATAAACATGCGGTGTGATATGGGGGCTGCTCTTTGGCAGGCTGCACATGTGTTCATAGCAGTGCCCTCATATCTGGAGCAGAGGGGTTAGGTTCTCTGGGCACACCAACTGCCTTATACTCCTTCCCCTGTGACTATTTTGGCACATTTAATGATAGTAGTAATCCAGTCACCAGTTCTACTGTGGCAGGTGCAGGCCTGTGACCCACGGTGTCTGACATAAGCAGGCCAGCATGGCTAGCTTGACCTGTAAATGAGGCCTGTGGAGAGGCATATAGGATTGCACATCCCCCAATATGCTGCTATTGTAAGATAGAACTCAGTAGAAGTATTGAATTAGCTTAGGTATGCAGAACTGTAGAACTGAAAGATGGAAAAATACAGAAAAGACATGTTTAAAAGTTACTGATAAGAAAAAGTACATCTGCAAAGAAATAATTAGGAGTGCTGACAGATGAGTTACAGAACCTTGCTCTTCTGCACGTACAAATTGGTTCTATGGCCTTGAGAGTGTGAAAGTAACAAGTTGATGAACTGGCCATTGTAATTGGGACTAGAAGGGGGGCATGCAGGTGTCATGCCCACAGAAGGGACATAATTGGATAAACTTATCAGTACCGGGACCAATAGAAGAGGTACGGGAGGTACGGGAGGTTACCGGGACCAATGAAAGGTTTTTCTATACCTAGAATGGAACAAAAGTCTATAAAAGTTGTTGTAATGCTTGAAAACTTTGCTCAGCCATTTTGAAATTGACTGGTTCGAGACTTGTGCACAAATAAATGATTTGGACCTTCTGAACAGACTCCTGGTATCATTGGTTTGTCTGCGCTTTGCTGCTACATATTCCTTGGTGCGTTGGCCGGGAAGTTGTGGAATCAAAGTGTATATAGGGCAATATACCACGACTTTCCGCCTCTATAGGCTTGGTCCTGCCGGGATCGCGCCCTTCCGACGAGGGCTGCTCCCTGGCGCCACCGGTCCCTTGTATCGGAGGGAGCTGGTCGGACCTCGGCGGGTGCCGGGCCCGGTTGGAGCCAACGCCTCGAACCCGAGTGAGGGGAGTCCGAGGTCCAACTCATGCGCCTGCTTGGGAAGTTTGAGGACCGGATCCGGTGAGTATAGTTTTGATTTTGGGTCTAGACAGAAATAGAAAGAGCAGTACTGCCATTAGAATTTGGAATTTGTAATCTCGAGATATTGGGAATTGGTAAGAGAGCATGATCAACTCTCAAGGAAGAGCCGAGTAACCCCGCATGGGAATTCGCTGGGTGAAACCCTCATCCTTTTTGTAATTGGGAAAAAGACTAGTCAGAACAGATAGAAACGAATGCATTCTGGGATACGTTGCTAGCATGATTGTGTGAACGAAGTGTGAATGAGAGGTCTGGCAGCACGGACCAAGTGAAGGCGGACCCCTGAGTAGCGCATTTCCTGACCGGGCGACCGCGTTCAGGTCGCGAAAAGGGGGAAGCGATTGTCGTCTTGTCTTGTTATTTGTATTCCCTATACGTTTCCAGGGCCGTGAGGACCCCTTACCCACGGTCCGCCCTCCTTTTCCCTTCTGTCTGTTGTTGCGCGCACACATCGAAATGGGAGGGGCGGGGTCTACTAGAAACACTCCATTAGAATGTATGATCGCACATTTTAAAGAGGGATATTCAGGAGATTATGGTATTAAAATGACAGCAGCCCGTTTGCAGATTTTGTGTACTAGGGAGTGGCCCGATCTAGACCCCATCTGGCCCCGAGAGGGAACGTTCACTGTAGAGATTATTCAGTCAATACACCGTAGAGTGCGGGTAGCGCACCCTGATCAGTACCCCTATATAGATTCCTGGTTAAGTATTTGTGAAGATCCGCCCCCCTGGGCGCAGCGCTGTTATGAGGAACAGTGCAGAATAATGTTAGCGAGAACAGATTCTAGACAGAAAACGGAACAGCCTAGAATGAAAGAGCAGGATAAGAAAGCCAAGAAGAAGCCCATCTTGGTAGATCCTGATTCCCCAGAAATAGTCCTCAGGCAGCCCCGAACCCCAGGTCCAGTAAGAGTAGCCCGGCGTCCTGCCCCAGAACCCCAGAGACGGCCAGAGCCGAGGCGGGACCCAACCCCTGATCCCCCTCCCGGAGGAGAGAAAGAGGAAGAATTAGTGGAAAGAGAAGGGGAGGACATAAAAAGCGAGTCAGAAGTGGAGATAGAAGAAGGAGAAAGAGAGAATCCCCCAGACGAGGAGGACAGTGTACAAGTAATTGAGAAAGCCAGCGCTAGCACTAGCACGCCAGTAAAAGAGAAACCCAAAGCAAAACCTGTAGAGAAAAAGAAAGTGACTCCTGCAAAGGCAACGACAATAACTCTTAGATCCCAAAAGACACCTATGGCGGCCAAACTGTTTCCCTTACGGCAAGTCCCGGGAGTGCCCGTAAAGAATGATAATGATGAAGTGGTAGCGGGACCCCTAACTTATGTATATATCCCTTTCTCTACAACTGATTTATTAAATTGGAGGTCGCATTATGCCTCCTATACTAGTAAGCCCCAGGAGCTGACAGAATTAGTAACTAGTATTATGGAAACTCACCAACCCACTTGGCCAGATTGCCGTCAGCTCCTGACCACCCTATTCACAACAGAAGAACGAGCAAGAATTAGAAAAGCAGCTATTGAATGGATGGCAGAAAACCCCGTAGCTCCGGGACCAGGGCAGAATATAATAGACCGTCGGGAAGCAGCTCAGAGAGAATTCCCGAATGAAGACCCCCAATGGGATCCAAATACAGATGAAGGATCCACAGCCCTAGCCCGCTTTCGCCAAGGCTTTTTACAAGGCCTGAGAAGGGGGGGCCAAAAAGCTATGAACCTTTCCAAAGTTGCAGGAGTTATCCAAGGGATAGATGAGAGCCCAGCAGATTTTTATGAGAGATTAACTGAAGCATACAGAATGTATACTCCCTATGATCCCGAGGCACCAGGAAGTTTGTGCATGGTGAATTCTGCTTTTGTAAACCAGTCTCAACCAGACATTAGACGTAAATTACAGAAATTAGAAGGGTTTGCGGGCATGAATGCAACACAGTTAGTGGAAGTCGCTCATAAAGTGTATGTGAATCGTGATACTGAAAGACAGAGAGAATGTGATAGAAAGATGAAGAAGAAGAAAGCTGATTTTTTGGCTGCGGCCATAGTTGAAAAGAAAAGGGGAGGTGTCCCTAGTCGAAGGAGCAGAGGAAGAGGGCGGGGTCAAGGCGGAGGCCGGACCCAGAGACTAGGCGTGAACCAATGCGCCTATTGCAGAGAGGAAGGACATTGGAGAGATACGTGCCCGCAACTCGAAGACGCCCAGCAAGATGACGACAACGATCATCAGTGGCGAGAAGAAAGACGAGGCCGTCCCCGAAATCGCGGAGGAGCCAATCGAGAACAGTTCCAGCGAGAGAGAGGAGGAGCCATTCAAGCATTGGCCACACAAGCCCATGATGAGGATGACGTGGATTAGGACAGACCGGGCTCCAAGTTTGCTTTAGGTCTCCAGGAGCCTATGGTCGGAATACAAATAGGAGACCAAATTATGAACTTTATGGTTGATACTGGAGCACAGCATTCAGTAATAGACAAAAAGATAGCCCCATTTACTACAAAAGCAGTCACCATTATAGGAGCAACTGGTGCCAAAGCCACAAAGTCTTTTCTTCAAAACCGAATATGCAGTCTAGGAGGACAGCAAGTAACTCATCAATTCCTTTACATGCCCGAATGTCCAGTGCCACTACTGGGACGAGATATGTTAGCCAAACTTCAAGCACAGATATCTTTCTCTGAACAAGGAGAAATGCAAATGACAGTAAATTCCCAAGCCAAACCAGCAGGAGTAATGCTGCTGACAGTTCCCCGAGAAGAAGAATGGAGGTATTACGTTGATGACTCCATCCAAGATACCTATTTTGAACAAACTTTAAAGAACATCGATGCACCACCTGGAGTATGGGCAGAAGGCAGTCCCCCAGGCCTAGCCAAGCATATAGCTCCAGTGATTGTAACCCTCAAGCCTAGTGCTACACCAGTGCACGTCAAACAGTACCCTCTCCCAAGAGCCGCAATTGAAGGCATTCATCGCCACCTACAAAGATTGCTCGAGTATGGCCTACTAAAAGTATGTCAATCCCCATGGAACACTCCACTTTTGCCAGTAAAGAAACCTGGGACAGATGATTATCGCCCAGTGCAAGATTTGAGAAGAGTAAATGATGCCGTTGAAACCATACATCCAGTTGTACCCAATCCTTACACTCTTCTAGGACTGATACCTGCTGAAGCTACCCATTTCACTGTACTGGATTTGAAAGATGCATTCTTTTGCATAAGATTAGCCCCTGTAAGCCAAATATTGTTTGCATTCGAGTGGCAGGACCCCATCTCTGGAAGAGGGGGCCAACTCACCTGGACAAGATTACCCCAAGGATTCAAGAATTCGCCTACCATCTTTAGCGCTGCACTAAATCAAGACCTTTCAAGCTATCCAGTAGCCCCGGGGAAGAGAGTGCTTCTCCAATACGTGGATGATCTGTTGATAGCTGCCATATCAGAAAGTGAATGTATACTAGCCACCAAAGACCTCTTGCAGTTACTAGATGAAGCTGGATACAAAGTTTCCAGAGCCAAAGCACAGCTATGCCAAAAAGAAGTGAAATACTTGGGTTTTCGTATTACCCAAGGAAGCAGAAGATTAGGCAGAGAAAGAAAAGAAGCAGTATGTAGAATTCCAACTCCAACAACCAGAAAGCAAGTCAGAGCCTTTCTGGGAGCGGCAGGATATTGCCGAATCTGGATACCTAACTTTGCCCAAATTGCCAAACCACTGTATGAAGCCACAAAAGGAGAAGAAAAGTCACCACTGGAGTGGGGACTTGAGCAGGATACAGCCTTCCGGAAGTTAAAAGAAGAATTGATGTCATCACCAGCACTTGGACTACCAGATGTCCACAAACCTTTCCACTTGTTTGTACATGAAGCACAGGGAAATGCCTTAGGCATGTTGACTCAGAAATTGGGAAATTGGGAGCGACCTGTAGCATACCTATCGAAACAATTGGACCCTGTGGCCAAAGGATGGCCACCTTGCTTGAGAGCAGTTGCAGCTACAGCACTACTAGTGAGCGAAGCAGACAAGCTCACACTAGGACAGAACATACGAGTCACTGTGCCACATGCAGTCCTTGCCCTTATGGAACAAAAAGCAAATTATTGGCTCACCAATTCCCGAATGTTGAAGTACCAGAGCATGTTATGTGAAAACCCACAGATACAACTTGAATTGAGCCATGCCTTGAATCCAGCCACCTTGATACCCATCAGTGAAGAACTCCCAGAACATGACTGTATTGAAGTCATGGAGACTGTGTTCTCCAGTCGACCTGACTTGACAGATGTGCCCATAGACAATCCCGACCAAATCTATTATGTTGATGGGAGCAGTCTCATCCTTGATGGACGACGCTGTGCCGGATATGCAGTCGTCACTCAACACGAAGTAGTTGAATCATCAGCTCTAGCCTCAGGCACATCAGCCCAGAAAGCCGAATTGATAGCACTCACCAGAGCATTGTTGTTAGGAGAAAAACTTGTGCTGAATGTATATACAGATTCCAAATATGCTTTCACTACCTTACATGCCCATGGAGCTCTCTATAAAGAAAGAGGACTCATCACATCCGGAGGAAAATCAGTCAAGTATGGTCCCGAGATATTGATGTTACTTGATGCAGTCTGGGCCCCAACACGTGTAGCTGTCATGCATTGTAGAGGACATCAAGCAGGAAAAGGAGAAGTTGCCCGAGGGAATAGATTTGCAGATGCCTCAGCACGACAAGCAGCTATGACAGGACAGATTGCTCCACAAGCTATGCCAATGCAAGCAGCATTGTTTCCAGTACCTTTGAATCTATGGACCCCAAGATATACCACCAAAGAATTGGATTACTATTGTGACAGAGAAAATGGAATACTGAAAGATGGATGGATTGAGCTGCCACCAGAAGAGGGCAGTCAACCTCCCGGACGAATAGTAATTCCTGAATTGTTAGGACCATCCTTTGTCAAAGCCTTCCACGAAGCCACCCACTATGGGAAGAGTGCTATGGAAAAAGCACTCAGACCACATTTCTACATCCCTTTGATGACAACCACATCAGCCTCAGTAGCACGTCAATGTCTAACCTGTGCCAAAAATAATGCCAAGCAAGGCCTCATTACGGCACCCCGAGTTCAGTCAGGAGGTGTCACCCCCATGCACAACCTCCAAGTTGATTTTACCGAAATGCCAAAAGCCAATGGATACCATTATCTACTAGTATTAGTTTGTACTTTCTCTGGGTGGGTAGAAGCATTCCCAACCAGAACTGAGAAAGCCCGAGAAGTTACCAAAGTCTTAATGAGAGAGATTGTCCCCAGATTTGGAATCCCAGCAGTAATAGGGTCAGACAATGGACCCTCATTTGTCTCCCAAGTTACTCAGCAGTTAGAAAAAGCTTTGCAGATACAGTGGAAACTCCACACTGCATACAGACCCCAGAGTTCAGGGAAAGTTGAGCGAATGAATCGTACCTTAAAAGCCCAAATGTCCAAGCTTTGTCAGGAGACACACTTGAAATGGCCCCAAGTGCTCCCCATAGCTTTACTCAGAATACGCTCAGCTCCTGTAAAGTCAACAGGATTTCCCCTTTTGAAGTTTTGTATGGTAAACCCCCACCAATAGTACAGGGAGTCAAAGGAAGTTTAGCCCAGATTGGTTCAGAAGTAACCAGACAAGAACTCCTAGCTCTTAGTTTTGTTCTGCAGACTCTCCATACGTGGATCCAAGACCAGTTGCCTATCAACTTGACGGAACCCTTGCATCCCTACCAGCCTGGTACTTCGGTGTGGATCAAAGATTGGAAGAAGATACCGTTGGAACCCCATTGGAAGGGACCGTACACCGTCATCCTGTCTACCCCAACTGCAGTAAAGGTAGCCGAGATCGACGCCTGGATCCACCACAGCAGAGTCAAGCCCGCCGCCGATCCTGAACCAGAGCAGTGGACAGCAGAGCAGCATCCTGATGTACCCTTGCGAGTTACTTTGAGACGGCAACCAGCAGCATAGACACTTCATCACAAGTGCTTTGCAGTAGCCAAGTCTTTCGAAGAGGATTGCTGTTTTCCATGCAGCAACAGTTTTGTTTCAACGAACCCAATTTGTGTGTGATTTGACACACTACTTTGAGACTACATTGACTAAGCCAGACTTCACAAACCAACTGAAATTGCTAAAAAGTTGGTTAATGTGTACTGGACATCTTGAGGATCTTCAATCAACACTCAGCACCCGTTAAATTGCTTCATTAGCAAACGGGACGAAGAATAAAAGACCGTCGTGATCAAGATCAGCAAGCTGAGGATTCAGAAGAACTTCAATCAACATCAACATGTATCTTTGTTTTTGCTTTGCCTTGGTTGCCTTCTTTGGAGGTTTTGAACTGACTTATGCTTTACCTCCATGCACTGCTTGCATTCTTCTACTAGAACTGGACTGAAAGTAACTCAGACTTTGCTTTACCATTCTTACTATACCTGCAAGGGAACAGTAACTCGGTGTATCTATAACACCACTGAACTAAATGTTTGCACTCATGGCAAAATCAAAGCATGCTATAATCCGCATCAGAATCCAGAATCCTATTACACGTTGGAAATAAGATGGAAGGATGCAGATGGACCTATCTTAGCTGCTACACCACCACTTAAGGACATTACTAAACCTGCTGTTTTGAATTTTGATGCATGTAATGCTATTAATAGAGATAGTCAGTCCACCTGTGGTACATGGGAGAAAGCGTATCGAAATGACCATAAGTATATGTGTCCAGAAGGTGCCACAAATTGGTGGAAGTGTACCGGTAAGACGGGATCAGGCAGATTACTATTGCCCGTATTGGGGATGTGTTTTTTATGCTACCTGGAACACTGGTATAACTGATGAGAAAATAGATAAACGGATGGCTACTTTAACCAAGCCAACCACAAATGATAAATGTCAGAAAGATGCTTGCAACCCCTTACACTTACGTATACACAATCCCCATGCATGGAAACAAGGATACAAGTTTGGTTTACGCATTGCTGGAGGAGCAATAGATCCAGGGACCATTGTGTATATCAGATTGAATACTCAAGCCCACAAGTCATCTAAATATCATATTCATAATACCTTTTATGAAGCCATGCATGTAAATAAGTTTGAGATCCCTCACCCTTCACAGAATTTATTTCTAGAATTAGCCGGAGCAGTAGTATCTAGTCTTAAGATCACAGATTGTTATTTCTGTGGCGGAACCCAAATGGGAGATCAATGGCCCTGGGAAGCCCAAGAATTGAATTATTCCATGATTTACAATCAGACTGAATTACACAAGACTACCAGTGAATGGGTGTTAGTGCACTCAATCGTTGGACGTCTTTGCTATGCCAGAACTGGACCCCAGTTCACCCAAAAGGTAGGACAGCTGGTCTGTCTTAGCCAGAAGTACTATAATGCCACGACTAAAAAGATAGCATGGTGGTCAGGACTTAAACATCCTGAACCTCCTAACCCATTAGCTAGATTTCCTGAACTTGCTGGTCTATGGACTAACCTTGCCAAAGTCCAAGCCTGGCAAGCCCCGCCTGGCCTATATTGGATCTGTGGAAACCGAGCATATGCACAACTCCCGCCACACTGGGGAGGAGCATGTGTCTTAGGAACCATCAGACCTTCTTTCTTTCTTTTAAATACTGAACATGGAGAACAATTAGGATACCCTGTATACACTACCCACCGACACAAGCGAGCATTGAGACAGAAAAGAGAAGCCTTACAGATAGGCAAGTGGGAGAAGTGGCAAGGTGATGATTGGCCACCAGAAAGAATTATTGAGTATTATGGGCCTGCCACTTGGAATGATGATGGTATGTGGGGCTACCGAACCCCAGTCTATATGATTAATCGTATTATTCGCTTACAAGCAGTAGTTGAAATAATAACCAAGGAAACTAGTCATGCTCTTACGCTCTTAGCTAGACAAAGTACTCAGATGCGCACTGCTATATACCAGAACCGCTTAGCACTCGATTATTTGTTAGCAGCTGAAGGAGGAGTATGTGGTAAGCTGAATTTAACTAATTGCTGTTTGAAAATAGATGATAAGGGTCAAGTAGTTGAAGAAATTGCTAAAGATATGCAGAGACATGCTTATGTGCCAGTACAGACTTGGCACGCATTGAAATTTCCTAACTGGTTTGCTAACCTTTTCTCTTGGCTGGGAGGATTTAAGACTTTCATTGTTTTAGTACTAATCCTTGTTGCTGTTATCCTCTTATTACCATGTTTAATCCCATGTTGTATGCGTTCCATTCATAGTGCTATTGATAACACAGTAGAGCGGAAGACCGCAACTAAAATAATGGCTTTATACAAAGCTAGTCCTAGTAGAAATCCTTCAATCATGATGTGATTCTTCTAAAAGTGATTTAATTCTCACACCTTATTGAGTAATAGGGTGAGATTAATCAAAGGGGGGAATGTGGCAGGTGCAGGCCTGTGACCCACGGTGTCTGACATAAGCAGGCCAGCATGGCTAGCTTGACCTGTAAATGAGGCCTGTGGAGAGGCATATAGGATTGCACATCCCCCAATATGCTGCTATTGTAAGATAGAACTCAGTAGAAGTATTGAATTAGCTTAGGTATGCAGAACTGTAGAACTGAAAGATGGAAAAATACAGAAAAGACATGTTTAAAAGTTACTGATAAGAAAAAGTACATCTGCAAAGAAATAATTAGGAGTGCTGACAGATGAGTTACAGAACCTTGCTCTTCTGCACGTACAAATTGGTTCTATGGCCTTGAGAGTGTGAAAGTAACAAGTTGATGAACTGGCCATTGTAATTGGGACTAGAAGGGGGGCATGCAGGTGTCATGCCCACAGAAGGGACATAATTGGATAAACTTATCAGTACCGGGACCAATAGAAGAGGTACGGGAGGTTACCGGGACCAATGAAAGGTTTTTCTATACCTAGAATGGAACAAAAGTCTATAAAAGTTGTTGTAATGCTTGAAAACTTTGCTCAGCCATTTTGAAATTGACTGGTTCGAGACTTGTGCACAAATAAATGATTTGGACCTTCTGAACAGACTCCTGGTATCATTGGTTTGTCTGCGCTTTGCTGCTACACTACAATTCCCATTCTGTCTGTGGGCTTTGTCTATCTTAGCCTTAACCTCTGCAATTCCCTTCCTTCCTCTCCACGAAGAATCCTCTTCGCCCCTTATATTAATTTCATTGTAAATCACCGCCCTGTGTAGTATATCAAACAACTGGAATGAATCATTGCCAGTTAGATGAAAATTTATCTTGAAGTTCCTATTTTCTTCACCTATTACCGAGTGTATGAAAATTACAACTGGTGCTTTCTAGGGATATGCATTGAAATGTCAACATTTCTCATGTCATTTTGTGGTGTGTTTAACCTGAAATGACAGAAAAAAAAGTGTTATCATCAGTGCAGCAGGACACACTAACAAAATAATAATAGTAATAAAACCTGAAAAAAAGAAACAAAATAAAATCCCATAAATGCAGGAAACAACATTTTTGGCTTATACACCTCTGTGCTTCTGGAAACTTAAATTTAGAGATTCTTCTCTGATTATATTTCAGGCCAAAAATCTCTGTTTTAACTTAACATATGGGCAATTTCCTGGATGCAATCTGTGCTAATACTTGAAGATGGTGGATATGCAGCTGCTATGTTTGTCCTTTCTCTAAAGGTGAATGTCATTGGATTGACTTATGTCCTATAGGGATAATTAGCGGAGGAGATGTGTTATTAAGGAAAATAAAAATAGCAATATTATATTTTTTTTTGGGGGGGGGAGGGGTGCAAGGTAAGGAGAATCCCTACCTGTAGATTTCTTGTATCCCTACAAACATATTGACAAGATTATCATGAAAGACAATCACCATTATTTTATACATTTTTTTAAAATTGTAATCTGTGTTACTGTACATAAACCATCCAGAATCTGCTTGAAAGGGACAATATTAACAAATAATTCCATGAATCCTGCCAGGGGCAGCTCTATAATGAGGCAGAGTGGGGCGGTCACTTCAGGCGGCAGAGGTTTTTTTTGGGGGGGGGGGGGCGGCAATAAATGCCCCAAAAACATTCACCTCACTCTGCCTTTAAACTAAAAAAGAAAAAAGAAAAAAAAAGGTGGAAAGCTGCTATCACTGCTGCTTGGCAGTGGCAGATTCGACCCCCTCTACCTCCGCTGCCGCCCTGGGAGGCCCTGCACTTGCCTGACCAGGAAATGCTGTTGTTTACCCTCAGTGCATGCTGCCCGGCTCAACTTTAACAGAGCTGTGGGAAAGAAAGGAAATGCAGTTCTTTCTCATGACTGCAGAGCCGAGGTGCCTGACCAGTCAGGCAAATGCGGGGCTACCCGTGGGGGTGAGGGGGAGCAGCTAGAATTTAAGATGGGCAGATCGGAGGGAGTAGCACTGGAAATGGGCAGATTGGGGGGGGGGCTAGGTCTGGTAATGGGCTAATTAGGGGGGCTAGTAATGGACTGATTTTAGGGGGACTAGCATTGGTAATGGGCAGATCGGGGGAGGGGGGCTAGGACTGGTAATGAATTGATTAGGGAAAGCCAGGACTGGGAATGGGCTGATCGAGAGGGGGGCTGGGATTGGTACTGGACTCATAAGGGAGTCTAGCACAGGAAATGGGCTGATTGGGGGGCTAGGACTGGTAATGATCTGATTAGGGAAGGATAGGACTAATAACTGGTATTGAACTGATGGAGGGGCTAGCATTGGTAATGGGCTGATTAGTGGAGGCTAGCACTGGTAATGGTGCTGAGGGGGGACTAGCACTTGAAATGGGCTGATGTGGGGCTAGCACTGGAAGTGAGCTGATGGGGGGGGGGCTTCGACTGGAAATGGGCTGATGGGGGGGCTAGGACTGGAATGGGTTGATGAGGGGGGGAGGAGAGAGCTGCTGGCCCTGGAAGAAGACTGGGGGGCTAGAACTGGAAATGGGCTGATGTCAGGGAAGGAAGGATAGAGCTGCTGGCCCTGGAAGAAAACTGGGGGCTAGGGCTACAAATTGGCTGATGCGGAGGGATGAGGGAATGGGACTGGAAGGGAGTGGATGCTGAGTGGCTGCCATGGTATTTGGACTAGAAGGGGCTGGACAGTGGAAAAGGAGGGGGACTGGAAGGAAATGGATACCAATGGCAGTCATGGGAATGCAAGTTGACATTGGAGGGTACTGGGAGGGAGGACTGGAAAGGGGCTGATACTGGGAAGGGTTACTGGGACTGGAAATAGGCTGATGGAAGAAAGTAAAGAAAACAATAGATAAGAAATGGCAGATGGACTATAGACCATAGAAAGAGAGCCAAGAGAAGACAGGAAAGCAGAAGCTTAGATCGGGACCAGCATGATCAGAGAATAAAATGGTCAGACAACAAAGGTAGAAAAAATATATATTTTTTTTCATTTTAGTGATTGGACTTAGCGCTATCTTTATATTTGATACAGTATGGGGAACTGCATCTCTGTCTGATGTTGCACTGCATGCGGAGGCTGGCTTCTTGGGGTTTCAGTTTAATTTTTGTCTACATATTTTAGGTTGTAGTCATTTATTCTGGGTACACTCCTTTTTTTGTGAGTTTTGGAAGTTAGTGCTGTTATGGAATAGTAGATTTGCTCTATGGATCCTGTACTCTGGTTTCTTGTTAAGGTCAACTGTAGGGTGTTGGTTGGGGGAGGGGGTACTGGAATATGTAGTGTGTTTGAGATTTGCAGTTTTGCGTTCTTTATGCTGGCAGACTGAAATTTAAAATATTTTGTCAGTCCAGATTCAGAAAAATTTCAAATTTTCAGAGAACGTCTCAGTTTAATTTTGTTTAGTAGCCTGAAAGCTTCACCACTGCTGAGTTCCAGACTTTTCCAGCTCTAACACAATCCAATCCAGTGTTTGAATTCATGGCTACCAGGATTAGTTTCTCATTATATATCTTCCCTCCTCATCAATAATCTGGTCATAAGAAAAATAAATCTGATGTGCAGATGCTTATAATGGTTTGATTGGGGGAGGGGGGCTGTGTAAGTGACTTTTCATTAATCAAATTTCATGTTATAGTATTATGTTTGTTTTTATTGTAACATTGTTTTACTAAATTGCATAGGTATGTTTAGAAGCCGCCTAGGATTTTAGATGGGTGCCGTATACATTTTTAAAAAAAAGTATACTAAATGTATGCAAATGATGATGCAGTGAGTCTCTGCACATGGCCCTGCATCACCCGCGTGCCTTCTCTGGGGGAAAGTAGACAGGAGGGTACACTGGGAGATAGAGAAACGCAGAGACCTCAGATTGGGACCTACATGATCAGAGAATAAAATGGTCAGACAACAAAGTAGGGAAGAGAATTTTATTTTCAATTTAATGACCAGATCTGGTGCTATCTTTATATTTTATACAGTACATGGAAACACATCTCTCTATTTCTCTGGTATTGCATTGCATGCAAAATCTGGCTTCTTGAGGTTGCAGTTTAATTTTTATCTACATATCTTTATTTTTAAGTTACGGTCACTTATTCTGTACTTGGTGAGGGTCTGTGTTTTGAGTGTGTGACCAAGACCTGGTGTTCTGTTAACATGGAATCTGTATGTAGGGATCTGTACTGTAGTAATCTGAATAGGTGTTTGGATGTTCCAGGGCCCACTGTAGTATTTACAGTGATGCTTTTTTTTTGGATGGCCTCCTTATGTGAGTTTTGGAACTTGGTGCTGGTATGGTATGGTATGGTATGGTAGATTTGTACTATAGATACTCGATGACTTTGTTGTAGGGCTTTGTAATAGTTCACAATATGCCTGGTATTGGATAATGTTTGTTTGTTTTTTTGAGATATTGAGTTCTGTGGGTGAATGTCCTGGTTCTGCTTAACACCCACTGTTGAGGAAGGGGGTTCTGTGGATGCAAAATATATGTTCAAAAAGAAAAAGCAAGAATCAAAATGCAGTTTATAACAATAAAAATGAATTATAATTTAATTTTATAAACAGTGCTGTGGTTCTCACTCTTTCTTTTAGTTCCTTGATGTGCAAACTCTTGCATTTCCTTCATATAATCTAATTGGCTTTTTGGTTTGGTTCAGTACCTGACTGGAGTTTTGAGAAAGCCTCCCCCCACCACTATGGGGGGAGGGCGCCATCTCTTCCCTCGCTTCAGACAGCAGATTGCCTTGAGCTGCCCCTGAATCCTGCTATCAAAATATTTAAACTTTTAGATACCAGAGACAGGCAAGAGCTTGTGCTTGTCTCTACGTTGTTTGAGAGTGTGTGTGCTTTCGTTTGGACTCCTCCTTCCCAACGTTTTGATACCATACATGATTTGGATTGCTTCAATCAAGAGTCTTGCAAAGGTACTCACACTTTATCATATTCCGTGATATTCACACCAGCCAAGTTCTTGTGTTCTGCAATATTACTGAATAAAGCTGTAATTTCTTAATTAGACTTATTCAAGGATGCGGGAGAGCAGTGATGGACTCTAACACAACACCATAACCATTTTAATAAAATACATTTTTTTCAAGCCTTTCTATTCCTTTGCCTTTTATCCTTCAAGTCTTTGGTGTCATCTTTTCTTATTTTCTTTATTTTGATGTCATCTTGTCTTATTTTCTTGACCACTCATCTAACTTTTGTTTATTCCTTTATTCTGCACTTGCTATTTAATTCAGATTTCATTCATGTGCTAGCTACAATCATGTCTGCACATTGTATTTCTTATTTTACTGTTGTCTTCCTGTAACGTTCCTTAGCTCCAACTTGTTACTCCTTCGTTCTGCTCCTCTTATAACATATCAGGCCTGAAACAAAACAAGGGGGGTGGGGTGATATTTTTGCTGAAGAAGTGAGTTAAAGTCAAAAGGTAACAGGAAATAGGAATCTTAACCAGCTGCTACTGCTTGGAAGCCTAGATGTATGAAGTCATGTATGTATGTGGTACTCCTGTGTCTTATTTTGCTAATTAGGTATACAAATATTTGTATACATTGCACTTGCCTCTCTTCTCCAAACACATTTTTGGCTCAAGATGTCCTCTCTAGAATGAACCCTAGTAGATTTTTGCATGTGTAACCCATTCATTGCATACTTTCAGAAGAACTCATTGAAACAGTAGATCACCAAGTGCATGACCTTTCAGTTTCCTGTCATTGAAGAACTACTACTGACAGCCCATTGGCAGAGATCAGACATTGAATTAATTCTTTTTGTTACTACAGTCAAACCTCGGTTTTCGTATGCCCTGGTTTTCGTACGATTCGGTTTTCGTTGACTTTTTTCATCAAGATTTTGTTCCGGTTTTCGTACGTTGTCTCGGTTTTCGTACAGTTGAAAATGGAGCACCATCTTGTGGCCAGAAGTGGGATTTTCTTTATTTTGATTTTCTTGCTGATTGACTGTCTTCCATATTTATTGGCGCTTCTCTTTTACAAGGCAGGCTGGAGCCCCAATTGGGCAGCCGGCCAAGATGGCTGTTCCCACCTCCGCTGCTGGTGGTGATTGCTCGATCCCCGGAGGGGAGAGCAGCTGGAGCTGGCTGGAGTGCGTCCCATATGCCAACAAAAGTCTTCAATAAAGGTAAAAGTGATGTTACATGCTCATTTATCCATTTCATTAGTCATTTATATGTATTTCTCATTGTTTTCTGTATGTAAAAATATAGTTATTCTCTATAAAATGTATTTTTTGTCAATATTTTTGGGTGTCTGGAACGGATTAATTGAATTTACATTATTTCTTATGGGAAATCTTGCTTCGGTTTTAGTCCGTTTCGGTTTTAGTCAGACTTTTTTGAACGGATTAATCATGAAAACCGAGGTTTGACTGTATTATGTTTTTTTTTTGTTCAAATTTGGTTAGTCAGCTGATGCTTACCTCGTAAATTGTCATGCTACTGGTGAAGGAAATAATAACTATTCTTAATCAACAAAAGAAGTGTCCAGCAATCAGTCTATATAAAACTAACAGAAAACGAAGAACACAAGGTAAGTCTGTCTTTTCTTTACAAGCCAAAGAGCAGTTTAGTATATCCACCATGTTTACACTTTTGCCCTCCCCTCACATCTTTCTTGTCTAAAACTGTAAGCCTAATGAAATATCTCATAATCTGATGGGAATACGATTTTAGCAGCAGAGGCAAAAGGCTAGAGGCTGAACATTTTCAGTCATTTGCAGGGCCAAATTTAGGTATTACGCAATAGTTTTGTAATATGATTCGGGCATTATTTCGCTAACACACATTTCTTGCACAAGCTTTGCCTAATGCCTCGGGGAAACCTCAGCTGTTTCAGAATGATCAAAAAATGAAATTTCTGACATTTCTTATTTTGATAAGAAATGATAGCTGGGATGTATCCTTGGTAGTGCTAGGCAGGTTGGATGAACCAACTGGTCTTACTCATCATTATTTACTATGCTACTATGGCATTTTGTTGGCTTGGGAAGGTTTTAGCTCACTAATTGCTTTTTCTACCAATAAAGGCAAACACCAGGGTTGCAATCTGATGCCATGACCCAACTACCTGCAGATTTTTTAAATTTTAGTACATCCTACTTGCCGCTGTTCCTAGTATATCAGCTTCTAATTTTGTACCCAAAGTAATGGTGGGGAAAATGATTTATCCAGGATCACGAGTAGCATCAATGGGAGACGCAAGATGTGGTCCCTCATTAGTAGCCTACTGCTTTAATTACTAAACTAACGTTTTTTATGCATTGTGGTGAAAACTGAGTTTTTATACAAACCATGAATTATGGCACACGATATGAGCTCAAATGACACAAAAAGCACACAGTTCTTTTTCTGGGGTCAGCGCTGCCATATTGGACCAAGAAGCAGATAGGGCAGGAATGGCCAGGGATTGCTCCTGGCCCCTCCTAGCCACCCATTTCTCCTGGCAAGAGCCATGGGGGTGATGGTCAAAGTGGTGTCAGCCCATAGTAAGGGTGTACTTTACCACCTCATCTTCAGGAGGCATTACTTGAATCTGCATTATCGGCAATGCACTAACCATGAGGTAAAGATATGTCCTGCAGAGGAACTGCATGGGGAGATACAAGTCACACCCCCAGAAATGACAGCATAGGCTTTGCAGATACAGGGTATTAATTCTTGCAACTAACACACAGTAACTCCAGACTTTTACCACAGTTCCTCCTCCCAAAACATGACAACAGGAGAAGGCCTACTTTTCTTACTTGTATCTTAAATATATTATAATGACTTCCATATTTACAAGCAAGATCTCTGCACTCAAATAATAGTGTATTTGAGGAAAATACTTTTTTTATTTTCAGTTTTAACTTTACTAATTTCTTTTTCATCTTCTGCATGTAGACCAAGGATCAAGGGTCATCTCATCTCTATTTTCTGAACGGCTGTCCGTCCTGGGCTAAATGAAAAAGTCTTATAGAGCTTGAAAGTAATGATCAGATGGTGTTAGAAATTTCTAGTAGATTGATATGAAAAAAAGATTTTAGATTAGTAAGCATTCAAAGTGTAGATTTCAGCATACAATTACCAATGTGAACTTGGGGTTATTTTGACTGCGTATGCAGGTCAAGAAAGAGATCAGCAACTAATGGAATGTATTTTTGATAGCAGGTTCAGATCAGGAGGGAGAATGAAGGCTGTTTGTAGTTTAGTTTTGGCATCAAGTTTATATGGAAAGGTTTGTACGATTGAATGCGGAGGTTGGCTGATAGCCCGCTGATGGGATCCTTGCTCTGGAGAGTTATGAAGGGAGAATCACTGGCTTGGAAGCTTGATTATCAGGTGGTGGGGAAAAGGAAAAGATGTCATCTTTAGGGTTTGGCTGTTAAGTGATTGGCTGTCAGAGCTGGAAGCAGAGAAGAGGGTTCCAGGCTAAGGTGTCAGCTTTCTCCTGCTTTTCACCTTATCTGCATCTTGTCATTCCCTCTTGAATTACCCTAATCCCCTGTTGTTGTTGTGTGGTCTGACTTAATTAGATTATAAGCTCTGACAAGCAGGGACTGTCTCTTACTTGTACATGTACGGCGCTGTGTATGCCTTGTAGTAGCAGTTTCTTCTGAAAATCAGGCTGCTCAGTGCATGTGAACAGTTTTCTAGCATTGTTTGTTATCCCTGTGCTCAAAAATAGCCACTTACTGAAACTCACAGACAAAGCAATAAGGTGCACTAGGGCACTAGTGTGCGTTAAAACTGCTAATGTGCATTATTAGCATAAAATGGTGCCTACAGCAAAATCACTACTTTGGGGGAATTCTGCACAACTGCGCAGCACAGAATTTACGCAGAATCCTGAACTTGCTATGCAGAATTCTGCACAGGCCCTGACAGCCAGCAGTGAGATAGGCTCAGAGTGCACAAGCTTTAATGAAGCCCGAGCCTGCCTCACGTTTCTCTTCACTCCCATGACTGCTACACTTCCGACACCAGCATCGCTGTTTTAAAAAGGTCAAACAAAGCACTTCCTGTCCTAGCAAGAAACAAGAGGCGTTTCTGTTAACCTTTTCCAAAAACATGGTGATGCCGGCTCGGAAGTGTAGCACAGCCTTAGGAGTGAAGGGAAATGCCTTCATGGCTGTGTTTTAAAATGCTGCAATCGGACAGAGGAGGTGAGTGGCTGGGGCTGGGGCCTGAAGAGGACTGATGGTACATTGGTGAGGAGGTTAACTAGGGGCTGAAGAGGACTGATGGTGTGTTGGGGAGGTGATTGGGGGCTGGAAAGGAACTGATGGTAAGTCAGAAGTGATTGGGGGCTGGAGAGGGATTGATGGTGAGTCGAGGGTGATGGGCTGAAGAGGACTAATGGTGTGTCGGGGGGTGAATGGGGGCTGGAGAGGACTGATAGTTGGGGAATGCCTGGAGACCGGAGAGGACTGATGGTAAATTGGGCTCTTCGTAGAAGTTAGAGGGAGAGAGAAGGGGTGGGAAGGGAAGGCTTGGGTATTAAATGCTAAATGCTGGAATGCTCTACCCCCTGACATTAGGGCTATTGCCGACCTATCGCAGTTCAGGAAGGCACTCAAATACCACCTTTTCCTCCAATACTACCCAACCACCAATGGCACCTAGACATCCCCTCTGAAGAGATTACCTACGTTCACTATGATAATTTTACTCATTACCATGTAAATATCTCATGTATATCATAATTGACCCCTGTTATACAAGTTACTCCTCACCATGTAAATATCTCATGTATATAGTTACCCCTGTTATCCAAGTTTGATCACCTGTTCGATGTAAAACCAAACAGCATGTTGTTATGGTCGTTGTGTTATAATGTAAACCGCGCTGATGCCAAATAGCGCGGTATATAAGAGATTGTAATAAATAAAATAATAAATAAAAATAAATTAGAGAGAGACCTGTGATTTACACCTGGGAGAGTTCTGCCCAAACAATTTTCAAATTCTTTGCAAAAATGTACTAATAAAACATACAAAATGTTGCTGAATTTTAAAATACTGTCCAGAATCCCCCAAGTGTAAATCATATACACTAATTTTATTAATGCATGTTAGTAACTTTAGGTATACATTTATCTCAGCACTTGCCCCAATGTTGTAGCAAAGTGCTTCTTTTGACTTATATTACCAATGTCCTTTACACCCTTACATCAATGGAACCCTTTGCCTTCATCAAAATACGATTGCACATGGGAGCAGCAGCTCTCACAAATGGAGTTACATTTAGGATTACAGGAAGACACTGTAGTACAAACCATAGCTACTGGTTACTATAGTTTCACTATATTAACGTAAGCAGTCATTTCAAAAGCCATTGAAACATCTCCTCCTCCCAAAACACATGAAGATTCACTAGACAACCGAAAAAGCCTGATGGTATAATTAATACCATAGTGTATATTTAATACCATAAAAGAAGAGGTACAAGATACTTCACCGCCATCAACAACAAAAGCAAGAAGAACCACACAGCAAAACTACCCAGACGAGCCCTACTCCACCAACGGACACTCAAGGTAACTCCATAACTACCCCCATCACTGCCAAAATGAATAAATTGCTCCCTACTACCTTATGCCTCTCCATCTTACTCATGATTACAATCTCTCCTAGTAGTTTACTCTCCCTCTCCATAGACAGACCAGCACCTATACCTATCATCCACACATACCACTATATATAGAGGTATGTTTACTAAACCGGGCTAACGGTTAACCCGGGCTATCTGCAACTAGGTCCCATTGAATAATATGGGACCTAGTGGCAGATAGCTCGGGTTAACCGTTAGCCCGGTTTAGTAAACATACCCCATAGTCTGCTACAAACAAAGGAACAGGTACACGGAGCACCTTATCCAAATCAAGCCCAAATCACTACTGACCAAGATCTCTCCCCCTAACTCTGTAGTACAAACCTCCTAAATGCACGATCCCCAAGAAACAAAACACAAACCTTATCTGATCTTATATCTGACAATCAACCAGACATCATAACAATAACAGAGACCTGGTTCACAGAAGCAGATGCAGTCCTACTAAACCAACTCATTCCTCAAGACTACCATATATTCAGCTCACCAAGGTCAAATCAAAGAGGTGGCGGTGTCTGCATCCTAGTTAGAAAGTGCTTAAACTTCCACACTCTCTCTAAAGCCTCTGCTAATGGTCTGGAGACTTTAACAATTATGAACAACAAAATCACCATACTCCTTGCTTACAGATCCACAAATGCCGACACTGATAGCCTCGAGTGTAACAACAACACAAACAAGAAATACCTGATGATACTAGGAGATCTCAACCTTGCCTCTGCACCACCAATCAAAGCAAACAACTTTCTTGACGCAGTGGAATCCCTAGACTATATTCAGACTGTCAACCAAGCCACCCATATTAAAGGCAACACCCTTGCTTGATATGATTTTTCCTACCATGCAACATTCTCAACCAGCACTAGATCTCAACATCCACCACGACAGATGTCCCATGGTCAGACCACAAAATAATATCATACCTCCAGAAACAAAGGAACACAAACATCACAGTCCAGAACACTGTACACACAGATCCCACAACTGGGACAATGAAAAATTCCTATCAAACATACGCCCCAAATTACAAAACTGTCCCGATGACACACAGGACATAGATATTCTAATACACAACTGGAATAAGGCAATAACCGAGATTTCAATGAAACCACCCCCTAAAACCAACACTCCAGAGAAAAAAAACAAGCTGGTACACACCCCTATTAAAGGACTTGAAGAGAACCCTGTGAATCGCAGAAAGAAAATGGAGGAACACTAAATCAGACAACACACCCAACATATACAAAACGTAAGCTACAAGCATACCAAACTACCACCAACCATACAAAAAAAGACTACTATACCCAGATAATCCAAAGCTACTTAAACTGCCTCGGGAGCTCTTCGACATAGTCAAAACTCTTTGCAAAGATCCTACACATCGAACAGAAAAAAAAAGTCTCACACCTCAAGCAATTGCTGACTACTTCCAAACTCTAACCTCAGCACACATTAATAATACAAGCAAACAAATAATAGCAGCAACCGGAACCACACATCCGAGCACATGGACCACATTCCAGAAAATCACACCAGAATATCTAGAGAAAGTCATCACACGTATTAACACAACCACCTCACCACTCGACCCCTGTCCAGTTAGCTGGATCAGAGCAACCAAACATGAACTCATTCCATCAATGCTAAAAAATCATTCAAACATCACTAATTCTGGGATATGTACCACCTGAACTTAAGTCAACCTCCATTCGCCCTATCAGGAAAGGGACATCAAATGACTTATAACACCATCATCCTATAGACCCATAGCCAGCCTCCCATTTCTAACTAAGGTACTAGAGAAGATCATATACAGACAGCTCCAAGATTATATAGATACAAATCATCCATTAGACCACCAACAATTTGGTTTCAGAGCAAACCACGGAGTAGAAACCCTCATGACTAGCCTACTTGACAACCTTATCAAAGGCACACACAGACCAAATTCTGGTTTTATTCTCATATTTCTGGATATTAAAGTAGCATTCGACTCCATCCCACATCATCTCATAATACAATGACTACATTCTATTGGCCTATCAGGCAACACCCTCTTCTGGTTCAAATTCTACCTGTAAGACCGTAAACCGCAAGTCAAAATGGATCAAACAAACCTACCCCCATATACCCAGACCCAAGGAGTCCCTCAAGTTTCAACCCTCTCAGCATTACAATTCAACCTGTTCCTGCAACCAATATCCACCATAATGAAGTCCTGCAACATCCTTTACCACATCTATGCAGATGATATAATGATTTACACACCTATTAACACAACAGGTATCAACATCACACCCCATTACAAGCTGCTTTTCTAAACTCCAGAAATGACTCATGAGTCAGAATCTAAACATAAACCTCAAGGCCATGTTTATCACTAGAGATACTACCTTCACACCACCACCTGCCATACCTATTGATTATAGAGAATAAGACACCGTATATCCCTTCAGTAAATTTTAAATTTTTTTGTCGGACATAGACCGTGCAGGGTAGGCATTGCAAACCATTCCCCAATCACAATACATATCCCTTTTATTCAAACCAACAGGTCATTTAAAACATCTCAAAAACCAAAGATTCAACGTTTGTTGAAAAACTGCATTTATCTGAAAAACACGCGCGACGTGCACGTTTCGGGGGAAAACCCCTGTATCAAGCGCTCTCAGCTCCGCTTGCACAAAACTCCAAGCCACCTTGTAACTGGCAAAAAACGCCGAAATGTTGGCCGATGAAAACGAGGATACTAATTCCAGATTGGCTATCCAAAAACCGCCCATCATAACAAATCACCAATCACAAGAAGGGAAGCCCCACTCAATAGGGAATCCCCTACCATGAAAGGGCTGTTGAATAAAAGGGATATGTATTGTGATTGAATAAAAGGGATATGTATTGTGATTGGGGAATGGTTTGCAATGCCTACCCTGCACGATCTATGTCCGACAAAAAAATTTAAAATTTACTGAGGGGATATACGGTGTCTTATTCTCTACTATTTCTAATTTTGATCACCGGTTGGGGGTTGTTTGTGGATTTGATAGTATACCTATTGATGGAACACATATACAAGTGAAGCAATGTATATGATACCTTGGAGTACTCTGGACCAGCACCTTACCTTCAAAACACATATATGTAACATTACACAGAACATATACTTTAAGCTCAAAACAATCAAGAACCTCAAACCACTCCTATCAGAATATGACTTCCATTCTGTCCTCCAAGCTACTATATTCCCCCACCTCGACGTAATATCATTTTCCAAGGCATACCAAACTCAACTACCCACCCTCTCCAACTTGCACTTAATACGGCTGCTAGAATCCTTCTCAATGCAAGAAAATCAGAGCACATTACTCCTGTCCTCAAGCAGTTACATTGGCTCCCCATAATAGAACATATAAAATTCAAAGATATCCTCACAATATTCAAAATCCTCAAAGACTCTGCACCAACACACCTACAAACCCTGATCACGGTCACAACTGATAACAGAGGGTGACGACCTAACTTAAGAAACACACTACAAACCCTACTGATGTTCACAAGAACCAATGCCACTACATCTAGGAGAGCTTTCTTTCTCTACGCACCACTTCTATGGAACTCTATACCAGAAACCTTAAGAACTACAACCAATGCTACTTTCTTCAGAAAATCCCTTAAAACTCATATTTTCAGTGTATGCTACCCTCAAACATAATTCTCATATGTTCCCTCCCTCCCCACAACCCTCTTCCTCTAAACACCCTTTCCTCTACCGCCTCACCCGTGTATAATACTGTACATAATTTCCCCTTTATATTTCAATGTTAACCCAAGTTGACGCCCTGTTCAATGTAATTGCTTCTGTTTCAATGTAAACCTCTTTGACCAAAGGATAAAGCGGTATAAAAAAAGCTTTTAAATAAATAAAATGGTATCTAAGCATTTCACCCAGCCTTCCCTATTGTCTAAACCCAAGTACTAGTAAGGTGGCATGGAGAAAGCCCAATCTATGTCCTGGGAGTTCTGCTATACAGAACCGGAAGTTATTGTGAAAACACTGCCAGCAAAGTTGCCTGCCCGGCTGGAAAGCCAGGTGTTAGAGCTGCTACACTGGTTTCTGCTTCACCCCACTCCATGTCTGCAGATATACTCAGCACTTGGTAAGACATTAGCAGAGGAAAATAATTAGTTCGTCCTTGCATGCAGGGAGGTTAAGTGAACACTAAGACAAGCAGGTCTGAAAGGATGCAGGCTTCTGCCATATGTAAAACTGGCATATGGCAGATTCTGGCCTAGCTTTATGAGTCAAAACTAAAATTTTGAACTGAATACAATAAGAGATTGGGAGCCAGCGTTGTTGAAACAAAAGGGCAGTAGCCATAAAACATATAGCTCTGAGATCACAACAATAAGTCTGGGGTCTATCCATGGAAAACCATGCAGTCCTGAAGTCCCCAACTTTAATAGACACTGAACATGACTCACATTGCAGTATCAGTAGAGCAAACACAGACTAAGGAAGGCCAGGCAATTACACATCAGAGACAAATTTGAAGGTGAAAGCTCACAAGTCAAGCATGGTAAGGATGCAGGCTTCTAATGGTTTATATTAATGAAAAATAAGAGCTATGAGATACTACAAAATCTGTTTACTTTTTTGATTCCTTCAACCCTTGTGACCTTGTGACCTTTATCAAAGGGCAAGATAGAATGGGAGCTCTTGGCAGATAAAGACAAGCATGGCACATTTAGTCTGCGCAGTAAGGTGGTTAGGGTTACTGCTGCTTTGTGCAATTACTCTCTACTCATGTTTTGTTTAGGGTTGCAACTATTACTTTCTGCCTATTATCCCCCTCTATGCTTTTTTTGAACTGTGAATCATTTAATTTTGTTTTGAGTGGAAATAAGAGATGTTTTGTCAACATCATCTACTAGGACCTCCCACAACCTACCCTACGTACAACACCATCATACCTCTCAACCGAAAGCTCAGATGAAACAGACACCCTCACCATAACGAACAATTGACCATTTTCCTAGCATACAGAACACCAATCTCTTCCTCCTCCGACCTATCCAAAATCCTGGAAAAAATACTCACAAACACCAAAACAAACAAAGACCTCATCATACTAAGAGACTTCAACCTCCCTGCAAGCCCTCCAAAAAACGTCAGCACATTCATGGAAGCCATGTCAGCTATGGATCTCAAAATGATCATACAAACCTACACATCCCCATTCATGAAAAAGGCAACACTCTTGACCTAGTCTTCATCAACAAACACACAACTTACATGTGAACTTTATCTGATATTCTTTTCTAGGGATATATATTCATTTGAGAAGACACCAACATTTCTTATTTCATTTCATATCATTTTTAAAAGGACAGTGAAAAATCCAAAATTCATTTTCCCCTGCAGTTTTGTCAAAATGGGGTTGGAAGGCTGACATCTAGCAGAAGAAACATCATGTCTCCATTGGGGCTTGTTCTAACCAGCCTTTTCCTAATTCTGCTGATGATCTTCCTTCTCATTTTCTGATTGAAACAAAGCTGTCTGGTAAGGAGTTCTATGGAAAATGCTTCAGTAACTATATTTTTTGAGTTGTGAATCTATTGACTTCTGCTGTAAAGATTTATTCCAAATATTCTTCTTTTGCTATGTCCTTGTACCAGAAAATATGTGAAGTCATGTCTGAATATGTTATCGGAAATGTTTACCAAGACTGTTTGAAAGTTTCAAAGATGCTATCATTTGGCCAGCCCCTTCAGGGTGGTAGTATTCTAGTAGTGTGATATAAATACCTTAAGACCTTTCTGATTTGAACTGGAAGGATGTTGTAGTATGCCAGAGCTGCTCTCCCACTATTGATGTAAGGGTGTGACTGGTAGAGACTCGGGCCTTATCAATTTGTGGGAACAATCTCAACTGAGGAGCTAGGACAGTCTTGAAGGACTACCACAGTCTTTAAGGACTACCAAAAGGAGTGCTACAGCTGGAAAAAGATCTGCACTTGTAAGTATTTATCTTCTAGAATATACTTTAAATCTTGGGGAAAAAAGGAATTCTTTGGGTTGAAGCTGACAAATCTGTGTATTTTAGAATTCAGTGTTTTTGCTGAATCTGCCAGGTCTTAGTACCACCAGAGAACTTTTTATTTAAATGAAATCAGAGTATAACTTAGCATACAAGCAGAATAAATAGACTCTGAGTTTAAAGAAATAAACTTGTATCTAATGATCTTTACAAAGAGGCCTTCCAGTTAGGAGACAAAATAAGTGTTAAAGTCATGTGACAGATCAAAGGGGCAATTTGAAAGGCCCTCTCTATCAAATCAAGGGCTGTGTGAATCACCCAGGAAATTGATAGGACTTTACCTTTGAAGCACAGGTCAGGACACTATGTAGCAGGACAGCTTTTATTAAGTCTTCTTTCCCTCCCACTCACCCCATGGATAATCTTAGCATTATAGGCACTTAAACCTATTAAAGGGAAGGAGGTGCCCATATTCACTTTCAGGTGTGGCTGGTTATCCTCATCAGGAATAGATTAATTAAGGTCCTGAGATTAATTAATTTTGATGTGAAAAAGTCCATAAAATGTATTAGGTATAGTTGTATTAGTATAAATATCTGCAGCAAACTTAAGTAAACAACTTATATACCTAAACAAAACCTTAAAACTAAGATGCAGACAGCAGTCCAGCAGCGAGATGGGGGCTTTCCAGTCTTTTACATTGAATGTCACATGTATGAGTTTCTCCCAGTTGGTGAGTGGTCTTAAGTGTACACTAGGTACAAGGAGCTCTTTGCTCTCAGAGAACGAGTTTAATATCTGAAGGCTAGAGTAGCAGACTTGGAGAACATAAGGAAGACAGAGAGGTATATAGACGAGACCTACAGGGACGTAGTACTGAAGTCCCACTTCCATTCTGGCAGCCTCCCTGTTGCCATCGAGGAGAGGTCATTTGACAGAAGATCACCACCCTAGTGTGGCAGGAAGTGATCCTGTAGTTAGGACCTGTCCTCTCACACCGAGGGGGGTTTCTCCAGGGCCATGTGCCCATGAGGGAAGGGTTAGGACAGTCGTTATAGTTTGGTGATTTGATCATTTGGCATGTAGATCATTCCTGCCTGATGCGAAGGTAATAGACAAGGTTCTAGATAGCGCTGGGGAGGAGTCTGTTGTCTTGGTACATGTTGGTACCAATGACATACAAAAGTGTTAGAGGGAGGTTCTGGAGGGCAAAGTTAGGCTTTTAGTTAGGAAGTTGAAATCCAGAGCTTCCAGGGTAGCATTCTCAGAAATGCTTCCCATTCCACGTGCAGGACCCAAAAGGCAGGCTGAGTTCAAGAGTGTCAATGCATGCATGAGATGATGGTGCAAGAACATAAGAACATAAGATATGCCATACTGGGTCAGACCAAGGTCCATCAAGCCCAGTATTCTGTTTCCAACAGTGGCCAATCTAGGTCATATGTCCCGGGGTGGTTTAGAGCAGTTCTTTGAGGCGGCTGCTATGCCTGCAATTCCACGCTGTCTAGTATGCGGCAGGAGGAAAAGTTCAGTGCTGGAATTAGGAGTCTGTGTCCCTTGCTCCCTAGAGGCGCAGCATATGGACGGAGAGCCGGTACAGCCCCTAGCAGGCCGGAAGGCTATTCGTACAGGCGCACTAAAATTACTCGTGCACACTGTATCAATAATGAATGATTATGTCCCTTGTAGTGCACACTATCTTAGTAACAAAAAGATAACTTCCATTGAGTTGCATGACTTATCCTGCAGTCTACCCTGTACTGATACCAAATGATGATTTCCTCTGCAATATACACTGCATAAGCCAGTATGCTTCATCACAAGGCCTAGGGATCAATAGTGGCTCTTGTCTACCCTAACTGTGATCCTCCCCTCCCGCCTCTTCATAATGCATTGCAACACAATAATTTGTTTTACAAAGAATGTGATAAGATCCTTAAAGTTTGTGTTACACTGTTCTCTTCCTTAAATGGATCAGTGGTTTTCTAAAACCTGACCAACATGCGCATATGCTTCTTTGTGCAGTAACTATGCTTATTATGTATGGATATAGGGCCTGATATTCCAAGGCTTTTACATGGTTTACAAACATGTAAATGCCCCTAAATGGGATACTAGTGGCACTAACACATTTAGTGCCTCTGAAAATCCCTAACGCCACTGTATGTCCCAATGCTAACTGCTTAGCATTGGGTGTGTTGGGGAAGTTTGGATGGAGCCAATTGCAAACCAGTCAGCAGTGATATTGAGCCACCGCCCGGTTTGCAAAATGTGGTGGAAGCCAGGTGCAGGAATCCCTGGCCTAACTTTCACTGCATTTCTAATCAGGCAGCGGCTTAATATTATTGCTGCTGCCGGTTAGTGACGACCCCGGATATTCAGTGCTGGGGCTAGATATTACCCTGGCATTGAATTTACACGTTTAATGTTCAGCGCCGGCGGCCAGCCACTGTAATCGCGCTAGCCACCAGTGCTGAATATCGGGCCCTAGTTACTACATTATTTTAAGGAAAGGTATTATAGGACTGATGGAGAAAAGCTTCCAAATTGATTATTCTCATGACCAATGTTCCCTCTAATTTTCTGTAGGCTGTGTGCGCATAAAATATCAGCTGTACAGCTTTTGAAGGAAGGTTAAATTTTTGTGCGCCACATGACGACACTTGGAGTTATATACTTTAAAATTTGACTACACGTCAGAATACAGTATGTACTGTCATGAGGCTGGAGCTAGAAAAGAAACAGTGTTGAAAAAAACTCCTGATTTTCATGGAACTCAGAAAAGGCAGAGAGCGCAGTTCCAGCGCAGCTCAGCCAGAGGGCGCATGAACAATTACACAGTACCTGAAGCAACGTGCCCTAGCATTGATCACATTAATAACAAGCAGTTTCACCTGTTCTCAAACTCAGAACGTGCAAACCAGAAATCCCTTTATAAAGGAAACCAGATGATCAGTGAGATAGGAGGAACAGGGAGAGAAACAGGAGGAGGCAAGAGCAAGTGCTGGGAAAGTGGCAAGAGCGAGGTCAGAAGGACCGGCAGCAGGACCAGTGAGAGAAGCCTGGAAGAGGAAGGCTTCCATGTGCAGCTAACTCAAGGAGACAGAATCCAAAAGAGGTATTCTCAAAGGGATAAAGTCCAGAGAGGCCAAAGGTATTGGGACGGAGTCCAAAGCCAAGCATACCAAAGAAGCAGCTTGCCTTATGAAAGCAACTCTCCTAGCCCAAGTAAGTCTCCTATGCTAAACCAGAAAGGCACAAGGAAAGGAGATTCCTTCTACAGTGAAACTTTTGCCAAAAAACACAGAGAGTGGAAATCCACATCAGGTTTTCCTGATAACTCTGATTGTAGAGCAGTGCACAGAACAGCTTGTCAGCCTGAGAAGCTACGTCGCAAGCTGAGTCCTGGGTGTGGCAGCCTACAGAAGCCAAGTGTCACAAAGTAGGTTTAATAGAGCCCTTGAAAACAAGCAGAAATGCAGGCAATAGGATAGATTCTGACAGTTCAGAAGAGCACAGGTCAGAATGTTGCTATTGGCAACCCAAACAAAACAGCTCACATGCGAGGGAAACACGCCCAAGCAGCAGAAAGGCTAGGAGATCAGGAACTAATGAAAGCCAGCTGGGAGTGGGTGGAGCTGACACGCACGTAGAAAATCTCAGTGCACATGGAGTTAGACAGAGTAAGAGCAAGAGCAGGAGCACGGGAGCAGGCAGTTGTGATTCTGAAAGCCAAAGACGTAATGAGAGAAACTCTAGTTGGAAGGAAGCTGAGGGCAGAGCTGTGAAAGCCAAAAAGTCCTATTCCAAAGGAGAGAGTGAGAACCCAGGTGCCTGTGGTGAAAGGCAGAGCACGGAAACGTTAGAGCTCAGCAGAAGTTATCAGAAAGGTAACAAAGCATTTAATTGGGAAGCTAGCTGGAGGAAGCCTGAAGAAAGTCTTTATACAAACAATTGGCATAGAAAGAGTAAAGCTGTTATACCTGAGGATAATCCTGTGTCTAGAAGAAGGTTCAAAGGCAAGAGCCGTGAAAAGCTTTTACTGGATTTTACTCCTGCGTCTGTAGCAGCAGAGAGAAGCCCGAGTCAAAGACTGCTTAAAGGTAGCCCAATTGTTTCTAATAGGGGAAATTACCAGTTTCACTTTTCCCTCTATCTTCCACCGCATTTAAGAGGCTCCCAAAGTAAATACTCTAATGAATAAGGTAGCAGCATAGCAAACATTCTCACAGAGAGAGAGAGAGAGTTCCTGAATAGTAAGGAGAGACTGTTCAGTAACGTACCGTATTGTGCAAGGGAAGAATCCTTAACGGCAGAACCTGAAGAGATGCAATGTGAGGCGCAGGGAGACACTGTATGTAATGATTACATGGACTGCACGCTCACAGTTTCGGATAATGTATTTTCTTTGAGATAAACAAGTTGTGATTTACCAAGCTTGAAAGCCACAAAGGAAAAGGTCTTTGTATGCTGGAAAGAACTGTTTTGAATACTTTTCATTTACCTGTTAGAAGCTGAAGATAAGCAATTTTTGTTCTCATTTTTGTCACTTTGCTTTTGCCCAAGTGGGGCTGTGTACTTTTTGTTTCACCCACCAAGAGAATCCTCTCGGAAGGGGAATAAAACCTATTTAAGCCTTACCTCATTGCCACAACTGATTCTTTGAACTGGCCTATTGTAATACTACATATCCCAGAGGGCCAAGCAAGGTCTCTGGGCTGGGCCTAGGCTTAACACCTTGCCTGTGCTTGAGGAGATAAGCACTGGAAGGCAAGGGGGCGATGACAGATGGCGTAGAATTGAGGATTTTTTTTGGGGGGCGTTAGGATTTGGATTTGTTAGGAACATTCTGGGGAATGGAGGGGCTTTTCTGAAGGGATGGGCTTCCCCTTAACTGGTATGGAATCAGGCTGCTGGCATTAACCTTTTAAAAAGGAGATAGAGCAGCTAATAAACTAGATAATAGGGGAAAGCTGACTGTCTCCCAAGAGCACATGGTTCAGAAGGATGTATCCTTGAAGGATACTAGCAAAAGACTGAAGTTAGGGCATATCAACAGAGAGATTCCAATAAAGACAAAAGTATCCCAAATGCCCATTAGTACAGAGTAGATAAAGCTTAAAGATTCCAAATTACCCCTGCCTACCGATAACCAGATTAATATGAATAAAATGCAACCTCTAACCTCCTGGTGGAAGGAGGACAACCAGTGGGAAACTGTGATTCCTGGGTACAAATTATATCACAATGATAGAGTAGATCCATATGGTGCAGGGGTTGCACTCAATGTTAGAGAGGGCATTGAGTCACAAAGGATTAAAGTTTTGCAGGAAAGACAATACACTGTAGAGTTTCTAGAGATCAAAATTCCATGTAAAAAGTGGAAGGCGACGGCAGTGGGGGTGTACTATCAACTGCCTGGCCAGAATGAGCAAATAGATGAAGAAATGCTCAAAGAAATCATGGAAACTAACAAAAGGTACAATATAGTAATAATACTGTGTGATTTCAATTACCCTGGTATTGACTGGGTCAATGTCACAGCAGGACATTCTAGGGAGATAAAGTTTCTAGATGAAATAAATGACTGCTTCTTGGAGCAGCTGGATCATGAACCAACAAGAGGGGACACCATTTTGGACCTAATCCTTAGTGGAATACAAAATCTGGTGCAAGAGATAATGGTGTTGGGGCCACTTGACAATAGTGATCATAGCATGATCACGTTTCATTTAATAAATGGAGGAAGGACAGCAAGGAAAGCCACCTTTTAACTTTCAGAAGGGAGACTATGATATAATGAAGACAATAGTTAAGAAAAAACTAAAAGGTGCAGCTACAAAGGTTAAAGATTTACATCAAGTATGGGTATTATTTAAAAATACTATCTTGGAAGCCCAGACCAGCTGTATGCCACACTTTAAGGAAAGTGGAAGGAAGACCAAAAAACTGCCAGTGTGGTTTAAAGGTGAGGTCAGAGAGGCTTTTGTAGTCAATAAAACAACTCTAAAGAAATGCAAAACAGAGCTAAATGACAAAAACTGGATACAACTTTAGCACTAGCAAGTTAGATGCCATGCATTGATAAGGCAGGCAAAGAGTATTTGAAAAAAAGCTTGCCTTGTAATCAAAAACGCATAATAAAAACATTTTCAAGTACATTCATAGCAAAAAAAACCCCACGAGAGTCAATTTGACCATTAGATGATAGAGAGGTAAAAGACGCACTAAGATAAGGCCATAGTGGAGAGATTGTATGAATTCTTTGCTTTGGTTTTTACTGAAGAAGATATAGGGAAGTTACCCATGACTGAAATAGCATTTAAAGGTAATGCATCGAAAGAACTGAAAGAAATATCGATAAATCTGGAAGATGTATTACAACTATGTAGGAAATCACCTGGACCAGAAAGTATACATCAAAGGGTATTGAAAGAACAGAAATATGAGATTTTCAGAGTTACTATTAGTAATCTGTAAACTATCATTAAAATGATCTGTAATATCTGAAGGTTGGCAAATGGCCAAAGTAGCACCAATTTTTAAAAATGGTTCCAGGGGTTATCGGGGAAACCACAGACTGGTGAGCCTGACATCAGTACTGGGCAACATGGTAGAAATCATTATAAAGAACAAAATTAATGAACATGTAGATAGTCATGGTTTAATGTAAGGAAGCCAACATGATTTAGCCATGGAAGACCTTGTCTTACTAATCTGTTATGTTTTCCAAGGTGTCAAACAGGTAGACAAAGGTGAGCTGGTCAATATAGTGTATCTGGATTTTCAGAAAGCCTTTGAGAAGGTCCCTTGACAGATTCTTGGTGGAATTAAAAAGTCACAGGATAGGAGGCAGTGCACTATTGTGGACCAGGAACTGGTTAAAAGATAAAAAGCAGAGGGTAGGGCTGAATAGCCAATTTTACCAATGGAAAAAAGTGAACAGTGGAGTACCCAGGGATCTGTGCTGGGTCCGCTGCTTTTTAACATATTCATGAATGACCTGGAAATGGGAATAACAAATGATGTAATAAAATTTGCAGATGACACAAAATTATTCAAAGCTGTTAAAACCCAAGAGGATTGTGAAAAATTGCACAAGGACCTTGATAAATTGGAAGACTGGATGTTCAAATGGCAGATTAAATTTAATATGGACAAGTGCAAAGTTACCTATGAAAGAATAACCGAAACTATGGTTAAACGATGCAAGGTTCCACATTAGGAACCACCACCCAAGAAAACGATTTAGATGTCATCGTGGATAAGATGTTGAAACCAGTGGTGGGATTCTGAGCCAGGTAGGAACTGGTTCGGCCTGCACATTTTTGTGGCATTACCTGTGTTTGCCGAACCTGTGTCTACGGGCTTTGTCCCAGTGGCAGCAGCACTTGCAATTAACAAAGCCCCCAAAGTTATGTTGGAGTGGAGGAGTGGACTAGTGGTTGGGGCAAGGTATTTCAGGCTGGAAGGTCAGGGGTTCAAATCCCACTAGAGGACAGCAACCTTGGGCCGGAAGGACTGAGGTTTCTAGTCCCACAGGTGCTCCTTGTGGTCTTGGGCAAGCCACTTAACCCTCCATAGCCCATGCTCCCTGTAAAATAGTTATCTCCAAGTTATAATGCCCTGTTCAATGTAATTTCAGTTTGTTCTATGTAAACCGCACTGATGCAGAATAGCGCGGTGTATAAGAGAATATAAATAAATAAATGTTGATGTTATTGGGGGCATTGGGGGTGATGGTGCAATCCCTTGGATGCCCTGAACATATCTTGGGGGGGGGGCTTTGATTCCAGTCAGGGCTGCTCCCACCGGGACAGAGCCTATCTGCACCATTTTAGTAAACGCGGGGAACTGTAAGAAACCGTTTGGCACAAACCGTCACGAACCAGCTGGATCACACCACTGGTAAAAATCCTTTACCCTATGTGGAGCAGTGGCCAAGAAAGCAAATAGAATGCTAGGAATCATAAGGAAAGGAATGGAGAATAAAACAAAGGATATTATAATGCCTCTGTATCGATCCATGGTGCGACCACACCTTTAATATTGTGTGCAATTCCGCATCTTAAAAAGGATAAAGCAGAATTAGAAAAGGTACAGAGAAGAGCCATCAAAATGGTAAAGGAGATGGAAAGCTACCCCTATGAAGGGAGACAAATGGTTAGGGCTCTTCAACCTGTCATAGAGACGGCTGAGGAGAGATATGACAGAGGTCTATGAATTAATGAATGAAGTGGAACAGGTAAATGTAGATCAATTGCTTAAGCCATCAAAATGTAGAAAGACTAGGAGACATGCAATGAAGCTACAGTGTAACCCATATAAGACTAATAAAAGAAAATATATTTTCACTCAATGGGTAATCAAACTCTGGAATTCATTACCAGAAGATGTAGTCAAAGCTGTTTGTTTTTCTGGTTTCAAAATAGGTTTGGAGAAGTTCCTGGAAAGAAAGGTCCATAAATCATTATTAAACAGGACCTGGGAAATCCACTGCTTGCCCCAGTACAAGCATTGTGGAACCTGTGTGTCTTTTTGGGAAACTGCTAGGTACTTGTGACCTGGATTGGCCACTGTTGTAAACAGGATACTGGGCTTGATGGACTTGGTCTGACCCAGTATGGCATATGTTATGTTCTTATGACATGGGATGTTCTTATGGCTACTAATATGCTGTTCAGTAGATCCATGTGTACATGCCATACATATACATACCTAGGGTAATATGAATCCCTTTCTGTGACAACCTGCAGAAGAAGAAAGTCCAGACCAGAGGACATGGAGGAAGGCAAGAGCGACATGTTGATGGATGAAGACCTAATGTTATTGCAGACAGGGTGCTGCAGAGCTGAGGAACATTGAGAAGCAACTGTGGAGGAGGGGAGGAAGAGGATCTGCTAGAGTAAGGTCCATAGAGCGATGAAAGGGCCTAGGGTGCAAGTCCATACAGAAGTCACCACCAGTGGTGGAGAAGGTTTTGGCTGATATGGCCAAAAGGGTAAGTAGTGCAGAGACCCTGCAACAGATAAAGAGAGAATACTCCTTGTCAGGCATTCAGTGCAATGTGCAAGATTTCACCATAACGGAACATCTGTTGGGGAGGGCTGTGCTTATCTCCTACCTCACTCCCTGCTCACTTTTCTCTTCATTTTGCTTCACCTCCTACTAATTTTGAGGCTCCCAGCATAGGATAATCTGTGACCAGCTTGTCTTTCCTAACTGCTGGAAAATGTCATAGCCTTTGCATATCTGTCTAGGAATCTAAAGTGTACTTAAGAGGCAATGAATCCTGGGGCTATCTGGGGATAGCTCCTATCACCTGTGTGAAAGAAGGCAAAGGAGACAAAAGTGGTATGTGAAGCTAATAGCTATAGTTGAGTCATTCCTGGTCCTGCCTCAGCTACTGTGAGCAAAGATCAGACAGATTTTTGTGGAGAGAAAAGAGGAATGTTAAGAGAGAGAATGAATGCTAAAAGCCATCTCCTAGGGATCTTATAACTCTCAAAATAATCATGTTTCCTCTGAGGCAGGTGTAAATATGTGCATATATTCTTTAGGTCAATCTTATCGGCACCCTTGCAGTTGAACACCTTAAATATCCAATATCTCCTAAAAAAATAAGTAGCTGGTGAAATGGATTTGGACTATATATATGTACCTATATTTGACACACAGAAGAATCAAATAAAACAAGACCAATTAAAAAAGGAAATAGTATAGAAACTGGGACATTGCCAGGACATGATGATTGGCACCCTTATAGACAATTCAAATCAGTTTAAACAGAAGAACCACATTCCCACTGCAGTAAAATTAGACACGCATGTGATCAATTGTCAGTATTCACATGACTTGAATCAACCAGCAAATGATGGCTCTAATGCTTAAAATGGCCACATTCCCTCCCTGTTCCATTTTCACAATGGTGAAGACAAGAGAGCTGCCTGAGACCATCAGAAAAGCTTTTATCACCAAACTTCAAAGGGGTATGAGGCGCTCTCCAAAGATCTGTGGACAGATGAAACCAAACTTGAGCTGTTTGGACCAGTGATACATTTACAGTTAAATATGGTGGAAGTTCCATTATGTTGTGGGACTGTTTTTCTGCCTGGAACGTATCAAAGGAATCATGAAGTCATAGGACTACCAAGATATTTTGGAGCAAAATGTTCTACCTAGTTGTCAGCAAGCTAGGTCTGGAAAAAAGGTCATGGATCCTCCAGCAGGACAATGATCCAAATCATACATACAAAAGTACAAAAGAATGGTTAAAAAGGAATACATAAACTGCTTTAAACTGGCCAGCAATGAGTTCTGATCTCAATCCAATCGAGAACCTTAGGAAAGAGCTGAAATCTGTCATTGGTAAATGGAATCCTGGAAACATTCATGAGCTGGAACAAATCACAGTTGAAGAGTGGGAGAAACTACCAGCAGATAGATGTAGGAAATATATAGATGGCTACAAGAAATGTTTGGAGGCTGTCATCACTACCAAGTGTTGTGCAACCAAATATTAGTGAAGGGTGCCATTTATCCTGTCCAGGTCATATTTAGTTTTTTTTCTCAGAAATTACTATGTCGAAGTTGCACAGACATCTTTTTTGTTGTTGTATACCTTTGAACATACTATTAAAATATTATGGTGACATACGGTTGGTATAGTTCCAATTATTTCTCAGGATATTGTACACCACATGCTTAAAATGCAAGGGTGCCAATAATGTTGACCACAACTGTAAAAGTGTGCTATAGTTTTACACCTAAAGTGCTTATAGTGCACAAAACCATAGCGTGTTAAGTGTAAAGCCACTATGTTACCTGTCGGGCATGTGAATCATATTTCCCCGATAGACACATGGTGCTGGCACTAACGCAGGTCAGGAATAACACCGGTGCAGATATCTTTACCTATTGAGGTGGAGGTAATTGCACCCATGCTAATTGCAAGATGCATCATTAGCGCATGGCGTATACCTGTGTGGCACTCACCATACTCACTCTATGCCCTTAACCCGCTCATTTTGCCGTCCACCACATGACTTGCAGGTAGCACAGAAATCAACCCGTGTTAACTGTGATGACTCTATGCCACCAGTTACCGTGAGCTATAGTGTGCAGATAGTGCACGCCAAAACCCATGCTAACTGCATAGCGCACCTTAGTACATGGTCCCCTTTGCGTGTATACATGTATTTTATAAAGCACATTATGGGCAAGCTATGCTCCTGGGAATGCCTCCACATATCACATCAAAGTAGCTGCTTTGTTTCTGTACACCTACTTTTTTTTGCAAGTATACCCCACAACATTTTACAATAGCTATTTTCCACTTTGAAATATGCTTTGTATGTGGAAATACTTTATAAATTTATCCCCTGAGAGGGTAATTTTATAACTGCCTGCAGGGGTGAAAAATATACATGGACTTTACCAAATTTTATTGTGTGAAAATTATGTTGCAATTTGCTTATGGGGTCATTCCAAACAGCAAATAGCGGGGATGTATGTCCGGTTTGGACGTACAACCCACGCTATTTGCTGGGGGTGTATTCTGCCCAGGGAGCTTCCTGCATGTACACTGGCTTTGTATGGGGACCTCCAGACAAGGGCAGGAGGGGGTGAAGACAGGGCGGAGAGTGGGCAGAACGCACAACCCGGACATACAGGACCTATTCCGGTGATGGCCTGTATGTCTGGCTATGGGTAGATGGACGTGGCAGGAGATTCTGGAGTTTCAACAAAGAACAATTCTTGCAAGAATTTCTACCTAAATTAAACCAAGACCCACTGACCTTGATACCATAATCGAGAACTGGAACCATTCCATCACAGAAGCCGCAGAAGCACTAAACAAAAAGACTGCAACAACACAAAAAACACACCATGCACCCTGGTATTCTAATGAAATAAGAGAAGCAAAAAATACTCTAAGAAAGATCAAGAAAAAATGGAGACAGAGCAAAGACCACGATACCTTACAACAGTACAGAAAGAAGCTGCAAGAATACAACAACCTAATTAACAGATGTAAACAAGAACACCACACTAATCTCATTATGAAATCTGCAAATAAACCGAGAGAACAATTCAAAACAGTCCGTATTCTCACCAAGGAACAGTCCCATGAAAGCAACACTGAAATACACCCACAAAGAATAGCAAACTATATAATGACACAACACTGCTGTCAACAGATTCCAAACAATACACACCACTCACCAAAACATGGAGCAAATTTACCATACCATCTACCAAACCACTAGCCTATACAATATTCAAGCTAAACACAGCAATCTCACCTAATGACCCATGCTCGGTACCATGGATCAAATCAGGTAAAGAGGAGCTCATCGCACTCATACACAAAATAACACAAAGATCTCTTACCCGAGGCTATATGCCAACAATTTTCAAACAACCCCACCGCCTATTGACCAGTCTCTAGCTTATCATTTATGGCCAAAATCATAGAAAAAATGGTACAAATGCAACTACAAGATCACATAACCTCATACACACCATTAGATACCCATAAACATAAATTCAAGCCCAACCACAGCATAGAAACTTTGCTAACATCGCTGTTCGACAGCATTACCTAGATAACATAACATAAAAAAAAGGTTTCCTACTAATTTTCCTAGACATATCATCGGCCTTTGACACTGTATCCCACAACTCACTTTTGCAATGTCTACAGCAAATTGGTCTGCACAACATCACAATCAAGTGTCTCTAATCATACATGGAAAACAGACAACAACAAGTCAAATGTGGATTGAAGAAATCTACTCCATACAGCATACATTAGGGCGTACCACAGGGGTCATCCATATGTTCACTGCTCTTCAACCTTTATATCCAACCTATCTGAAATGTCATTAAAAAACCACAAAATCTACTACCAGCTCTACACAGATGACATCATGATATACTAAGTTTACCCCAGTCGACATAGACAAACCAGACTACACAATTATAACTAAGTGCTTTGAGGAAATGATCACATGGCTTAGCAATCACAACCTCAGCATAAACTACAAAAAGACAGAAGCCCTTTTCATCACAAGAAATATATTATTTACTCCCCCACATACAATCAAACTACAAAACAGAAGCATAACCGTGAAAAATGAAGTTAGATACCTAGGAGTCATTCTGGATCAGAACCTGAACTTACAGTCCCGCATAAACATGACTACAAAGAATGCATGCCATAAAATTAAGATTATCCACAAAATGAAACCCCTCTGCCAGAACAACTTCCATACGGTACTCCAAGCCATTGTTATATTAATTCTGGACTACTGCAACTCACTGTACAAAAGCCTACCAAGGCAAACCATCCACCCCCTCCAAATGGCCCAGAACATGGCAGCTCGTATCATCACTGGATCAGCAAAACACGACCACATTACTCCCATACTGAACCAACTACACTGGATCCCAATGCGCACTCACACTAGGTTCAAAATGATGCTGAACATCTTCAAAATCCTACAAAACAACTCGGCAGAAATCCTCCAGAACATAATCATAAGAGTCCCTGACAGCCGGCTAAGAAGGAACAACAACAGGAACATGATCCTTATACCAAGTGCTTACTCAAAATCCAAAACACACCACATCCAATAGAGCGTTTTCACTTTCCGCACCAGCCTTGTCAAACTCCCTCCTAGAAGACATCAGTACCACGCCTGACATTAAGGATTTCAGGTAAAAGTTTAAAACTTTGCTTTACAAAAAACAGTTTGGAAGCATCACATAGTGAATCATAAAACTCCTTTCGCCCACTGGTACCTGACCCTGGCCCAAGACCACTCCAAGACACAACCACAACCCAAGACTACTCCAAGACACGACTCTCCACTTCTTCACAACCTGTATATACGTTCTAATGATTTTGTTAAGCTACCCTGCATGTCATGTTACCTTTCCCCCCCTATTTAAGCGTTATAATGTAAACAATTTTGAGTTGTAATGTAAATTACTTTGATTTAAGGAGAAGGCGATGTATAAAACCAGCCAAATAAAAAAATAATAAGTAATAGTAAAACACTTTTTATACTTACTAACTTTTGTTGATACTTTTTGAAAACACAAAATATGCATGTAGTTTCAAACTCCCCCACCTACAATGGGCAAAATTACCTACCACATATGTATGTGGGTTGAAGTTCACCCAAACAGTGGTTGGGGGCATACTTTTCCCTACAGAAGCAGAGACGGTCCTAGAGGCAGGGTTAGGGTGGGGCTTTCACTTAGGTGCCTATGTTTTGAAAATTCAAGAGTGTGCACCTAAATTAAGCTAGAGAATTTGTGCACCTCTAAGAGCAGGTGCAAATGTACCTGCATTAGGGGTGTCACAACCCCCAAAAATATGGTTTGGCTTGTTTTAAACAAACACTTCCTGATTTTCAGGCATTTGTTCATGTTTGTTTGACCTATTTGTTCTTTGTATGCATGTTGTATGCACATTAGAATTTTTTTAAGCATGCAAATTGATTGTTAATTGGTAGGTATATATGCATACAAGTGATTTGAATGTATTTTTACATTTTTAGACACTGAAATGAACTGGTTACATGCTCACAAAAGCATATCTCTAAGATGCATGGGGTTGCTGGGATCATTTTGAAATGGCAAGTAAGCATATACTGTACTTTCACTTTGAAAAGCTGTCAAACTCTGCCAGAAGGAAGAATACATATATTTTTGCACATGCGTGCAATTATGAATCACCCCATGAATGTGTTGCTCATTGCTAGTGCTTAGGGGTTGTTTAAAAATTACTGCCTTCTGCAAACGGAACTTTTTAGAATCATTTTCCAGTGTAGTGTATATTTTAAAGAATCTAATGGGAAGTTGTGTGTTTTTTATATACATAGACTCATTTAGTATAAATAAGAATTTCCCGAAGCATTATATGAAATGTTAGGGCTTGCTAGCAACAGCAAAATATGGTTTACATAAATCAATGTTTGAGAAAACAATACACTTGACTTGAAAAACAGTATATTATATACAAATCAATAGGCCTTTTACAAAAACTATACATTTCATTTACAAAGGGATCAATTTCAAAGTAATAAACTTCATGTACAAACCATTATGCTTTAATAATGAACTAATGAATTAAGCACACACTATATGGAATCAATAGAGTATGTAGCTAAGAACTCATATAAATAGAAAATGTACCTTACATATTGGTTTGGCATCTGACAGTCATATTTAATATTACCATTTTCCTGAACTATGTTGCTACAAAATAAGTGTGTCAAGTATTTTCTTGAAAAAGAAGAAAAATTATCCTTCATTTTTCTCAACAGATCTATTTTGCACAAATTTGAGAGAACTGGTAATTAGAGAATATTTTACTGAAATGTCAAACCTTCTCAGACTCATTTTGCTTAGATTGCAGATGGAAGTGATTTGCAGCAGCACACAGCAATTTCACTGCCGAATTTGCCACAAAAATAAATAAATTTAAAAAAAAAGATTCAAGTGGACGCTCTAGTTTATCATCTGCTACTTTTGCTAGTAGTAATGGGGCAAATAGCTTGTGATAGTGTTGATCTTGAATCATTTCCATAGAGAAGTAGCTATGCAAAAACAATTATCAAAAGATTTTAGCAAACACCATCACAATCATTTCAAAGACCCACATAATCAAGGCCAGTGTCAGGCTTCCCGAGCATGTTTTGTTAACCCCTTGACCAATTGGATTTCAAGATTTCAAGACACTCAGGGCTAGATCAATGTGGCGAACCCAACTCTGTTGCACGATTGTATATAGTTACCCTTTGTTATCCAAGTTTTAACACCTGTTCATTGTAAACACAGAGTACCCTAGGAAATGTGCAGTTCTTTGTTTATTGTAAACCGCACTGATGTTGAATAGCGCGGTATAAAAGAGACTGGAAATAAATAAATAGTTCACAATGAAGATGCATGAGAAGTGAACATTTATTTATTTAACATTTCTTATATACTGCCTTTCATGAAATCAAGGTGGTTTACATTGAACAAACTGAAATTACATTGAACAGGGCATTATAACTTGGAAACAACTATTTTACAGGGAACATGGGTTATGGAGGGTTAAGTGGCTTGTCAAAGATCACAAGGAGCACCTGTGGGACTAGAAACCCCAATCCTTCTGGCCCAAGGTTGCTGTCCTGTAGTGGGATTTGAACCCCTGACCTTCTGGCCTGAGGTACTTTACCCCAACCACTAGGCTGCTCCTCCACTCCATAGCTTGGTCACCCAGCATAACTAAACTTATTCCATAAATATTCATTGTGGATATTCTGAAAATCCAACTGTCTTAAGGATCAAAAAGACAGGTTTGAGAACCATGGTGCTAGTAGAAATTATGAATCTCTGTGTACATAAGAGTGAGCTGCTTTGGAATAGTATTGTGGTTATGCTTCCAGAGTGTCTCCTTAGGCAGATGTGGATGATACATTCTCTATTTCTACAGTTCTGATGTAATACAAACACCTCTGGACACCACCAGGCATCTCTGTTGTGTATAATTTACTATATTCGGATCCCTGTAGCCAGGCTTCCCCCACATCTCTCTGCTAGGGAAGAAATATTTCTAAACTGTCTACTTTATTCACAGTATAGTGGCAAGCAAAATGATATATCTTTGGTACAGAATAAGATACAGGTCCAAACAGATAATCTGTTTCATGTAACAGAAGTGTCTCTCTCTGCTATTGTGCTCTCTCATTAGGATCATTTCCACCCTTCTTCATGTTTCTACATCTCCAACTTGCATGGTCTCCTTATCTGGCAATTATGTAGTGTACATAAGAACATAAGATATGCCATACTGGGTAAGACCAAGGGTCCATAAAGTTCAATATCCTGTTTCCAACAATGGCCAATCCAGGCCTCAAGTTCTTACCTGCCGGGTTCCCAAAGAAAGCCAGATTCCAAGCTGCTTGTCCCAGGGTTAAGCAGTGGATTTCTCCAGTCCTCTTTAATAATAGTTTATGGACTTTTCCTCCAAGAATTTGTCCAAACCCGTTTTGAACCCAGCTACACTAATAGCTTTTATTACATCCTCCAGTAATGAATTTCAGAGTTTAATTATGTTCTGAATGAAAACATATTTTCTCTGTTTAGTTTTAAATGTGCCACATTGTAGCTTCATTGCATGTCCCCTAGTCTTTCTACTTTTTGAAGGGGTAAACAACCGATCTACATTTATCCATTCCACTCCATTCATTATTTTATAGACTGTCATATTTCCCCTCAGCCATCTCTTTTCCCAGTTGAAGAACCTTAATCTTTTAAGCCTTTCCTCACAGGGATAGCCTTCCATACCCTTTACCATTTTGGTCACTCTTCTCTGTACCTTTTCCAATTCTAACATGGATAGTTTTCTTCAAAGCCATGTCAATTCAATTGTACACAATTAAAGAGAAGAGAAACTACACAGGCTAGCTGCTTTGAGTTTCAAAAGAAATTAAAAAATAAAATAATCCCCCCATAGGAAATAATGTGATTTAAACGACAGCCAAGACTTACTCTTGGTTTGAGTAGCAATAAAACGAAACCAAAGGGTCATTCGCTGGGGCGAATCAACTATTGAGAATCAAAAAATGGTAACGCTCCACTTCTCAACTAATCAGCATAATCTAATGCCGTTCTAAATGGTGCTATTCACACTGATACTTGTAATAAATAAACTTTTCAGCTTGAATAATGAGCAACCGGTCTCAGACTTTAGCGGGGCTCTTAGAGTCTACAGCAAACTCATGCCCCTGATTGCATCAACGACCATTTATTTTGCTTATACTTTCTAATTATTTTAAATTCAAATGTGAATAACTTATAACAATCTTGAAAATCACTGCTTATCTTGACTTAATCTTCAGAACTATTCCCCCGACGCCAAAACTTCAGCGCTGTGTGTTTCACTCAACATGTTTCTTCAGGGATTATTTGCACATCAATCCACTTATAGTTTCAATTTCACCTTCAATATAAAGAATCAAAAGGAGATTTATGCTGTTATATTCCTAACTATAAACCATTAATCTTCTGATGGTTTAGTATCTAAAATAGAGAACCTTACCAGTATTGCTGACTACACCTCACAGCAGTTCAGTTACTTGAAATGACTATCCATCCTAAAAGTTTTTAATTCAAACCTACTAAGTCACTACACCCGCACCCTTACAAAAATTGGTGCTACTGCTTACACCCGTCCCTTCTTTCTTAATGTCTTGATTATTTAATTATTTAATCATACACAGGCACTCCAGTCTATTAGTGCATTTAACCCTGTAGGGGTCACAGTCTTTAGTTGAAAGATCCATCGTTGCTCACAGATCACTAATGTTTGATCCCTAGATTTTCCATTTAATCCCATAGAAATGTGATCAATACAGAAGCAGCGCAGGTCTTCATAATTATGATGCTTTTGTAAGCAATGTTCCACAATCGGAGCCTCTAATTGTTTGCATTTCAATCTGCTTCTGTGTTCTAACATACGAATCTGAAATGGGCGAATGTTTTTTCCTATGTAGATTAATTGGCAACGGCAACAAATACAGTATACTACATAACTACTATTACATGTAGTTGCATGCCGTGACTTGTAAGTTTTTCCCTGATGTGTAAACGAAGCCATTTCTACGGTAAGAGCACATATTGCACAATCCCCACATTTAAAATGGCCCTTCTTCTGTTGTAAATCTTGAATTTGTAGAGGTCTCAATGTAAAGGTCATGTTTCTTCAAGATGCGTTGTATTTGAGTGCTATATGGTGAATATTTTGTCACTAAATGTATGTCAGTCTCATCTTCCAAAGCTTTTGTTTTTGGAGAAAACAATAGCTTTCGATTATTAAATAAAGCTCTTTTATATGCACAATTAACAATATGTTTAGGATATCCCCACATTGTTGATCTCTTGGTTGCTTATTGAGAAAGGTGTCGGGGGAATAGTTCTGAAGATTAAGTCAAGATAAGCAGTGATTTTCAAGATTGTTATAAGTTATTCACATTTGAATTTAAAATAATTAGAAAGTTTAAGCAACATAAACGGTCGTTGATACAATCAGGGGCATGAGTTTGCTGTAGACTCTAAGGGGTATGTTTACTAAAACCCCGTTAGGGTGCGCGCCGCGCTAGTGTGCAGATGCCATATAAGGAGTGGGCGTTTCAGTCAGAAAAAAGCAAAACTGGGATTAATCATGCGCTAATGTGCGCCCCGCACATTAGTGCATGAGAAAGTTGCGTGGGAAGCATAAGTGGCGCGCTGATGTGCAAGCACAGGAATAGAGCCACAGTACAATGGTTAAAACACTGACCAATGGTGCAGGGATCATGGGTTCAATCCACCACTGTTCCCAATAAAGAAGGCTGGCTGAGGCATTACCTATTATGGGGAAGATTGCTTTAGGAGGCATTTTATTTTTATTTTAATTATCTCTACTAGCAAATGCACTCTCAAAGCGTGTTAACATAAGGCGCCCCATAAGGCACATTTTAAAGTGCACTGTCCGCCACGGCACCCTACAATGTTGCTGAGAGGGTGGCCTATAGGGCGCCATATAGGGTGCCCTATGAGGCACAGCAAGGTCATAGCACTGTGTTTGATGGCAGCACTGTGCATTTAAACGCATGGAAATCTGAAGTAGGTGCGCTGACATGCAAGGAGGAACAGCAGTGTAGCACAATGGTTAAGGCACTGACTGCTGATACAGGGGTCATGAGTTTGCTCCCCAGTGTGCCTAATACATAAGGCTGGCTGAGGCATCGGCTTTGCAATGTATGTATTGTTTCCTGCAGCACTTTATTTGTATTTTATTAATTACTGCCAGCAAACACGCCCTCACGTGCCGTAATTGAAGGTGCTGCATAAGGCACCCTATAAGGCATTCCATAGGGCACATTAATAAAGTGCACTGTCCGCCACGGCACCCTAAAATGTCCCCTATAGGGCACCCTATAAGTCGCTCCACAGGATAACGTATAGTGCACCTCATATGGACGGTAACCATAAGGTGCCCTATAAAGCGCCCTCAGAGGCACCTTATGGGTACAGTACGCTGAGAGTGTTTTTGCTGGCAGCAATAATGTACATTAAAAAGAGATAATGCTTTGGGCAGCCCTATCAAATAACCCCACTGTGGGTTTGAGCCCATGACATCTGGCTCTACAGGCAGTGACGTAACCAGTGGGCTACAGCTCTATAGCTGCTAGCAAGCCCCTGGCTGGCTGTAGAGGGACTGCATGTCACCACACAGACAGTCTGCTGTGGTCACCAGGATAGGGTTAGGCCACCCGTACCCATGATGCACTGCACATGCAAATCAGCTGTCCACAGATGAACACAAGATGGGGTATGCACCTCCACAGCACCTCGGCCTGGTAGGGGGAACTGACCATGTCCACCCCCACAGCACCTTGGCCTGGTAGGGGGTACTGACCGTGTGTGTTACTGGCACAGAGTAGCTACACACCGTCACATTGTGCGGGTACTGTGCTCACCCTGAGTGTGCGGTGGGGCGCCCAGCACCAGGTCCACAGCACCTTCCATGGCAGAAATAGGCCGTGCTGCAAGTCCCCAGCAGTGCTAATGTGTGAGATAGGTAGCTTCTGCAGAAACACCTTGGATATATCTGTCTGTCTCAGTCAGGTGTAGCCCCTATGGACCCCCCAGGAGGATCATGTACCACCACCCTCCTCCTCCAGGGCTGAGGGTGGTAAACAGACACCCTATAGGGCAGTCAATGCAGCTCTGTACACATCCATAACGCAATAGCATACAGACATTAGGCCTGGATATGCTAAGCTGCACCCCACCACTTTCTGATATTCTCCTGCAGCAAGCCTTTAGCCGCTGCACCCTGCAAGGCGATCCATCCAGACACATACCAGCTGCAAACAGTCTGCTAGCTAGTCCATAGTGCATGTTCCTGGTGGAAATGCATGCACCCAGAACTGGGATGTCAGCATACACAACAAGCAGATAAGTCAGTGACTGGGCCCCAAAAGGAAACCCATAAATATCACATGAGAGAGATACTATATAGCACTATGGGGGTGCCTAGCCATGCTGTGGTCACTGCACAGTCAGGGTGAGAGTGATCTCCCAGCAGGACATGCTGAGGCCACCCTGTCCTGTGTAGGTGGTGGCCGGGCACTAAAATGTCCCAGCCAGTGCCCTATGCCCTGTGCAGATGCATCCTGGCCAGGCCACCCTGTCCGGGCTATACCCATGGTACCTTGCTCCTCATTATGCACATTGGCAGGCCAATACTGGCAACAGTGCTGGCAGTGTGGGCTGTGGAGGGTGTTTGCAGCCACCACACACTGGATAGACAGACAGACACCCCCACACCTATGCCAGCATTGTGCTACTATAGAGGAGTTTAGCAGCCCTGGCCACCACACCAGTCCTGGGCACAGTACAGGCATGGTTATGGTACGCAATACTGTTGGGGGTCACTCCCCAGGGTGGTAAACACTGTCAGAGACCAGACCTGAAGCACACACCACAGACATCAGAAAGGTTGTTATGATGGAGCTCAATCAACAAACTGTGCTTAACATAGGAATTGCTATCTGCCAGTAATCATAGCAAACATTTGATAGCTGTGTACCGTATACCCAGGTGTAGGGTGGCATTGCTAAGATATGCAAGTGCTAGTATTGGGAGATGCATGCAGGGCCCAATGTCCTGCCTCTCCAGGAGGCATTGGCCAATGGGGCCTGTGGGTGTGGGTGTGAGTGTGTCTGCCCCTGTTGGCTGCTGCTTTACGGCAGAGGTTCCCAACTCCAGTCCTGGTGTGCAAAACACTGTTCGCGTTTTCATGCTGTCCCTCATGAATATGCATGAGATACATCTGCATACCATGGGGGTGGTGCATAGATATGCAGCACAGGCATCTTTATTAGAGGCAGCATGGAACCTGAATGGTGTTTGGCCCTCCAGGACTGCATTTGGGAGACTCTGCTCTAGGTAATGCACCTGTTTATGGTGTCTGTGCTCGGTGGGGTAAAATATAGGCGTATTAACCATGCGTATGTTCTCTGCAATAAAGGTTTGTCCTTACTATCACGGTTTAGTTGTGGGAAAAATATGTGGACTGGATTGGCAGTAGCCCCAGCTGGGCTTTGAACCTGTGACCTTCTGTTCTTGCACACACTGTCTGTGTGCACTGCACCACCGTGTTGCCACAGATATGCTGCATTCCATGGGGAGTCCATTACTGTACATCCGACAGGGCCTGTTTGTTGCAGTGCACGGCACCCACCTGGACAGGGCTAGGCCATGGTCTGCTGTTGCCACCAGCTGCTGCCACCTCCACCACCAGTACCACTCCATCCTTAGATTGGAGATAGCATAAACCCTGAAGGATTTGTGGCCCTCCAGGACTGCATTTGGGGGAATCTGCTCTAGGTAATGTGCATGTTTCTGGTGTCTGTGCTCTGTAGGGTAAAATAGAGGTGTTTGAGCCATGCTTATGTTCTCTGCAATAAAGGTTTGTCTTTACTATCACGATATAGTTGTGGGTAAAATATGGGGACTGGATTGGCAGGAGTCCCAGCTGGGGCTTGAACCTGTGACCTTCTGTCTCCAAACACACTGGTTGTGTGCACTGCACCACCGTGTTGCCACAGAGACAGTGCATTCCCTGATGGTACCATGACTGTTTGTCCGGCAGGGCCTGTCTGTTGCAGAGCATTGCACCCACCTACACAGGGCTAGGCCATGATCTGCTCTGGGCAGCTGCCACTGCCCCCCTTCACCTCCAGTACCCCTGTGCCACCATGCTGACATGCCCTTCTGCTGGTGGTGCTGGTGGTATGCAGTCTCAGGCCATCAAGTGTGCAGGTAGGCGGCTGCCTATGGTGCGGGTTCTGGGGTAGGGGTGCCTGCATATCTGTCTGCACGTCCCCCAATCACTGCCTGCCAATGTTCTGTGCCCTTAGGGGAACCTGATGGGTACTGTCCCCTGTGACACTGTGCTAAACACTCTCGTGCCCATGTTGGGCCCTCATCAGTTGCTGTCTGGCTGCTGTTCAGTTTCAGCATTCCTAAGTGCCATCTAGGCATCTGCCTAGTCCGCACTGTGCCCCAGCTGCACCACAGCATGTGCCTCCTGCAGCCCTCTGAATCCCCTTTCCCAGCATCTGTCTAGTTGCCCATTCCGACCTGCCCGCCCTGATGTTGTGGAACATGTGCATGCCATAGGTAACCTGTCCAATGGAGAGGGAAACCCTGATCAGTGTTATTTCACTGCGGGATCATTCACCTTGTATGGGGACGGAGCGTAGACCCTTCCAAAATTCATATTTATTTTTTGGGGCTTTGTTGGGAGTGCTTTTTGATGTTTCCCATTACTCTCAGTATTGCCCAACTTGCTTATGATTTTTTTATATTTTGTTGGGGTCATTTTTAATGTTTATTTGCCCTTTTGTTCCGTGCACATGTATCGCACTGCTCACTTTTTGTCGGATTCCCTGGTTTTGCTGTACATTGCTGACAGAAATGGTTTCTCTTCCCTTTAAATCGGCTCTACCACGAGGTTTTCACTCGCGGTATTTTTTTGCTTGAATTTCAGTCCCGCTCGTGTGCGGGGAGCCTCTCCCCTCCCACTCTCCACTCATTGACCCCGTCTCTCCGCCCCTGGGGAGCCTTCCTCCGCCCTCCGGGAGCCTTTCCACGCCTGTATCGCACATCAGCGTGCCGCGCACATGAGCGGGCACTTTAGTGTGGCGCGCACGTGTGCGGGGCACAAAAAAGCATCATTAGCGTGCCCTAAGGTACCTTAGCGCATGCTATTGTGCGCCGCGCACTTGAGCGCAGTTTAGTAAACATACCCCTAAGAGCCCCACTAAAGTCTAAGACCAGTTGCTCATAATGAGGTCTGCGACTAAAAAGCTCTTTGATTATTTTCATCTAATTTCCATGTATTTTGGTGTGCTGAAAACAAATAAACTATTGAAAAAACTCCTAGACGTCATGATTTGCCACAACATGTAAAATTGTCTTCAAATTTATCAATTTTTTTCAAATTACTATTAATTAATTCAAATTACTATTAATTAATTCACATAAGTGCATTTAAGATATAAAATGCCCAAAAAGGGGTTGTCCGAGTTATATAAAAAAAAATATAGCAGTGTAAATCTGATGGTCAGCAATATGTAGATAAGCTAAGCAAGTTTTAAGTCCGTGCTTCTAATGGTAGAAGGGGTTAATCTTTCCTGAAGAATCCAGTGGGAGGGAGACGCAGGGCAGATAGCAGCAGCTCCGGTCAGTGCAGGGGGGGTGTGGCTAACACTGTGACGTCTCGTGTACAGACACAGAGCTGCTCTCTCCTGCATGCCACACTTGTGCACGAATCATCATCAGGTTCTAGGCTGTTCACACTTTTTCATCGCAATTCATGTTAGCTCGTCATTCTTCAACCGTTATGTTATGACTCCGCGAAAGTGTATTAATTCGCCAGACAGTTTCTGTTTCATCTGTGGTGAATATACAGTGTTGAAGCAACAGCAGAATATTACAGACTTTGTGAAAAAAGTATACTTTGCATACTTTGGACTAAAAATTGGAGATCAAGATAAAGTCTGGGTGCCTCATAAAGTGTGCAAACGGTGTGTTGAGGACTTCCGAAACTGGTTCAAGGGTAAGAAAAAATCTTTCCGTTATGGGATTCCTATGGTATGGCGAGAGCAAAAGAACCATAGTGACGACTGTTACTTTTGTTCATGTGATGTGAAAGGGTTTAATTCCAAATGGAAGCATTCCATTTCATACCCCAATCTTCAATTGGCAATTCGTCCCATCCCCCATAGCACAGATATACCAGTATCCAAGCCCCCTGCTACCTTGGAAGAGATACCTAGCTCCGATGAAGATGAAGTCATACCTGAACCAGATGACGAATCAAGTTCTGACTTTGAAGATGATACAAGACCAAAATTGTTTTCTCAGGAGGAGATGAATGATTTGGTAAGAGACTTCACTCTTCCCAAAGATGCCACTGAGTTACTCGGATCAAGGCTGAAAAGCAGGAATTTATTGTTGCCAGGAGTGTCATCTTCATGGTTCAGATATCGTGAAAAGGAGTTCGTTCCTTACTTCCCCCAGGAAGACAAGTTGGTTTATTGCATCGATGTCGAAGGTCTGATGGGTCAATTTAAAATCCAATATGATTCAGAGCAATGGCGTCTTTTTATAGATTCTTCAAAAAGAAGTCTCAAAGCAGTTTTACCCCACAATGGTTTTTACGCTTCCATACCTGTAGGTCATTCCGTACACTTGAAGGAAACCTACGAGAACTTGGAATTGGTTCTTCATAAACTTAAATATGAAGACCATGGTTGGCAAGTGTGTGGGGACTTGAAGGTCTTGTGTATGCTGCTCGGGCAACAAGCTGGGTATACCAAATATCCTTGTTTTCTGTGTCTGTGGGACAGTTGAGACCGACAAAATCACTGGACCAAGAAGAGTTGGCAGCCGAGGGTGCTAACAGTCAGTGAAAAAAATGTCCTCCAAGAAACTTTGGTACCTTCCCATAAAGTTATTCTACAACCTCTCCACATAAAATTGGGATTGATGAAGCAATTCGTAAAATCACTTCCAAGAGATGGGGAATGCTTCAAATACTTGGTCACCAAGTTTCCAGGCCTGTCGGAGGCAAAATTGAAGGAAGGTGTGTTCGTCGGACCAGTCATTAGAAGGCTTATAGTTGATCAAGAGTTTGTCAATACCATGACGGATCCTCAAAAAGAAGGATGGATTGCATTTAAAGAAGTCGTACAGAAATTTTTAGGCAATAACAAAGATCCTCACTACAAAAAGATTGTCGGACGAATGCTGAAAGCATTTCAAGCTTTAGGTTGCCTGATGAGTTTGAAAGTGCATTTCCTCCAGTCCCACCTTGACTACTTTCCTGAAAATTTGGGAGCTGTGAGTGAGGAACAAGGTAAAGGATTCCACCAAGACATTAAAGAGATGGAAAGGAGATACCAGGGAAAATGGAGCACTACAATGATTGCAGACTACTGTTGGATGCTTCAGAGAGACATTCCAGATGCTACTCACAAGCGTAAATGCACCAAGAGGAGCCTCACAAGGAAGAAGAATCGAGTTTAGTGTGTGTAGGTGAGCTCATTTCAGTTCAAAAAAGGATTTTCATGAAAATAGTGTAATAAAACTTTAATTTTATGTCTGTTTCCATTTATTTTGAGGTATTGCCTTATTTAACATAGTTACCTAAATTGTCAGGAAACGGGATGTCCTATGACAAAATGGAGGTCATTTTTGGATTCAGTGCACAAAAAAACATAAAGATTAAGTGGAATAACCAAAACAGCTTTCGAAAACAATTTTTTTTGCAGACCTGTGTAATGATAAGGGAGTTGTAACTATGGCCTTGCTTTGGGATGCAGGGAAGGCATATATAAGGGGGCAGTTATTACAACTTGCATTGCATTGTAAACCTGAGAGGGATGCTCAGTTACTGCAGCTGAGATCACAACTCGAAACCCTGCAAAAAGAGCATAAGAATGACAGAGATAAAAGAGTCTATGCAAAGATGGTGGGAGTGCGTAAGCAGCTCAATGCCTTTCAGACAGAGCGGTCAAGTTTCTGCTGAGGCTCACTAGATGGAATTTTCTGGAATGCGGGAAATTACTTGCCTGGCAGCTGTGCAAAAGGCGAGCCAACCGGCTTGTCGGAGTCATTCTTGACCAGAACCTGCAGCTCCACCGAGTCTCGGAGGGCATTGCTTGGACCTTTCACACTTTTCATGAAACCGTATATGCCTCAGAAGGAATGGGGTTGAAGGAAGTGATATCCTCGTTTCTTGAGGGACTGCGTATGCTGTCTCTTTCTGCTGGTCAACAGGAGTTTTTAGACCGAGATATTTCAGACCCCGAAAGAGAAATGGCCATAAAGTCACTAAAAACTTGAAAGACGATGGGCCCAGATGGCCTTCCAATAGAATGGGATAAAGGAATTGCTGACTGTCTAGTGCCCACTCTCTGATGTGTTTTCAATGATGCTCTGCTCTATGGCCTTCTCCCATGCAGTATGTATGAAGCTGATATTTCCCTGATTCCCAAGGAAGGTCTCCTCCTTGGGAATCAGGAGTGTGGTATCTACCATCTTATATCTCTCCTCAATAATGATGCAAAAGTCTTTGAAAAGGTACTTGCTAACCAGTTGGATGGCATAATTGTGGCACTTGTACACTCGGACCAAACAGGATTTATAAGAGGGCAGCAGATCTATGACAATGTCCGACGACTGTTGAACATTGTGCTATGGACCGCTTGGGTGAAGAAGGTGGTGTGGTGTGCATCTCTAGATGTGGAAAAGACATTCGATAGGGTTGAATGGGCATACCTCTTTGAAGTTGGCTTGGTTCAGGCACTTTATGATGCCCCCGTGGCGTGAGTAGTAGCGAATGGCATCATATCAATGCCCTTCCAGCTGGGTCAGGGTACAAAGCAGGGTTGCCCCCTCCCCCTTGTTATTTGCCCTGGCCATTGAGCCTCTAGCTGCTGCACTGCACGCTGCTCCTGACATTCAACCGATTAGCATAGATGGGATCTCGCACCATGTATCTTTATATGCTGATCATACTTTGGTTTTTCTGGAGAACCGTACTCACTCAATGAAAGGCTTGCTAAGAATTCTCAAATCATTCTCATACATTTCCAGATATAAAGCTAACCTAGACAAAACAGAGGTATTTCCCCAGGTGGGGGTGGGGGCAAGTCAGGATTTACCTTTGGGATACCCCTTCAGACTTGTAAAATCTTCCATCAAGTATCTCTGGGTTCGGATGTCAACCAACATGACTGACCTGTATCATTTGAATTATGCGGCCCTAGCTACACAGATTGTGGATGAAGTTGCTCACTGGGAGAGACTTCCACTGGACTGGCTTAGTAGAGTAGCAGCTCTAAAGATGACAATTGTGCCCTAACTGTTCTACCTATTCACGCAATTAGCAATTGCCATACCAGCCAGCTTTTCAAAAAGCTAGAAAAACAATTCAGACAGTTCGTATGGTGAAGATCGCATGCGAAGATTGCTCGGAAGCGTCTAACACCACATGTAGACGAAGGGAGAGTAAGCTGCCCGCATCTACTCTTATATTACAAAACAGCTGTCTTGAGAGGATTGCAGTATCACTATGTGCGCCCTCCTGATGTGCATTGGTGGCACTTGAATGCACTTGGCTAGCTCCCTACTGTGATTTTGAAGAGCTTCCCTGTAGCTCTACATGCCATGAAAGGCATATCTTTTTAAACCCAATGCAACAGGTGTGGGCACAAGCCTGCAGAAATGAGGAGGCGAAGGGTGGGCTCTTTCCACATGAACAGCTTGCGGACTTTTGCTCCTTCAGTAGCTCCTCATTCACCACAGTGTGGCACACCTGGCAAGAAAGGAACATAAGCCATTTTGCGGATTTAATGGACCGTGGCATGTGTCGGAGTATCGCTCATTTACAGGAAAAGGGTGATGCATGGTTCCCATTTTATCAGTACTTCTAGTTGTGTCACTTTATCATGTGTTCTGACCACCACGCTCGGGTCACCCACTCACCTACCAACTTGGAATGGGTTCTGTTTGACAATACAGCGCGTTGGAAGGGGCTGCTGGCCCACATCTATCGAGCCCTACTGGAAGTATACACCTCTGGCCCAGACTCACACGTCTCATCCTGGCATTAGATGCTGGGCTGATCCTTCACAGCCAAGGAATGGCACACGATCCACAGAAGGGGATATTGCTGTGTTTGGAACACAAACTGTCGCCAAACCCAGATTCAGCTTTTATTGCAGACTTATCTCACCCCTGTTAGGCTGAAGTGTAGTGGCTTGCGGGCGGGAAATGACTGCTGGAGGGATTGTGTCCATGCATATAGGAATTTTGGAGAAAGTGCTTTCTCATATTAATACTATTGTGGTGGGACAGTTGGAACTTAGCCCAGTGGGCTGTCTATTGGGTTCTTTTCCATGGGTGAAGGGAAATGAGAAACCAGGCGTTTAGTGAATCTGCTTCTTTTGGGGGCACAGATGGTGATAGCACATAGATGGAAGGACATCAGAGGACCATCTATCCAAGCCTGGACCTCCAGGGTGACAGACCTGATGAACATGGATCAATTTGCTCATCTGGTTAAGGGTCAAATAGATACACATGACTCGATCTAGAAACCCTACCAGAACTGGCTTTCCATGAAGGGTGGATGCGATTAATGGCTGGGGCGCTAAGAACTGAATATGGCCTCTCCTCCGCTTGAAGTGGGGGACACGTTAGAGGTGTTGCATGGAATACGGGAAAGGCTGAGAGGTTCATCCCTTACTATCCCTGCTACACAATTCAAGATGCAAGTCTGAGTTGACTCCTAAGTTGCTTTGTCCTTTACCCTGCATTTCTTAAGCTATCCCCAGCTATAGATTCTTTTGCAGAATCCACTATTGTGATTCATGAGAAGCCAGGGTGTGACCCACAGAGAGTAGAAAATTATCACCTGAATTCTCTATTAAATGTAAATTACAAAATTTATGCGAAGATCCTAGCCATTAGATTGTCTAAAGTGATCCTAACATTGATACATCCAAATCAATGTGGTTTTGTAGTGGTTCGCTCCACTATGGATAATGCATGGTTTTTATGTAATATACTAGCAGTTTAGTTTTACCCATGATGGAATTATCACAGAATACTGAAAAAGCATTTGATAGATTGGAATAGTCTTTCTTGTTTCACTTGTAATTTTTTGGACTAGGGACGAAGATCGTTGACATGGTTAAGGTGCTATATACTCATCCTACTGCGAAGATCTGTGCAAATTACAATTTATTGAGGTGTTCTCTTTAAGTAGAGGAACCTATCAAGGTTGCCTATTATCCCCCCTACTAGTTAACCTTGCCTTGCAGCCTTTGGCACTGCAATATGACAAATACCTAGCATTGTTGGAGTACACCCCAATGAAGATCAAGTCAAACTTTCTGCCTATGCAGATGATGTGTTGTTGTTTGTTGTTCTCTCCTCCATTTCAGCCTTTTTATCGGTTATAGAACACTTCTATTTTATCTGAGTATGAAATCAATTGGTCCAAGCCATTGGTATTTCCTCTGGGTAAATATGTCTTTAGGCCAGATATAACACATTTTCTGTTTCAATGGGAAGGTACTTCTTTTAAATATCTTGGCGTATGGTTATGCCCTACCATTGCGGACACTATTAATAAAAACATTGCAGAGTGTCTTAGTTTGGTGAAATCGCTTGTCACCAAATGGTCTTCTCTTTATATAATCTGGTGGGGCCACACTGAAATGATCAAGATGATGATAGTTCTTAAAGTTAATTATGTTTTAAGTTTGTTGCCTTTAGTCTTTCCAAACTCTTTTTACTAAAATTTAGAGCAGGATTTGGTTTATTTTTTAAGGAAACACAAGACCCCTCACATCGCTGTCTGGAAGTTAAAGTTACAGAAGGATGCAGGTGGGGTTCATTTCCTAGATTTTAAATGGTATCATCATTCCTTCTTGCTTAAGCAAGGCTTGAAGTGAGTTGGTGAACGCCTTGGGCAGATGAAGCCTACTTGGCTCTTGTTCGAAGAACGGATGGTTTCTCCAGTCCCTTTGGGTTTCCTTATTAGTATGTGTCATTCCAATGCCAAGAGAGTTTATTCGCTAGTAGTTGCCACACAGCTGGCATTTAATGAGGTTTCTCATTTACTTAAGAATGATAATCCATCTTCATATAGAATACCCCTCTGGCATAGCCCAATGTTTAAGATTAACCATGAGGTGATTAATTGGGGGGTATGGCAAGATAAATGTATAAGGACCTTAGGGCAGCTTTGGTCTTCTAATACAATTCAGCCATTTTTGGAATTTCATCATGATTGTGGTTTACCAGCTAAATGCTTTGTTCAGTGGTTTCAACTGCTGCATAGTATTTTAAAAGCGAGTGTTGATTTATCAGATTTGAGTGATGAATGAGTGTTATCGAACATGGATAGGGCATTAGCTGGTTCAGCCAATGTCTCTTCAAAATTTTACTTCCTCATTAGAGATTGGTCTGGTCTGGTCGGCCATGCATGGGTGTGGAAAAAGTTTGAGAACTTGGAGTGGAGGAGTGACCTAGTGGTTGGGGCAAGGTACTGAAGGTCGGGAGTTCAAATCCCATTAGACGACAGCAATCTTGGGCCGGAAGGACTGGGGTTTCTAGTCCCACAGGTGCTCCTTGTAGTCTTGGGCAAGCCACTTAACCCTCCATAGCCCATATTCCCTGTAAGATAGTTATCTCCAAGTTATAATGCCCTGTTCAATGTAATTTCAGTTTGTTCAATGTAATTTTACTTTGTTCAATGTAAACCGCACTGATGCAGAATAGCGCGGTATATAAGAGAATGTAAATAAAATAAATAAAAATAAATAAATAACTGAAAATGGCGGAATCTTGACCTCTATTTTTTTGGGCCTATAGGGCTTTAATGACTCTGGTTTTATTGGCAAAATGGCAAAATGAAAATCATCTGTCCATAAGCCTGAAGAAAACAGAAGCTCTAATCATCACCAGGAATGTTTCCTTCACTACCCTCCCCCTCCACCTCCCCCCTCCACCTCCACCTCCCCCCTCCACCTCCACCTCCATCTCCATCACCCTCAACAACATCAAAATTCAAATCAAACCAAAAGTAAAGTACCTGGGAATCACTCTTGGCAGCCACTCATGCTGAAGACTCAAATAGTGAACACAGCAAGAGCAATTTATTACAAAACCCGCACATTAAAACACCTCGTCTCTCTCTTCGCCCCATCAGACTTCCTCCCAGCCATGCAAGCCCTCACAACACCCCACGCTGACTACTGCAACTGACTATATCATGGCTCATATCTCTATTTGCTTATCTGACCTCGCTGCCTGGATGTCTCACCGCCGTCTGACATTGGAAATGGCTAAAACTGAACTTCTTATCTTTCCCCCTAAACCCTCCTCCCTCCTTCCTCCTTTCTCTATCACTGTTGGCAATACTCTTCTTCCAGTTTCCTCAGTCCACAATCTTGGGGTCATCTTTGACTCCTCCCTTTCCTTCTCCACAGCCTTTCTGTATAACATTAACAAAATTTGCCCTTTCCTCTCTGAACACACAACCAAAACTCTTGTTAATTCTTTGGTTACCTCCTGCCCTGACTTCTGCAACTTCCTCCTTGCTGGCTCCCTCAGTGTCATCACTCTCTTCTTCAATCTATTCAGAACTCTGCTGCTCGGCTCATCTTCCACAACCTCACCACACTCACATAACCCTTCTTCTGAAATCACTTCACTGGCTCCCTTTCCTTTTCCGTATTCATTTCAAACTTCTCCTTCTAACATAAACGTAGATGCATTCACTCTACTGCCCCTCGTTACCTTTCCTTTCTCCTTTCTCCCTACACCTCTCCTTGTGAACTCCGCTTCTCCTCTGGCCTTCTCTCTATGCCCTTTTCTTCCACTGCAAACTCCTGATTTCAATACTTTCACCTCACTACTCCTTTTGCCTGGAACAAACTTCCTGTATCTCTAGGACAAGTCTCATCTCTCTCCCTCTTCAAATCCATGCTAAAGGCTTACGGGGTCATTCTGAACCATGAATAGCAGGGATGGACATTCCAATGGAATGTTCATCCCCGCTATTCATGGTGACTGCAGGCCCCAACTAACTTCCCCCCCAGGAAAGCCATCATTAGAGATCGGTAGCCGGCCCTGGATGCACAGGGCCATTTCTAACATCGGCCCTGTACGTCTAGGGCTGGTGAAATGGCCGAGGAAGTTATTCCACCCCCTGGGTGGAATAACTTCCCTGGATGTCATTTCTTTTCATCATCAGGGTGCAGATGAGGCTGGGGGGGCCAGAGTTAATTTTCTGTAGACCGACCCTGGCCTTATGAGTCCAGATCGGGGGTCGGGCTGCAGGGAATTAACTCTTTTTGCAGGCAGCCAGGATCACAGCTTTTAAATGAAGCCATGTTGCCATGGTAACATGATGCCATGGCTCCGTGGTTCCATTTAAATGCCCTGACTGAGTTAGTCGGGCAGGGCATGTACATGCAGGCCGGGACTGAATCTCAGTCCTGGCTGGCATGTACATGGCTGTTCGCGATTCTGATCCCGTGGGGCTAGATGTGCCCCATGGGATCAGAATCTCAATGTCCATTATACGTCCAGCTCAGCCCGGACATACAAAGGAGATCTACGTCCGGGACAGAATCGGGCCCTTACCTCTTTGATGCAACTTTAGGATCCTAATCTCTTGTTCCCTTGTGTCTCCTCTCCCTATTAAACCCCTTATTTCTCTTGTTTTGTGCTGTCTGTCTTAACTAGATAGTCCCTGCTTGCAGAGCTTAAGTCTTCTTTGTGTTTGTATAGTGCTGCGTACACCTTCTAGTGCTATATAAATGATTAATAGTAGTAGTAGTAATAGTAGTAGTAGTAGTACTCCCAAAATCAACACTTCAGCCTCTTCAAACAGTTCTCCATATGACCATCACACGAACATCCAAATACGAACACATCACCCCCATCCTCAGACACCTCCACTGGCTCCCTCTGCAAAGCAGAAAACTCTTCAAAATCCTGCTAATGACTCACAAAGCTCTAAACCACCAATCATCCATCCATCTTTGCTCTCGCATCACACTGCAGCAATCAAACAGACCATGGAGAGCCTCCACCATGAATACACTGACTACCCCCCAAGCTATAACAAAAAGCTCCCAACAGGCCTGTGCCAGAGCCTTCAAATTTTAGGCCCCATCTATCTGGAACTCCCCCCCTGCCAACTTAAACACCACGGACCTCCTAAACCTCCGCAAACTCCTCAAGATCCACCACTCACCCTCCATTTTACTCCCTCCCCATCCTACAGCCCTCCCCCCCCAATTACTGAACAGCATTTCTGAATCACACCTAAAACCAACATTACAAGAATATGTAGATAGCTCATCAACATATACTGTACATAGTTAACATATCATACACTACAAGAATATATAGATAGTTCAGCAACCTGGACATAGTTAATCATGCCAAACATGCCACTCCTTGTTTAATGTACAAAGGTGTCTATTTTTTTTATTAAGCATTTCTTTTTAATACAACAGAAGCATATACAAAGAAATATGCAAAATACATCAAAAGAAGGAAAAAACAAGGGGAAACCATATCCCCAAAGGATTACCAAAAAGAAAAAAAAATATGTACTGCAATTAGACCACATCCAGGAGTGCAGAGGGCAACAATGACCTAGGGCAAATTACTTTGTCAAGCTCGAAATTCCCAAATCCCAATAACAAAACAAAATCACATATAATATACATAAGAAAACTACCCATTAGGTACCCCACCTTCCCTGCTCTTCAAAAAACCCTCTAACTGTTGAGGGTTCGTATAAACATAACGGACACCCAACAGAGATACCACACATTTGCAAGGAAATCTCAAATAAAAAGTAGCGCCTAGTGCTATCACCCGGGGTTTTAACTGAAAGAAACTCTTACGTCGAATTTGAGTGGCCCTAGCAACATCTGGAAAAACCTGAACTAACTGACCACAAAATGAAACAGTCTTATACTTAAAATATAATTTCATAACCTGAGATTTCTCAATATCAGTAGCAAAAGAAACTACCAAAGTGGCCTTCCCAGGAATATCATCCACTGACTGTTCCAAAATTTGGGACAAAGAGGACCCCGCTGGTATATTAGCCGGCTTATTCAGCAAATAATATACCTAAGTAACTTGTATCTTTTCCACATCTTCCATTTTTTAACATTCCTTAAAGTATTTCTGCAGCAAAATTAATGGTGAAAGATAATGAGTTTTAGGAAAATTGAGAAATCGCTAATTTTTACTACGTATCACATTCTCCAACAGTTCAAGCCACCCATGTAAAAGCAGGGCATCTCTCATCCCTGCCAAACTGGCTGCCTGAACATTGGAGAACTGACGATCCAATCTAGATAATCCATTGCTAAGATGAGCAAGGACCACATCCTGTTGCTCAAACTTAGCAACAACCTCTTTAGAGAAACTGGCTGTCTGATCAAAAACAGTTTTAAGATACTGATTTGTCTGAGCTACTACAATCCAAATATCCATTAAAGTAACAGAGGCAGGAACAGATCCCAGCGAAGACTTAGGAGCTAAAGAAACATCAAAATGCAAACATGATGGCGTAGGTGCCGAAGATACATCAGAAAGGGGGAGACACAGAGGGATTAAACTCTGGGAAACCAGTCCCGAAGTCTGTTCCCTCTCACCCAGTGGTTCCAGGGCAGCTAAAGTTTGTGGAGGTGGAGTTTGAGCAATGGGGCTTAAAGTAGCCCCCCAACTCAGAGGGTGAAGATAGCTGCGTGGGAGAACTTGCCTGGATTGTTACAACAGAGGAAGAAACATGTCTGTCCATAGGGCCCATGATTTTACTCATATTTGCTGAACTTCCAGAAGACACCTGCCCCTTGTTCTTCCTTTTATGCTGCATCTCTCCAAGTCAGCTTCCTAGCACCGAACTAACAACGAAGGGACGACAAAGGGACAAGTCCCTTTGTTTTGTGTCCCTTCATTGAAATGTCCGTGGCCGCACAATAAAAGCCCTGGATTTTAAAGAGGAGGCGCAGTTAGATGACACCAGCAAATGGGCGGAGCTGCAACTCTCACACCGATCTCCAGGCCTCAGGCAGGCTAGGCCAACACCCACTGCTCAGCTGCAACTTCCTCAGGCTCCAGGCAGGCACCCTCTGCTCTCCAAGGTGCTTATTTTAATGTAAATGTTGCATGTATAATTCAGTTCTCTGTAAACCGCTTTGACCTTTGTGAAAAGTGGTGTATATATATATATATATATATATATATATATATATATATATATATATATATATATTGCCAAATAATCTAAATAAATAAATAAATAACGTAAAGGATCAGGGTAATTGCTGCTGGTCTTGTATAGTGCACGTTCTCTCATTTGATTGCCCAAATATTCAGCATGGGCTAAAATTAAGGATGTCTTCCATCTTTCTCTTGAGTTTACTTTTTGTATTGTGATTTTGAGATCTCTTGCAGGTATACTTTCTTAGCTAAGAAGGACAGGTTTCTATTCAATTTTATGACTGGGACTGTTCTTAAGTTGATTTTCAATAACTGGAAAGATAATTCCATGCTCAAATGGCATCATTGTTGGAGTCTGATTTGCTTATACTATTCTGTACATTCAAGCTAAAGTATGAAGCTCAATTTATGTCGGCTGCACAAAGCAAGTTAAAATGGAAACTTCTTGATTATTATGTTAATGTGCCTCCCTGATGTTGCTTCTACGATTAGTGTATTGAAGACCCGATATACATGACTAGGGCGAGGAAGCAATTGTTAACTCTGTTTTGAGTTGTTTTGTAATTTGTTGGAAAACTTTAAATACATACTTAAAAAAGAAAAATAATTTTTCCAGGAGGCAATACTTTTAAGGGCAAGTCTTCTGGATGTGTTTACCAGTACTACAACAGCATATTTAGCAATTTACATTAAACTTTTAAAAACAGGCACCGTATCATTATTATTTCAGTTTTAAGTGTACATGCCTTTCAGACTGGATGTCAAAGTGCATGCAGCCTTTTCTTTAGATTTGGCTCTAGGACCAGTGACTAGACAGGTGAAGTCCACACCATGACGAAAGTGCCTCACATCCACTTTAGGGTTGCCAACATCCCCTCTGCTAAAAAAAATGCCACATATCACACAGCCTTTGCACTCTAAAGTCATCCCCCACCCTATTCCTCAACTTCCCCTACCCTGTGGGCCTTTTATTTTACCAGTACAAGCCCCCAAGCCTTGATACCATTGGTGGCAATAGCAACTCTAGATTATCCATAAGGCACACTAGTCATAAAATGAGCCATTGTGTGCTCTCCTTCCAGGTTCTACCTCTCATATGGAACCCAAGAGAGGGCACCATGGGGCCTTAAGTCAAGGCATGTGTTGGTTCAGTCTCCTCCATCCCACCTTAAGAACAAGCTGGACCAACTACTGCTGCCATCATCTGTGCTACTGAAAGGACTGTGGAGCAAGAAAGAGAAACAGAGGATTATTTTCCAGTACAGAATTCAGTGGTCAGTAGAAAACTGGCACTTTTAATGGAATTTTTCAAGTCCTTCTTGCCACCTGTCTTCCGTGAAGAAAATCAGCTAGGCTAGCCAAAAAGTACCCGCCTCATGCATTCCCTATCAATAGCTGCTTCTTACCCCTGTACTTTGGGAAGGACCAGAAGTGAGGAAACACCAGTGACCCAGCTTCATTCTTGGGCTATGTCTGGTGTCCTTGTCACCTGTTGTTAACGAGCCAGGCTTGCTGCTCTTAGTTGTCATACATTGTCATATTCTCTTGGGATCTGCTTGACTGGGCTGCTTCCCTGAGATTCCTGCAGATAGCCCTTCTTCATTTTCCCACTTGCAGTGGGACGTCTAAGCTGCACTGCATCCCCAAAGTTCTTGCCTGTTTTCAAGTGAGGCCACACTAATTCCTAGAATGTTTTTTGCTTTTGAATCGGCCCATCCAGTGCATGCTATAGCCTACAGAGAGAAAAGACTATACATTTTTGGGAAATGAATGAATGAATAAATGAATGGCTACAGTCTGTGTCAGCCAGTGCAATGTTCTGTACCACAGTAAAGTCCTTCATCAGCTCACCTGCTTTCTGATGATGCCAATGCCTCTATATTTCACGGTGGGGCTTGTTTAAATAGAGGGGAATTTTAGAAGGGATATCCAAGTGCAATCTGGGATTTCTGAGCCAGAACGTCTGAAAAAAAGCAGGCATGTCCAGGTGCAGACATGATTTCATAAATGTGGAAGTGCCCAGTATAGACATCTTCAGGGGCAGCTACATAAATGTCTCCAGAATAGTATTTCAGAACCTGGATGTCTAGGAATAGCCTAATGATCAGGGCCATAGGCTAGGAACAGGAAGCAAAGGTTCAAATCACACTGTTGTTATCATTGAAATTGTACTGAGTACTAGGGAAGAGTGAATGATTACTCCTGTACACCCTCTGGGTGTTTTTAAATCAAAACAAGCACTTTTCAGATGCCTGTTGGTGCCTGGAGCAGTTCTTAACTTAGACACGACTTAAGATGTCTAGGATATTTCTGAGATCAGCTGGGCAGGTCCAGATTCCTAGGAACACCCCAGCCATGTCTTCACCAAGCCCCCGTTCAGACTTGGACATCTACAGACTCGGCTTCCAAAATGGTTCTGGAGACATCTTTTGCTTTGGATGTCTCTGCCCATTTTTGGATATCCCAAATATGACTAGGGCTTACAAAATGACCCCCATAAGATACATCTCTGATATTCCTTTGTACAGCTGAGTAAGTCAATGTTGTGGACCATACTCATGGGCAGCCCTTATCTGTCTTTTGGCTAACTGACTTGCACACTTGGCAATAAGCCTCTGCAGAGTCTTGTCTGGCATCCAAAAATGTCTGTCAACCATTGCAGTAGCTGCTAGGTTGGCACATGCTGCAGGTTCAACCCCTTGGACGTTCATCCAGACTGCTGCAGATACAGATGCTGAGTGCAAAGCAAACAGATCATTATTAAAAGGGCCCAGGATATCACTGCTTGCCCCAATACAAGCATTGTGGAACCTGTGTCTTTTGGGGAGACTGCTAGGTACTTATGACCTAGATTGGCCATTGTTGGGAACAAGATACTGGGCTTGATGGACCTTGGTCTGACCCAGTATGGCATATCTTATGTTCTTAGGTTTGTTCCTCAAAGCTAGTAGTGACTTTACAGCAGCATAACAGCAGTTATCTAACTGCAAATTTGGGTTCTAGCTACTTCTGCCATTATCTATGGGGGAGGGGCCTTTTCCTCTTCTCAGACTGGGCATATCTGGACTGTGTCAAAACATGGCAAGATAATAGCTTTCTTGATCTAACAGAATTTTGCCAGTATCCATCTTTTACATTCATGACAAAAAATACTTGTTCTTTAGCCAGATCTGGTAAAATTCTTTACCTTGCTACTGATCCCTTCTGTGGCTTCTGTCACTTCGGTAATGATGCCTTCCTTTCCTTTAACATCTTTGTTAGTGATATAGCGGAAGGGCTGTTGGGTAAGGTTTGCCTCTTTGCGGATGATACCAAAATCTGTAATAGAGTAGACACCCAGGAAGGTGTAGATAACATGAGGAGGGATCTAGCTAAGCTTGAAGAATGGTCTAGAATTTGGCAGCTGGGATTTAATGTTAAAAAATGTAAGGTCATGCATTTGGGCTGCAGCAATCCAAGGGAGCAATACAGTATAGGAGGTGAAGTACTTTTGTCCACTAAAGAAGAGCGGGACCTAGGCGTGGTTGTGTCTGATGATCTTAAAGTAGCTAAACAGGTAGAAAAGGCGACTGCAAAAGCTAGAAGGATGCTTGGGTGCATACGGAGAGGAATGGCTAGCAGAAAAAAGGAGGTGATAATGCCTCTGTATAAGTCTTTGGTGCGACCTCATTTGGAGTATGGTGTGCAATTCTGGAGACCGCACCTTCAAAAGGATGTGAACAGGATGGAGTCGGTGCAGAGGGTTGCTACTAAAATGATTAATGGGCTTCATTATAAAGCATATGAGGACAGACTTAAGGATCTTAATATGTACACCTTAGAGGAAAGGCGGGATAGAGGTGATATGATTGAGATGTTTAAATACCTCCGTGGCATAAATGTTCAGGGAGAGAGCCTCTTTCAATTGAAAACAAGTTCTGCGACGAGGGGACATGGGATGAGGGTGAAGGGAGATAGATTCAGGAGTGATATGCGGAAATATTTCTTTACAGAAAGAGTAGTGGATCCGTGGAATAGTCTCCCAGTGGAGGTGGTAGAGATGAGGACAGTAACTGAATTCAAAAAAGCATGGGACCAACACAGAGGATCTCTAAAGGTAGAAAGTGGACTGTTGTAGTTGTTGTTATGGAAGGACAGACTAGATGGGCCTTGTGGTCTTTTTCTGTCATCATGTTTCTATGTTTCTATGTTTCCCATACATTGAGCAGCTTTCATTATTGTCATTTCAGTGTTTCCAGAACCTGCTATGCCAGATGTTGCATGGGCTAAATAAATCTGTCTATTTGGAGGTACACTGTACTTGAGAGATGTTTCCGTCCTTCAAAAACATTTCTTGTATTCAATTGAAATTTATGTCGTTAATATTTTCCCTTATTTTGTTTGTTCTTGTACACGGTTTTTCACAGTGTGTAAGTTCATTGCATGGATTTTTGGTGAGAGATTTAGTTTATGAGTTTTATGTGTTTCACAGTGCGGGTTCTTAGAAGTAGTTGTTGTTCGAAATGTACAGTTTCCAATTCTAGCTGGTATACTCTCCCTTGTTTATTCTGTTTGTCATACTGATTGCCCTAGTGGGGTGTTAATTCTAGAAGTGGAGAAGTAGCCTAATAGAGCACTGGCTTGAGAAGCCAAGAGTGTTCAATTCCCACTAGCATGCCTTGTGGCCTTGGGCAAGTCACTTAACCCTCCATTGCCTCAGAAAAGTCCAAGTTTAAGTTACATTGCAAACCGCTTTGACTGGAATGATAAAGCCGTATTAAAAAAACTTAAATTGAAGTTTGCATAGGAAAACATTGGTGGCTCTTCAGTGTTTGTTTCATTGCCCTGTTATTTAGCTCACTATGCCATTTTTGTTTTGTGCAGTACCATCTGTATAATGTCAGCAATCCTACAGAAGCTCTATCAAAACCCGACTCGGCACAGACACCCAATTACCCTCCAGATCCCCACCCACGAATCTCCTAATTGCTTGATCAGGAGGAGCAACCCCCCTATCTTCCTCTATACTCCTGTGCTGTTTCTAAGGATATGCCCTCATTTCCATGCCTGTTGAAAATGGTGCCTGCAGATGCTGTACCTACTGGCATCATTAGTAATTCACGTACAAGCAAAGTTCCTTCCACAGGAACCAGCGCAGGAGCGAGGGGAAAGTAAGTTATAGCTCCTCCTGTCCAGGGAGTTTGAGGGTTGACTGAAGGGAAAATAGAAGGCTGATAGAGGGAGCACATTTAGTCAAATGGGAAGAAAATATAACTCTGAAACAAAATGAAATTCAATTGGTTTTATGCCATTTTAGGTGGAAAACAACACATTGCCTCTCATTTTCTATTTTCATTTTCAGCATCACATCCCTAGATGACGATTTCATCATACAGTTTTGGGTTGGCTGGCTGTACTTTTGATGCTCAAGTTTACATATCATTGAAGTAAAATCATTACAGCTCATACATTCATAGCTGCACACTGTCTATTTGACATTTGATTTCCTCTGCCTGCCATTGATTTCTTATTCATCATAGAACCTAGTTGATTTACTGTCATCATGGGCACAACTATACTTTTCACAAAAACTATAAAAACCCTTGAACTTATGCATATGGTTATAAACCTAGGGGATTCAGAAAGGCATCTCTAATTCCACAACAGGACAAAAAATCCACTCAAATAGGCATGAAGCTTCAGACAACTGGTTAATGTATGAAAATGGCCTAAAACCAGTTAAGTGACTTTGAATAATCATGGAAATTTAAAAACACCAAAAAGCATCACAGCCAATATCACTGGATAAGGTCGTTAAGGCAGTTTTTAACAACATAACCACACAGAGAACAATGAGGTGCCATAGCACTGAATATTGCTGGAGAAGGGTGAAGTAACGGGTTTGTGGTTTATTAACCAAGCAGCATCAAATATCGAGGGAGACTGTCATATTAACCATGTAGCATCATGATAACTCTGCAGCTCCAAATATTGCCATAGATGGCTAAAATAACTGAATTGCAGTCTAGAAACTATGCAGCTTAGAAAATTGCCGCTGAATGACCCAGGCACCCCCTAGATGTCCCATACCGTGATGACCGTCACAGCAGCAAGTGACCAGCTATTCTGCCAATAACAGGTAATGACAAGATATGCTAATAATGATTTATTACAGCTTGCACCTGATTGGCTGGTAGTATGTATAATTGCCCCATCTGGATAGGCTGATAATCAAAACAAAAATGGCACCCAGAAGGAGACTTCTGCACTTCTAAGAGGAAGAAACAGAGGCCCTAGTGAGGCTCATACTGCACTAGGAGGAGGTGCAATACCCAAATCTGAAGATTGCCAGTGCAGTGTGGAGGGGGATCCAGCAGCGCCTGCGCAAATGAATAACACATGGGATGCAAGGTTGGCATGGAGGGCAGGGCAGGACAGTAGACAGGAAAGGGAGGACAGGGAAGTCTGCCAATTGACCAGTGTGCAGCAGGAGTGTAGTACAGCATTAGCTATATGACAACAGCAAGTGCTGGACATCAGACATGCAGATGGAAGTAGTACTGGATAGGCGAGTGCACATAACAAAAACCATTTGTTTCATTTAGTTGCCTGTGTCATTTACAGGTTTGTTTTTATAAATGTTCATTTCTGGGCAATTGTGTTAATTAAAAAACTATAGCTGAAAGGTTCCAAAAGGTTAGAAGTTTCAGGCAAATAAAACTGGCTTTTATTTTTTCACATGAAGAGACTGGCCTTGAACCAATGACTTTTGGGTTAAGGATCAGGCATCGTGCGGAAGAGCTTTCATGTCTCCATAGATGGGGGGGGGGGGGTCAACTCTACCTAGTCTGCCCTTAACTCGTGTATTGCTGGTGCTCTTCCTTCCTGTTTCTGAATAGGTCCAAGTTTGTCTGGTCTGGAGCTCTATGAAAAATGCTAACTGAATTTTTTTTTTTAATTTTTATTTTAAAATTTTTGAAACAACTGAACAGTTACAATAGTCAACATGTGGAAAATAAAACGAAAAGAGCACAATTACATTTCATAATATTTCAACATTACTGGTTATGATCAAAGGACACTGAATTAGTGGCTATACAATTCAAGCTCCCTGTCTATCTAACTGCCCTCTTCAAACTATTACCTTACTAAAACCATCAGGTAACAATTACCACCTTCCTCCTCAATCACTTACTATTACTACTTACTAAGTAACTGCATGTCCAGGGTATCCCATTTTTTAAGCATGCTCTGATAGTGCGGATTTTGGCCCACATATACTCTTTCATATGCATGATGCATACATAGTAGATTCCACCAAAATTCCACACTCAAATTTGAGAAATTCTTCCAATGACTCATAATTGCCTTTAATGCTAGACTTAGCATCAAGTCTAGCATTAACCAATCCTGCTTCTCTAGGTCAGGAATTTCGGCCTGCGATTTATATACTACTATACGATACGTAAGTGGCGTACTTATTTTCAATAATTGGGTCACTCGTTGCCAAACCTGTTGCCAGTAACTCTTCAATTTTGGGCAGTAATACAACATATGTGATAACGTGCCAATATCACTTTCACATGACCAGCACCGATTCCCTTCGTGGGATTGCCATTTTGCTATTTTCAAGGGAGTCAAATACACTCGGTGAGCAAGGAAGTACAGCGTTTGTGTTAGCGAGGCTGCCTGTGTTATTCTTATCTGTGAGCCCCAAAAGGCATCCCACATTTTAGGGTTCTCCAATTCCCCCACTTTAGTTTCCCAGACCAGTTGTGATCCTTTACACCTTCTCATCTCCCCTTCTCGTAGTTTAGCCACAAACCTAGATATCAACTGAGATCCTATTTTCATCTCTTGCGTCTTCTGGAGTAGTGGGCATCCCGGGCTCATTAAGATCGGCGAGACCTCAGCTTTACTCAGACAGTGTCTCAACTGACACCATTGATACATACAGTTATTCGGCAGACTGTACTCCTGCTGCAACATCTGGAAGGATTTAAACACACTTATGTATCAGTTGGCCCAGATTATATATGCCATGTCTCAGCCATGCGTTCCACGCAAAACTTTGATCAGCGATCCTGAATCTTGGATTTAGCCAAATGGGCATTTCCTGTGTATATTTCTGAGCATCTTCGATATATGGCATTATTATTTGAAATGCTTGCTGAGTGTCTCGTATGATTTCATTACATGGATTCTGCGCAGTGCCATCCGTCCCGATACACAATCTCAGCGGCATTGGTCTACTTATGGTTATCTGTATTCGCAGCCATTGTGGATCTACCTGCGTCACCTCCTCCTCACTCCAGTGGGCTCCTTGCTTTAGAAGTGCGGCTACATGAAACCAGTAAAAATCTGGGAAGTGCATTCCCCCCCTTTTTTTTGGCAGCTTGAGTTTCCATGCCGCTATTCTTGATGTTTTATTATGCCATAGGAAAGATAACAACAATTTCCCTAATTTCTTATAGAATCTCTCCGCGAATAAAATCGGTATCATACTTAAAATATAATTGATCTTGGGGACAATAACCATTTTTATGGTTTCTAATCTCCCCTACCAGGTTAAATTCAGCGGGGACCATTTAGTAACATGTTCTCTAACTATTTTTTCACACAATGCCATGTTTTGATTGACTGTCTCCTGCACAGTGACTCCATAGATGATACCCAAATACCTGAAGGAGAATTGCTCCACCCTAAATGGATATTGACTCAATATTGACAGAGGTACATGGGAGTTAAAGGGTATTATGGTAGTCTTCGTTAAGTTAACTTTGTATCCTGAGACTCCGGAGTATTCAGTTAAAACTTCTAGTACTGCTCTCAGTGAACTGGGCTTCAGAAATAAGAACAAATCATCCGCATAAGCTGATAGTTTGCATTGGCAGCCATTAATATCTATACCACTGATATCTTTATGTTGTCAGATTTTTAATGCCAATGGCTCCAGAGCTAAATTGAACAACAACGGCGACAGGGGACACCCCTGTCTAGTTCCTCTGGACAAACTAAAGGCTGTCGACAATATTGCATTCGCCGCCACCCGCGCTGATGGACGGGCGTATAGCATAGCAATTCTCTGCACAAACTTGTCCTTCTCTCCAAACCATCTCAATGTTTTAAATAGAAATGGCCATTCCAGCCTATCAAACGCCTTTTCGGCATATAGCACTAATCCCATCACTGGATCAGCTGTTTGTTGCGCCCGCACCAGAACATGTGCTAACAATCGACCATTGTCTGTAGTGGACCTACCTGGCATGAACCCACACTGATCTGGATGAATTATCACATCAAGGACTTTCCCTGGCCTATTGGCAAGAACCTTTGCGTAAATCTTGTAATCTGCATTCAGAAGTGATATAGGCCGATAATTCTCCACTTTCCGGGGATCTCTCCCCGGCTTAGGATGTATGAGTATGATAGCTTCTTCCAATGCACCCACATCTGGGTGCTCCTCATACAATCGACTGTAATACATCTGCAACTCTGGTATCAACTGTTCTGCAAATATATCGTAGACTTCCAGCGGCAGGCCATCTGGCCCACTCGCTTTGCCCTTGGGCCATTTGCCTTATAGCCTGCTGTATCTCCTTACAGGAAATGTCCTCTTCTAATGATGACGCTTGCTTTTCAGAAAGTTTTGGTCCAATAACAGTGGAGATGAATTTTTCAAACATTCCTTCATCACATTCAACTTCAGACTGATACAATTTTGCGTAGAATCCTCTACACTGCTGTAGTATTTCTTCATCCTTTGTGACGAATTTGCCATTTGAGTTCTGTATACCTGCAATACGTGACACCGTTTCTTTAGCCCTCAACGTACGGGCGAGAAGCGCACTCGCACGATTACCCTCATGATGATACACACTTTGTTGTGCTTTAATTTGCTGCTGTGCTTCCAAATTTAATATTGAGTTATATTGATAACGCAATTTTTGCAGCCTTATCAAGCTCATCGTTTCCGTTTGTTTGTTTAAGAGCCTTTCTCCAGCACGAATTTGCAGATTTATTTCATTCAACTCCTTCTTAGCTTTCCTCTGCTGTATGGCAAATGATGTTATATGTCCTCGAATAGTTGCTTTAAAGGCTTCCCACCAAGCCCAGGTTGATGTTTCTGCTTCTATGTTATGTTCAAAATACATCAAGATTCCTTTTTGTATATGATTAATGAAATTCTTATCCGTCAACCATGCCTTGTCGAATCGCCATCTCATCTGGGTACGTCATGTCATCATCGTATCCAAAGTGAGCATAACTGCTGCATGATCTGATATTGTTTTTGCAATCATCCCTGCCGCTAACACTTGCGATACTAACGTCTTTGATATCAAGAAAAAATCAATTTTCGTTTGAGTGTTATGTGGTAAAGAATAGAATGAATATTCCCTGGCTCTAGGAAATAAGAGTCTCCAAGGGTCTATCAACCCCAATGTCTCTATCATATTCTGCAGCACTCTACTCAATTTAGGCTTAGACTGCTGCTTATATGGAGTTCGATCAACTAAGGGATCCTGTATAATATTAAAATCTCCTCCAAGGATTATGTGTGTTGATGCCGCCTCCACTAACTCCTCCATCAATTGTTCAAAAAATTGTGGCTCTTCATGATTGGGATCATACACCGTCATCAACGTGTATGATTCTTGACCTATCTGTATTATGACTTGTGCCCATCTCCCACCAGGATCTACCTTAGTTTCCTTGACTATCGGTGCCAGTGCTTTCCGTACCAATATAATCACCCCCCCCCTTTTTTTTTTACAGCTGGCGCTGAGAGTATATTCTGATAAACGCCCGAGCCAACTTTATGTGACTCAGACAATGAAAGGTGGGTTTCCTGCATATAAACTATGTCCCCATTCTGCTGCTGGCAGTATGTCAGGATTTTCTTTCGCTTAATTGGATTCATGATACCCTGTACATTTAAAGTCATTACAATTAGATGGTTATTAGCCATATTGACAAGTATGATCTATTTTAATAGTAGCATTTGTTACCTGGAGCATCATTTCCCTTTTTACTATACACTTCTCACTCAACTTATACAGCCAGATCTTAAAAACCATATTAACTACAAACCCTTGTGCGGCGGAGTCCATCCCACACCTTACGCAAGCCGGCTCCCCCAGGCCTCCCCCCACTTATTATGCCAAACAACAACTTACTTGCCTTTCCCCCATCTTAACCAACATCATTAACAGCATTCTCATTTATATTTCCATCTTCATTCTTAACTCGTATTAATATTACTTTACTGTACACATCGTCTATACGTATTCTAAAAACCACCTGTATAGTTCGAATATCTAGTGTTTCCATTCTGAGTCCAGACTTAGGATTCAAAGGGTCTCCTCTCCCAGCTTGACTTCCTTCAACTTCCTCTTGTTCCTATTGTTCCTTCACTTCCTAGTCATCACCCATTCACCTTCCTGTTTCCATATGAGTATAATCCTGCAAAAATGTCCGAAGTGCTACAGCGTTATCAAAGGTGCGTGTAGTGTTGTCAATTGTTACTTGCATTTTGGCCGGGTAGAAGAGACCATATCTTGCCTGCAGCTTCTGCATCAGCGGTTTGCATGCAAGCAATTCTTTTCTTCACTGAACCGTTTTTTTACTTAAGTCCGGGTAGAAGGCAATCTTATGGCCATGTAGCTGAAGCGAGTTTTTCTGCTTAGCTGTTTGAAGAATCTGCAGCGCTTGTGGGTATCGCAGCACTTTAATCACAAATGGCCACGGATACTTAGCATGGCTGATTATATGCGAGGGGACTCAATGCGCTCTTTCCAATTCAAGAGGCTTGAGGAAAGTAACTTGTAACAATTCTGGTATCAGTCTCTTTAAGTAGGCAATCGGGTCTGTCCCTTCCATCCCTTCCGGGATTCCTGTGATTCAAACATTATTCCTTCTTGCCCGATTTCGTTGATCCTCCATTTGAGACTCCAATGTTGTTATGCGCATGGCTAGAGGGCCCACTTGAGTTAGGATATTCTCATGCTTTTGTGCTAGTGTCTCCACTTTGCTCAAGCGCCCGCTCATATTCTCCAATTTTTCCTTCACTTCCTGCAAATCTTCTTGCATTTGACTCAAGGTCGCAGCATTAGTAGTTATTAACTCCTTCACCTGCCGCAATTCGCCAAGAATTTCACACAGGCCTTCCCCAGCCTCCTTCTCCAACGCCATTTTCTGCGGCGATACTGCTTCCTGCTTTGCTCGTTTTGCCGCTTGGCCGGCAGCTGATTGAAATTCAAGCTTCGTTGGTTTTAAAGATGGCATCTTCTTCTCATCCCCCATCTTAGCTGAACTTGCGAAACCTTGTCTAAAGAGGGAGAAAGGGCTAGGATTCTGTGATCAAGGCAGGAGCGATCCCCTTTGGCAGCCATTTCGCGGCGTGACAAGCTCTGCGCCCCCAACTGAATTTTTTGCCTTGTAAATCTATTGACTCTTGCTGTAGAGATTTATTCCAAAGATGTTTCTTTAGTGATGCCTTTGTCCCAGAAAATCTGTGAAATCATGTTTAAGTATGCTATCAGAGACATTTGCCAAGCCTAAACCAGATCCTGGTTGTTCAATTAGTGATCATCTTTTCATAGCTCAATCTCATTGGCCCCAAGTTACATAATAACATAGTAAATGACGGCAGATAAAGACCAGTATGGTCCATCTTGTCTGCCCATTAGATAGTTAAGTTTATTTTGATTTGATCCTGTTGCTGTAAAGGGATCCACTGTGTCTGTCCCATGCCATTTTGAATTCTGTCACTGTATTTGCCCCCACCACTTCCATTGGGAGGGCGTTCCAAGCATCCACCACTCTTTCTGTGAAAAAGTATTTCCTGACATTGCCTTTCAATTTACCCCCTTGCAGCTTCATGCTATGCCCTCTAGTTTTAAAGCTTCCCTGTGTTTGGAAGAGGTTTGTTTGTTCATTATTTCTCTTTAAATATTTAAAGGTCTGAATCATATTTACCCTATCCCTCCTCTCCTCCAGAGTGTACATATTTAGGTCTTCAAGTCTCTTCTCATAAGGCTTCTGATGCAGGCTCCAAATCATTTTTGTCACCTTCCTCTGAACAGTTTCGAGTCTTTTTACATCCTTTGCAAGATATGGTCTCCAAAACTGAACACAGTATTCCAAGTGAGGCCTCACCAGTGGCTTATACAGTGGCATTAGTACCTCTTCATTTCTGCTGGTAATTCTCTCTTGTGCCATTTTAGTGCCCGGTAGTAAACCAGCTATGGTGCATATATTCATAAAGCCTGCATTTTATTTAGATGGTCTACACACTGCAATTCCATATTCCATTTGCCCTATTAGTTATCTCCCGGTTAGCTTTCTCTCCTGCATCCACAGGTGGTGCTGCTATTCATTTCCCTGCACTTTAATTTTAACCTGTTAATATCTATTAAATTGGGCAGGGGCAGGACTGGCTAATAGATGTCTACCTGGCTATTTTTAAAGGCTACAAAAAGAGCAGAGCCCGGACTGACAAAATTATAGGTGAAAAACCTTGTTTATTGTGCCCCGATGCATTTCGGCTAACAGCCTTCTTCAGGGGGTCTTAAAAGGAGCACACCTCAAAGAGAAATAATAACAATAATAGATAATAATAATCATAAACCATATATACAATAAATACAATTAAAACATGAATTTAATTATTACATTAATCAAAACAGTTAAAAACATGCGATATTAAACATAACTTAAAAAATGAGGACAATCAATTAAACATATAGAAATATTATCAATAGAAAAACCTAAACTTATAAATGATGATATAAAAAACAGGAATGTATCACTGAATAAGTAAAAGTTAAAATAAACAATCAAAAGCAAATTAAAAGCCAAAGAAGAGAGACGAGAAGGATAAAAGGGGTGAATAAATACCTTAAATCTGTCAAGTAGAACGTTAAAACATGAACCAGACATGTAAGACGCTAAAAGCTGACAATAAATAAATAAATAAATAAGTATAGTGCAATATATCTAAAAACTCATGTATTAAACAAATCAACACCATTTATAAAATGACGCTTGTCATAAAAACAATTATAAATAACTAATACAATGATATTAAAGTAACAAGCAAGTACTAGATGCAGAATATGTGAAAATGATAAAAGCACGTCTAACATAAATACAATTTGATGTGGAGAACCATCTCTCCAAATGTAATTAGAAGTAAATAACATTAAAAACTTTGACTAATCGGTAGGAGCGCTCATAAAGATAAAAATAAAAAGTAATTGACTCAAGACCTTAAATAAAAAGAGTGATGAAAAAAATGTTAAAAAGATGATGACTAAATATATTGAGCAACTGTTCAACAACTCAAAAAACATTCTAAAAAAGGGGGGTATATCTCAGCCAAAAATGTGCAGTGTGCGTTTTATTACAGGTTAAGTAATAATGCAAAAAAACGGCAAAGTATAACCGGACCATTGTATCGCACAAAGTAAAACAAGTTACCTACTGCTAGCAAAACTATATTGAATAGCGTTGAAAGTGATCCTATTCTAAGACCATATGCTTTGTTGCTTTAAAAATAGCCACCAAACAGTGAACAGCCAAGGATGCCAATGAAGCATATGTCATATATAGATCCTAAAAATGGATCTTAAAAAATAGAACAACCCCAGGTAATTCAATCTCTAAGAAAAGGCAATTCAATCTTCAAAAAGGATGTACCATAAGATTGTATCATAAATCCTTATAAATTAACGCATACAACAATAAAAAAGGTGCATGAGCCTCCAAAGAAAGGTAAAAGCTTACCGTAAGATACATTCTGACAATGACGCTTTCTAAAGTAACAACTTAACGTCCATTGCCGATAAACAGCACAGTCCCGCATTTTAAAGTAGGGGTTAGCCGGGCAAACAAAACAGCTCTAAATGAAGTGTATCACAAAATGCTCTTAATGAAAAACATGCTACAAATCAATTATGTTATGTTTAATACATGAAAGCCGAAAAACCAAAATATTAGCATCAAAACTCGCAATGTGCAGCCGATCTGCCCTAAAGAGTAAAGCGGCGCTCAGAACAAAAATGTTGGCGTTTTCCCGCTTTTTCGAATTAGGGGCCAGCAGAACTGAATAACTCATTATGTGAAAACAATTTTGTATAACTAATAATATGTGTTGTTATCTAAGGAATATATGCATCACCAAAAACCCAGACTGCCAGGGGCAACTACCAGATCCACAATTGCGACGTGTATCATATGAAAAAGATATAAAGGCATCGCTTAACAGACAGAGCAACCTTCAAAAAAGCTTATAAACTGTACCATAAAGTTATAGCATAAAACTCTGTAAATTAAATGCATATAGTTCATGTAAAAAGAATGCATGAACTCTTAAAGGTGACTGAAGTGATAAAGGCTTACCGTGAAATATGTTCTGCACAGCTACACCGCTCAAAGTAACGCAATGATGTCTGATGCAAATAAACGCCTAAATGACGGCACTTTCCCGCCTGTATAGGTTAAAGGTCAGCTGGATAAAGAGGCTATTTTACTGAATTATAAAGTCCACCATCCTTAATGAAAAGCATGAAAAAACAAACTGCAAGCTCTACTATATTGAAATGCAAAAATCTTTAAATCTTAAAACAAAAACCAAAGGGGGGTAAAGGAAAAAAGGGGGGGAGGGAAGGAGAGTGGAAGGGAGGGAAAGGGAAGAGAGGGAAGGGAAAGGGGGGGAAAAGGGAGGAAAGAGAAAAGAGGAAAAAGAGGGTGAAAGAGGGGGGGGGAAGGGGGAGGAAAAGGAGGGGGGAAGGGAAGAGGGGGAAGGGGGGAGGAGGGGGGAGGGAAGAGGGGGAGAAAGGGAAGAGGGGGAAGGGCATTAAAGGCTAGCCAGTTTGGTAGCCCCATTTATGTACCATGCTGAGATATTCTATGAAGAGATCCAGGAAGGGTAACTTCTCCCCTGCTGAGACGGAGATGGCTATTGGCCTCATCATGAGGGACCATACCACTCTTTTTAGATCTGAGGATGTTCACATCAAGCAGCATGCCTGGCAAACCATCGCCAGGTAGGTGAATACTGTTCGCCATTGGAATTGTGAGGTAGAGGACCTGAAAAAGAAGTGGTGGGTCTTTTGCCTAAAGTCTAAAGACAAGCAAGTAGCCAATAGCCTTCTCCCATCCAAAGATCAGCAGCCCCTGGACACCAGGGAGGAGAAGATGCTAGCATTCATTGAGGATGTCGCCATCTCTGTGGTGCAAGGGCATGACACCTCTGCACCTGCATCAGAGGAAGATGACTAGTGATCTATCCTTATGCCCAAATGTGATGTCATACATGTATGCATGCTGGCAGCTGCACCTGGGGATGGTATATACACTGGTGGTGAGTTCCTGTTTCTCTAAGTAGAAAAAGTGGTGTTGCCACTCCCCCTCAAATCTATCTAGCCTCTTTTCTCAATCAATGCTGACCTGGCCTGGAGGCCACATTCACCCTTGTAGACTCTTGCACATTAATTTCCTGGTACCACATCCAAGAAATCTATAGCAGTTGGACAGCATACTTTTGTCTCTTACTGCTTCCTCCTTTGCCATTATACAAACTCTACTTGTGAAACCCTCATCAGCGGGCACATAGGGATACCATGAAAGCTTTATGAATTTATTTATTTATTTATAGACCACCTAAGCATTCAAGGTGTTAAAAAAAAATCTTAACAGGAATGATCCCATACAAAATATAAAAAAACCCTTTAAAATCATCCCCCAACCCCTTGCACAGACTGGGTACTTGCTGAGCCTGAGTCCTACCTGAAGAATTTACAGAGACTTGATGGGATATATAGGAAGTTGCAAGGCCTTTCCAGCATTGACTTGACAACACCAAAAAAAAAAAAAAAAAAAAAAGGAAGTTACCTGTCCCTCTCCAAAGGGATTATCAGCAGTCCACTTTAAAAGGGTCTAAAGCTCAGAACTCAGGGCTCGAATGACTTAACTCACACAGAGGGATTAAGAAGCCAGCTATGTGCACAAGGGAGGAGAGATACCCAGGGAGACAGAAAGTTCCTTCCAAGCTGGGCTGGGAGAGGAGTCTGGCTTTAAGAAAAGTGATTCAGGAGATGGGAATCATATTTACAGATACTGAAGCCCAAGTGACTGACTGGACTTTGTGCTGAACTGAATTCTGTGCTTTAAATTGTTGGACAGGGGAAGGATACGAACCAGCCTTGTGAAGGTAACAAGCTGGGAGTGATTGCTGGATGACTGAAGGGAAATAAAAATGTTTTTTGTTTGGCCCCGAACTGTTATGTGCCTGATATTTTAAAAGCTCCCTTGCCACCACATGCCATGCTATACCACAAGAGGAAGCAATAATTTATTTAACAGGTTTTTTCTACTGCTTTATCATTTCAATCAAAGTGGTTTACATTGTAACTTAAACTTGGTAATGTACATTAAACAGGGACAATGATAACTTGGATTTTTCTGAGCAATGGAGAGTTAAGTGACTTGCCCAAGGCCACAAAGAATACTAGTGGAAATCCAACCCTGGTCTTTTGGTTCCCAAACCAGTGCTCTAACCATTAGGCTACTCCTCCACTCCAATGTGTAATGTCTTCAAAGACTTCCTAAAATGCATTAGCTTCAACTCTTTCCGCAGTCACAAGAAGCTTAAACTACATGGCCTCTATCTTATTTGTCATACCAGGGCTCTGTATCACTTCCACATAGAGATGTGTAGAACAACACTATTCTACTTTTAAACTCCTATATGTGTAAAAGAACAGAGGAAATGGAGAATCAGTCATGGAGCAGATGGGTAAGGGATGCTATTGATAGCTTTGCTGATGTATGCTTCTGGTTGTTATATTGACTCCCTACTTCCATAGCTGTGATATGGAGCACAATACATGTACCCTACAGATAGCCCTCATTCACATGGGGGGGGGGGGGGTCTGCTATGTGCTGCATACAAGCCTGAATGCAGTATGTCACCATCTCTCAGCGAGGTAAGCATCACTATCAGCCAACCAATGGGTGTTATAGCACTCAATTTTACCTGTGCCTACTGTACCCAGAGCCAGTGCTACTATTAGGGTAACTAGTAAGTTACCTAGAGCCCTCTGAGAATGCTTGCTGTCACCTCTCTCCAGGGTCTGCAGTGGCGGCATTGACTAGGAAACTGACACAACGTTTACCTTAAATCTCTGCAACTGTGCCATGGTTTCAGTCTATCCATGCTTCTGTCCTTCTCTAATGCCAACTTCTGGTTTGCCCCAGAAAGGGGGGAAGCAGTGGCAATGGGGGTGGGTGGGGGGTGGCCAACTAGGGTTCCTCCAGTCTTTGAATTGGCCCTGACAGTACCCGTTGCAGAAATGAGACCCTAGCAGATATGCATGCATTGCAAGATAGGTGATGTGCCTTCACTAGCTGAAGTGCACCACTTTCACCAGGGTTGATTTCATACAAGCTTCATAACAGTCCGATATGTGTATTTTTTCACTAGGATGTAAAGCTGCATGTGACCTGAGAAATAATTCAACTCCCACATAACCTTTTAGCATGTTATGACAGACTATTTTCAGCATCACTCACATAACTTTTCATTTCCTAAAGATCAGCCACAGCCAGAGCCATCAGGGCAGCTAGTGAGGAGAGCAGATACCATGGCAAGGGAAAATGGTGCCTCCAACAACCAAGAACCCTTTACACAGCCACTACAAGATCAACAAGTGGCAGATGATCAGCACCAGCACTTTCATTTCCTATCCCAAAGGAGTATGAGAGCTCACAGGAAGATGACCTGGGACATTAGCTAGAGAGGGAGAGTGCAATGATGCTAGCACTGACAGATCTTGGTGTCACCCTTGACTCTTCTCTTTCCTTTAAAGATCACATCTCCTCTGTGGTTCAACACTCTTTTTTCACCCTAAAGCAACTTTGCGCTGTCCGTCCCTTTCTCACCCCTTCTTCCATGACCACTCTGCTCCTTTCCCTTGTCATATCACGACTGGATTACTGTAACGTCTCCCTAGCCGGTCTTCCCCAGTCGCAACTTCACCGCCTGCAACGCGTTCAAAACACCGCCGCCCGCCTTCTTACTCACGCCTCCCGTTTCGACCACATCACCCCTCTTCTTATCCGCTTGCACTGGCTCCCCATACCCTACCGGATTCAATTCAAGTTTCTCATTTTTGTTCATAGGTCGATCCACACTGGAATCCCCATTTTCCTTGCTGATCTGGTCCATCTTCACTCCTCTCACTGTCCTCTCTGCTCCTTTCACGTAAATCGCATGTCTCTTACTTCCCCGTCCCAGGCCCAACTGGAAGCCACCCGTTCCTCTGCCTTCTGTTTCCTCGGCTCTTGTCTCTGGAACTCGCTCCCCACAGCCCACCGCCTGGAACCGACCCTCAAAACCTTCAAGGCCAAACTAAAAACCTACCTTTTCTGCTCCGCCTTTGACCTTCCCCCTCCTACCGCCCCTCTTCCCCCCCCCCCACTGAAGCGCACTTAGCAGCCTACTCCTTTCACTTGCTTTCTCACCCTTTATCCCCTACTCTATTCTTTACCTCTATTCTTTCATTTCCTGTCCATTTGACTTGGCATTCTTTTCTCTTTTCCAGCAGCCTTTGATATGTTTGTAAACCGCTCAGACGCTTTTGTGATGGGCGGTATATTAAGTTCTCAATAAACAATAAACAATCATGTATTCACTGATTGGGATCTGTTTTGCCATCAGGTCTGAATCAGGAATTGGATTGGTGGAGCATATTATGACCAGTGGTTGGAGTGTCTGATGTGGAACAAGTGTGTCAGGTTTACGTCATAAAAGGGACCCCAAACTATTTCTTTTTCTTTGCAAGATGAGTAACTTGGCGATATGAGGCTATATTATCAGTGGATGGAATCTCTTGATGGATATCACTTGAAACAGGGCTCTATAAAAGACCTGTGTCCCGTATGGGATAGTGATTCGTTATTAGCTTGTCTTTTTTGATCGCCTGGTCTCGTCTAAGCTGAAAGATGACCAGATGATTAATGCATTATTAAAGCTAATGGTGATCGATGTGAGATGAGACACCACTGTATCAGATAAGTTTTATCAAGTTTTATGTGTGATGCACTGATACGGCATTTTCACACACTTTTGAGCATTCATTTGCTTATTATTTAAGAATAAAATGGAGGGTTTGTTACAGGGGTGGGGGTATTTCTTTATCCTCCCGAGACAAACGATCCAACAAAAGACTTTTATGGTTTGGTACAAACTTTGAGGATATTGATGGTCAAACTGTTGATGTCTGGATGTTTAGTGGCAATGTGGCAATTAGCATGAGAGCATCTAATGACTTCTTTATGGGTATCATTAGGTTCACCCATGTTAGTGCGCTGCACATCAAGGTAGCCCATTGTAAGTTAGATACTGGAAACATGCTGTTGATGTCCTTGACAGCTATTACTGAGAATTTGCACTTCATGTGTGTTTGTTTCCCACATTAAATGCAAAACCTTAGTGGGCTAAGTAAAAGAGGGCCAATGTTTGGTGTAAGTCACTATGAACCTTGTGATACAGTGTTACAGGAAGTTCAAAAAAATATTTTCTGGAAGTGTGAAGACCAAAAATGTTTGTTTTGTTTACTTTTTCAGGTCTTTTAATGGGGCTTTTCATTTTTTTTTTCTTTAAATTTGCTTTGGAGGAAATGTTGCTATTAGCACACATGATCACTCAATAGGGTGCACTATTGAGTGAAATTGTGGGTTATGGGTGAATAGCATCTACTACTATGCAATAGTGAGTGCTATTGAGCAATAGGTTGCACTATTAATGACAGATGGGAAGTGACAAAATTTTGTGGGGGGTTTTCTTCCATTGTTCAAAGATTTTATGAAATGTATGAAACGGGAAATATGAATTTGCAAATCTCAGTGCACATTTGTGAAAGAAGGAGTGTCTGTATTTCACATTTCTGGTAGGCTGAAAATGCCTTTTCCATATTGTCCTTCTAGACCAGTCCAAACAAATGGGTCGCCAGCAACAGATTGGTGGAGACAAAGAACCAATGAAAAGCCTAGATTTCCATGACATCACTCCAATGTCTATATTCGTCCAGCCCCAGAGCTCTCCTCAGTATTTCTTTTTCTCCAGCAGATGTTTGATGGATTTTCTCCTCTCTGAAGAAAATCTGATGATTGAGAGAAAAAGATTGATTAAACTCTCATGAACCTTGAAGGTGACTGTCTCACTTGAGCGCAACGTGGGAGGCTCCACTAGATTGTGGCCTTTTGGGTAGCCATAGGAGGAGGGAAACCTGGTTCAGCTTCATGCTCTTCTCATAAGAGTCAATTAAGCAGCCATAAAATTGGAAGGATCTGGAAGAGTGCAGCAGCCTCGCATAACTCAATGTCTCATTCCTCCTACTCTGTTCCCACCTGCTGTCTCCCGAAGATCTCTCAGAGGGATCTGCTTGCCAGCTACCTGAAATGCAGTGCTGTAAAAGCCAGTGAAACAGTATCATGGGAGTAGAGCTGAAACTGGCATGGATCCTCTACCTGGGGTTCTCACGAGGTGAGTACCAAGGCTTGACCTCAACATTGTCCTTGTTGAGGGCTCCTGATTCTGTCTGTGTGGGATGCAATTCAGGGTAGACTGCTGATGACCACTGGTGCTGTGTAGGGGTTCCTGACATTTCCTAGATGCATTAATAGTGTTTTCTCTTCTTGGGCACCTGGCGGTCACATGATCTGCCCAAGCGGCTACAACGTGCATTCCTACCCTAGTGCCTGTAATGTGCATTTCAATAAAAGTGCAGTTAACATGCACTACCATAAAAGCACAGTCAATGTGCGCCAGATTAAAAGTGCAGTTAACACATGCCAGAGTAAAAGCACAGTTAATACGTGCCTTCAGGTCGCCACAGCCTTAGTGTATGCTGTTGTGATATTTCCCTTAACTCTCTATGTCTCCTTCCAGGAAACAGTGTATGACTGGGGCAAGCAAGGTGCATTATCTCCAGATTCTGGACTCTGCTTTTCTGGCATGGCAGTTTCTGAGTCATCTTTAAAGGGCCTGTTCCCCGTTTTTCAGCAGGGTGGTGCAATTAGTCCAGCCTTGCTTTCCTCACGGTGGAAAATGAAGGATGGTGTTATGGGTAGGGATATCCAGCTGGCCGAAGGATCTGGCAACCATGCTATGAGCTGCTCATTGTCCTCTAGGGGGTCTGTGGTGGCTTCTTCTCCCTGGTGTTGGGAGTCATTTTCAAGAGTCATTTCTGGATTGTCCTTCCCAGAATTCTCCTTTTAGCAGCAGGTCTGGTCCTTCTGGCATGGAAATTCAGACCCTGGAGCCTCTGGGTGACCCCAGGCACAGTCTCATCTGGGGCAGGCAGAGAGTGGAATCCCCGTTCAATTGCCTTTGGCAAAGTGTCCCCAGAGTGGGGCGCCCCCTGGAAATGGGGAACAGCAGGGAGCTGTTCGACATTTTGATTATGACTTCAATTAAGATGACTCAGTACTGGGAGAGCGAGCCATTGCACTTGGGAGCTGACGCGTTGTCACTCTTGCGGAGCTGTGCAGTGGGCTGCCTGGAAGAGCGGAAAAACAAACAGCAGGCATTTGGAGGATGTTCCCAGGGCTGGAGAACCCCCCCCCCCTTACCTGCTCTACAAATTCCAGAGGTCCCTGAGTACAGGTGGAGAGCGAGCCGTTGCACTTGGGAGCTGCCACGTTGTCACTCTCGCGGAGCTGTGCAGCGGGCTTCCTGGAAGAGCGGAACAACAAACAGCAGGCATTTGGAGGACATTCCCAGGGCTGGAGGACCCCCCCTTTACCTGCTCTACAAATTCCAGAGGTCCCTTACGCAGCCACGTGTCGCGGCCTGCGTGGCGTGGTCTAAGGGGTGTGGGCAAAGGGGCAGGTCACGCCCCTTTGGCGCTCGTGAGGAGCTCGTATTGGGACTTTGTCTTGGTGTCTGTCTGTGGAAATGTATAAGCATAAAGGTAAAGCTGACGTTAAGTCAGGAGAGATTGTTCAAGTTGGTAAGATGGTGGGCCCTATGGACAAATACCTAACTGTCCCACTGCCTGATATTCCGTCACCGGAAGGGGTTTTGTTAAGCCCCGATATTCAGTCTCCTCCCCCTCTCCCATATGTCCCTTTCTCATCCACTGTTTTGGTGAGTCCCCCTGATATTTCTCCTCCGTTACCACGCCCTGTTTATCTGGCGTCCGCTGAAAAAGGGATTGTTCCCCCCTTTTCAGGGGAAGTGACTCTTACAGATATATGGACTGCTATTCAAAGTATCGATCTATGATTATCCTCTACTGTTACATCTTTATGTAAATTTTCTTAAGAAACTGTCAGTAAATTAAAATGTATAGATCAACAATTAAGTGAATTTACTAAGTTAGCTGCTCGTGATAATAATCTTGCCTTAATTCGTGATTCCTCGTCTCTTTCTTATCGAGTAGAAACGCTGGAGAATCAGTCTAGAGCGCGTAACTTACGTTTTCTTAATTTTCCTCTGACTCACTTATTGTCTCCAGGTATATTGCTTGAAAAGTATTTTACTGAAATTCTTCATTTAGATGGTGTTTCTGATATCTTCCATATGTATTACTTGTCTGGAGGTTCTGCTCCTGTACCATTGGCTGGAGGGGATGATATCCCCTCGGCTGGGTCAGTTGGTCAAAACCTCACAGATTTCCTGGAGGATTCTGCTGATGTCATCTCCAAACGTAGCACCTTGGTGCTGTTTGGATCTGAATCAACTAAATTACGTGTATTGAGAGCCTACTTTAAGTGTAGGGAGGCTCTTTTTTGTGGTTTTAAACTCCAGGTATTTCCGCATGTGGGCCATGCAACCCAGTCTCGGCGTAAGCAGTTTCTAGGCTTGAAAACTCGTGTAGTGACTTTAGGGGCTTCCTTTTTCTTAAAGTTTCCATGTTGTTGTATTATAGTGTTGAGAGGACAAGCATATATATTTACTAATGTAATTTCTTTGTTAACTTTTTTAAATGAAAAGGAGGCTGTTGGGACTTAGTGGGAAGAAGGATGGGTTTTTTTTTCGAGCTCCCCTTTGTGGAGTTAATACTCCTAGGGGCTTGTTTACAAAGCCGCGGTAGCGGATCGCGATCGTTATCGGAGCCGTGGCCCCATTGATTTCAATGGGGCCGCGACTCCGATAACGATCGCGAATTGCTACCACGGCTTTGTAAACAAGCCCCCTAGTTTCTTATTTCTTTTATGGTTATTATTGGATGGCTCCTCTCCCTTGATGTGTATCTATTTTTGTGAGTTCAATACTTTCTTGGTTCACTATATTATTGTATTTTCTTACCTTACTTTTATATTGTTTATTCAAGGAAAATTCATAAATAAAAATGGGGAAAAAAATGATGACTCGGTACTGGGCTCTGATGTGGATGAAGATGTACTCTCGCCTTCAGAAGATTGTGAGGAAGCCAGTGTGATCCACATATTCTGGAAGGAGGAGCTTACGGCATTGATTGCCAGGGTCTCAATCACCTTGAAATTGATGGATCCTTCTGTCACGGAGCAGGAGTCAAAAGTACATATGCTCCTTCAAGGGCTATGAAAATCCACTACTGTATTCCCTTTCCCAATATGATTAAGGATATAATTTGGTCAGCGTGGGACTCTTCTGACTCCCTGCTGGGTTAAGGGTGTGTAATAAGATCTCCGCTTTCCCTGAGAAGGAGTGCATTGAGTGGTTTAGCATTCCCAAGGTGGATGCACAGGTCACAGTGGTAACCAGAAAGACCACCATTCCTGTGGAAGGTGGATCAATCTTAAAGGATTTTCTGGACCATAAGATGGATTCATTGTTGAGAAGCCAGTTCACCATGGCAGCATCTATTCTGCAGCTGGCGGTATATTCCAGCCTGATATCTTGAGCCCTGCTTCAGTGGATTCAATCTCTTATGCCGGATGATATTACCCCTCTTTTGGCTATGGCCTTCCTTTCTGATGCCATGTATGACCTGGTATGTTTTGTGGCCAGGAATGGTGCCCTGATGATGGTGTCATGATGTTGGATTTGGTTCCGGCACTGGGCAGTGGACACATTTTCCATAGCCCAGTTGACCCACCTGGCTTTTCAGAGGAAGCTCTGTTCGGAGCCTATTTGGACAAGTTGGTGAAGGACCTGGGCAAGACAAAATCTTAACACCTTCCTGAAGACAAGTCTAAAGGGCCTGTGAAGTGGGCTGGTGCCCCTTCTCATCAGCCTCTGCCTGTTCACTGAGGACATGCAGACCAGATTCCCTGGGGTCTATGGACTCTTATTTTCCGTCCTTTAGTGGAATGCATGGGCCGGGGACTTAATCTCTTCCAAAGGAGAACCCTCCTGGACTGTACAAGGAAAGTTTGGAGATCCATTCCCTGGTTCCTCCAGTTGGAGGCAGGTTTTGCCTTTTCTTTCAGGATTGGGCCCAGGTTACCAAGGATTGATGGGTGCTAGACACTATTCAGTTCAGCTATGCCTTGGATCTGATTTTGGATGCCTTTGTCATCTCCCCTTGTGGGTCTGCAATCAAAAGTGCCGCTGTGTGGACCACCTTGGATATGTTTCTCCACTAAAGACATTGATGCCTTTCCTGCCAGATGAGCAAGACAAGATCAGATACTCCATCTATCTTGTGGTGCCCCAAAAGTACGGTTCCTTCCAATCCCTTCTGGATCTTAAGGGGTTCAATGAGCACTTGCAACCTGCATTTCTAGATAGAAACATTGCACTCAGTGATTCAAACAGTATGTCGAGGAGAGATCTTGGGCTTCTTGGGATCTGGCCGATGCATATTTTCTTATCTCGATCTGGATGGATCAGCAAGGTATCTGCATATTGCCATGCTTGGCTCTCACTATCAGTTTTCTGCACTCCCTTTCAGGCTATCCACTGCCCCGACGATGTTCTGCAAGGTCTTGCTAGTGACAAGTGCAGCACTGCAAGGCCAAGGGATCTGTGTTAATATTTATCTGGACAACTGGCTTATCCAGGCCCATTCCTTTCAGAAGCATCTCGGGTGGCATCCCTGAGTGGTGTTCTTCTTAGAAAGCCTCGGCTGGGTGTTTGATCGGAGAAAGAGTCAGCTGTGGCCTTTCCAGTTCCTGGAGTTTCTGATAGCATGTTTTGACACTTGAGTGGGCAGAGTTTCCTGCCAGAAGAGAAAGTCAAATGACTGTTGGATTGCCTGACACTGTTTTGTTTGCAGTAGGCTTCTAGAGTCTGGGATTATCTTCGGCTCCTCAGATTGATGTCGGTAACCATAAAGATGGTGCTGTGGGCACATGCATCTGCTACAGTGGTCCTTGTTGACTTGGTGGTCTCCAAGTTCTCTAGAGTTTGAACTCAGGCTTCCGCTCCCATTGATGGTGAAGTCCAGCCTGCGGTGGTGGCAGCAGCCCTATCATCTGAAAAAGGGTATGGCTGCTGGACGATTTCTCCTAGATCCTCCTGACGATGGACGTCAGCTCTCAGGTAGAAGAGCCTGTTGCAAAGACCATATGGCCCAGGGCTGTTGGAACCACAGGGAAGTGGTATGGTCCATCAACCACCTCAAGGTGAGGGCCATCAGGTTGGTCACTGATGAGGACGGGCAGTAAGAGTATTTTCAGACACCACAGTGGTGGCTTATGTCAATTGGCAAGGCAGTACAAAGAGTGTTAGGTAACTCTGGAAATGGCTCTCCTATTTGTCTTAATGGAAAAGAACCTCTGTCAGCTCAGCACATTTCTGTGGTGGATATTCTGGAAGTGTACTTCCTTAGCTGGCACTCTCTGGACCCTGGAAAGTGGAAGTTGAGTTAGGAGGTGTTTCAGTTGATTCTGCACTGCTGGTGTGTGATGGTGACTCGCTCTGATGGTGACTCGCACCAATGCCAAGTTTGCTGCTTCTTTAGTTGCCACATGGAAATGGGGTCTGAGGTCCTTGTTGCCCTTGTGGCCAAGTCAGTAAGTGCTGTATGTGTTTCTTCCTGGTGGGGCATGTGATTCGGCGTATGGACTGCCACCCAGGCAGGATTGCTTTGGTGGCACCAGAATGGTTGAGGAGAGCGTGGTTTAAAGACCTGAAGCAACTCCTGCAGGCAGGCACCTCCTTTTCAGTTGCCTCTAGCTTGGAGCCTATTGTGGCAGGGACCTATCATCCTGGAGTACCCGGTCCCCTTCTCTTTATTGCTTGACTCTTGGAAGGAGTTGGCTAGTGCATAACAGCAACTCTCCAGGAGTGGTCTTTACTCTGCTCTGAGCCTGGAGGAAGTCTACCAAAGTGGCATACATATGGACCTGGTGCCTCTTTGAATGATGGTGCAGCACTCAGCAGTTGGCTCCTGAGATGACCAAGTTGCCATCTCTTTTGGCCTGTGTACAAGATGGCCTGTGGAAGAGCCTTTTGCTTAGCTCCCTGAAAGTTCAGGTGGCAGCTTTGGCCTGTTTCTGAGGTCCGGTGGCTGGTAAGTCTCTAACCTTGCTCCCGGATGTCTCACAATTTCTACAGGTGGTTCAGCATCTGCATCCTCCCCTCTGTTCTGTGATCCCTTCCTGGGATCTGCGTCTGGTGCACAGGGCCCTATTAGTGGCACGTTTTGTGCCATTGAAGCATGCAACTTTAAAGGATTTGATGCTGAAGATGCTCTTCTCGATTGTGATTTGTTCCACAAAGTGAATTTCCAAGTTGCAGGCTCTGTCTTGCTGAGATCCTTATCTGTCTGCGATGGAGGTAATTTCCATTTGGCCCATTCCTTTCTTCTTGCCTAAGGTACCTTCTCCCTTTCACGTGAATCAGGTGGTCTGTCTGCCTTCCTTCTCAAAAAAGCAGTGTCAGGGGAAAGGATAAGGATCTCTGCCTTGTGGATGTCCAGAGGGTGCTTCTCCAGGACTTAGAGGTTACAAATTCCTTCCTTTCATAAGTCCAACCACTTTTTTGTGCTGTTTGCTGGCCCACGCAAGGGTGGCACAGCGACTATGTTGCTTTTGGGGCCCTGGATTGAAGAGGCCATGGACTCGACATATCCATTGTAGAACTGGATGACTCCGGAGGATTTGCATGCCCATTCTACCCGAGCACAAGTGTCCTCATAGGAGGCGCAGAGCTTGGTAGCACCTGCAAAATTTGTTGGGCAGCAACATGGGCATCACTTTCCACTTTTGTCAAGCATTACCACTTGGATGTACACGCGTGAGCAGACATGGCATTGGCTCAAGGGTTTTGTGAGCTGCTGTGTTTCTTTGCACCCAGTGGTATTGTAGCTTTGGTTCACCCCACTTGTCTGGACTGGTCTTGCAGGATGATATCGAAGGTGACATTTAACCTACCAGTTAATGGCCTTTCCTTGTGTCCTGCTAGATCAGTCCAGGGCCCGCCTCTAAAACTATTTTTGCTCTGTTCTTCTGCAGTACCCTTGGGCCCACTATGATTTTTATACTTGGCTTTGCAGGTTCATCTTCTACTGACAGCTTTCTGTTAATGCTTTGCTGTACATAGTTCTCTACTGTTGATTATGCATTGTTGCCCAGAATTGAAGTTGCATAAGGCTTGCCATGTTTCTCCCATATGCTTTGGGATGAATACTAAGACCTCTGGTGGCTGAGGCAAATAGAGGCATGGGAGTGATGCAATTGAAATCTGGACTTTTCATTGGTTCTTTATCTCCACCAATCTTCTGGTAGGGGAACACAACAGGCCTGGATTGGTTTCTGGACTGGTCTAGCAGGACTCAATGAAAAGACATTAACTGATAAGTAAAATGTCACATTTGAGTGCATCCTGCATAAGGGGAGGCAAAGGAAGGGTAAGATGCTGAGGATAAGATAGAGAATTAGTAAAGACAAAAGGTAAGGATGGGAAAGTCGTAACAATTAAAGATGATATGGAGATGATTGAAAAGGAGGAGACAGAGAGGATAGGAGACAAGGAGGAGGGCTGGAAGGGTAGAAGGGAAGAAAATAGAGTGGAAAGGCAGAAAGAAGTGAGAAAATATGGTGGAATGGTTAAAGATGCCAATGAAAAGGATCCAAGATGGCTGCATAGCCGCAGCTGCTGAGGACGTGTTTTCTTGCAATGAACCAAGAGAAAGAGGAAGCCCTGGAAATATTTTCCTGATCCATCAGGGATCCCCCTGAGCTCTATTTCCACTATGGGACCCATGGATTTCTTTGTTGAGCAGGCTGAGTGCTAGCAAGCAAAATCTGGCATTTCTCCAGCTGTGTTGATGCCGGTGTCGGTTGGCACGGTGTCGTCCTCGGGGTATGAGCTATCGCTAGATTTGTGTTTACCTCCTGTGTTGCCTGCCGGGTTTCTCAGCCTGAGTTCTTCCGGGTCAGCCAGCTCATTTCCTGGGTTGGTAGTTGCCCCGATGTGAGGAGGTGCACTTGAGCTGTCTCCATCACCGAAGCCTTTGACTGGAACATCACTCCTAGCCACAAGAGAGAACCCAGCCAGTGAGAACCTGATGTGAGAGTTGCTGTCAGTTCCTCAGCAGCCCATAGTGGATGGTGGGAGTAGAGACGTGGTTGGAGTGTCTAACACTCCCTTTGTGCTGGAGCGGCCAGAAAGATTTTCCCTTGAATCAATTTGGACTGCAATTTCCAAGTTGGGTGAGACTATGGTATCAAATTCTAATAAGATTTTATAGCTGTTCATTATAATACTGCTAATAATTTATATGATATTTCAACTGTGAAAGAAGCAGTTGAGGACTTGAAAGGTTTTCAACAAAAGCTGGAAAATTCCCTTTCTGCCTTTGTTAAAGATATGGTGTTGGTAAAATTTAAAACTGAGACTCTGGAAAACCAGGTTCATTCTGCTAATTTGCATCTGTTCAATTTCCCTCACTCCTCACTAGTTTCAGCTAGAGACATGTTTAAAAAATATTTGGCGGATGCCCTGGGGATTCCATTGAAGTCTCAGCCACCTCTGTCCAAGATATACTACCTTCCTACTGGCAAGAAGATACTGGGTGAAGTCTCAAAGCAATCCCTTACAGGATTACAGCATGTGGGTATTTTGAAATTATCAAAGGTTTTGGAATCCTCTGATGTGGAAACTGTTGTTCCCACAACATTATTAATTACTCTTGCATTGTCATCAGACCGTGAATGGTTGCTTAGAATGTATTTCAAAAAGCGTGCTGTTCCTTTCAAGGGGTTATTGGTACGCATATTCCTGGATCTAGCCCGGGAAACACAGAAAAGGCATAAGGATTTTCTTCTCCTGAAGCCGGGGGTGACTCAATTAGGGGGTTTATTTTTCCTCAAATTCCCATGCAAGTGCTTGGTGAAATTACAGTCTAAGGCTTGTGTTTTCTATGATCCTAGTCAGCTGGCGGTCTTCATCAGCTCTCGCCTTACTGGTGTCTCTTAGGTTTTGTAGGTTATAATGCAATGTATTAGTATTAGCTTGCTGATTATGCAGGATGGTTGCTTACTTCCCGAATGATGTATAAATTATATTTTTCTTCGTCTTGGATTCAGCTCCTTTTGGGTTTTGGGCTAGAGAGAATGGGGCTGTATTTCTTTTTCTTTTTATTGGAATAATGTGTGATTAATCTGTTTTGGATATTTCTTTACCTGCCCTCTTCTTTTTCTGTACAAGTTGTTTTGCTTTGTATGTATGTTTAAAAGTGATAAATAAAAAAAAAAAAATAAATAAAGCTGCCAATAAAGGGAGAAAAAATGGAAGCTGCTAAAAGAAAGATTGTTAGGCCAAGAGATAAAGTGAAGAGAGAGAGAGAGAGCTCAGGTCCCTGGTAGTGGCAGTGAGAGAACTAAAGAACCAACGTGACCATTCTATCCCTGTAAAAACAAAAGTATTCTTCAAGAATACTGTAATATTCTTATAAAGATGTAAGAAACTGTAGCAGTACATACTGAGCATTTTTGATACTTAAAAAATGATTGTGGGTGCCTGGGAGGGAGTTAATGGCACATCATGGTTAGCGTAGGCCTTTTGGGCATGCACTATTCATGCCTGTTGCCATTAGCATTGGTGCACCTAATGCCACCTCAATAGTACTAAATGTTAGCATTTCATGATCATCTGGGGATGGGATGCAGCATGCACATGAGTAAATAAACCCCCCAAATCAGGAAAAGTTCATGAAAAATGAAAACTACCCAATTATTTTCTTGCCTGTGTACATCTCTATCATATGGTGGATACATGGGAAATGGATTGAAGGGATTAAGGGGCTAGGTGCCTGATTCTAGGATATGAGTTGTGGGGCTGCATGTCCCAGCAGGATGTGCAGCCTCGCAAACCATTCGGGCCCGATTCCTCCTCCAGCTCCCCTGTACGCCCTGAGTATCAGGATGGGGAGAGCCGGCAGGAGGGGGTGGGCCAGCCCGGAAGGACAAATAGGGCCAATTCAGATCATGGCCCTGTATGTCCTGCTGGCCCATGTGGGAATGCTGCTTATTCCACCTCAAAGGTGGAATAAGCAGTACAAAATTGGTGATTAGGCCCGGGGATCCCCTCCCAGGGCTGGGGCTGGGTGCGGGGGGTTTCCCTCCGCCGCCTGATCCAGGCCACAGCAGGCCAGCTGTGGGTCAGGCAGTGGGGAAAAGGGGGCCTGAAGCTGTGGGAGTTGGGGTCACCTGGGGGGAGGATGTTCCCACAGGCGACAGGGGCACACTGGGCCATGCTCTGGCCCGATTCTGGTTACTGTGGGAACGTTTTGTTCTCACCGGTCCAAACAGGCCCGTCTTGCTTGGAGCCGTCTGGACAGCCCTGATGTACCCCAACCTGAATCGGGCTCCACGTCATGGAAAATGTATAATTAGCTGATATGTGTTGCTGCTAATCAGATACTCTAATACTGTGGTCATGGCACTGAATTTTTGGGAGAATTACAACTGCTATTAAGCAGCATTCCATGCTGTAAACTGGAAGGGAGAGTGTCAGGAGAGCAGATTCAAATAATTCACTGGATTCATCCTACTCTTGGTGATATATGATACTGATAAATCAAACTTTGATATGTCATACAGTTTGAAAGCAATTACCTTTTAGTGGCACACTGAAAAATAACAGCTTGAATTAACACTAACAAGTGCTGGGAAATTACTGTTTTTTTTAAATGACAAGCCTCTTACTTCTTGCCATTTTCAATTGACTATTATGCTCTGGGGATAAAGACAGATGGTCATATTGCCTGCCCGCTAAGCCACAAGAGGCTTATTATTACAATTGTTTTTCCACAATTTAGAGACTTGAAATTCATGGTCATCATGGGCTGGGTTTGTGCAAAATGCTCTACAAAATGAAAAAAAAAAAGATAATCACACCAACTATGCAATTTAACTTTTGTATTATAAAATTTGACTGTCACGCTGTCAACCAGGGCAACGTCTCTTATATATGACAAGTCCATGGTTTGTTTTTTTATTTTGCATTTGCATTCATATATTCAATTGCTGATGTCATAAACATACAGCGATCTCTTGGCATTCTGAGAGATAAGGTAGTGATACCGACAGTCCCTAAGAGCCACAGGCAGGTCACGTTTTTAGGATGCTTCTAATGCCTCAACTGTGTTTCACACCCTTAAGAGGAGAACCCTGTTTCACTGGCCAATTGGTGAGTTCATTGAGAAGGGAAGGACTGGTCCATAGGAGGAAGTGGGTAGTCATGTACCCCTTTACAGCATAAATCACTCTTCCATAAAAGACCACTTACCCAGCTTGGTTCCATAGCCTACGATAGCTTGCCTTGCTTCAGCTGTGACTGACACTCTTAAGAGGACAGTGCTGCTTCACTGGACAATTGGTACATTTAGTGAGAAGGGAAAGACATCTGGGTGAGGAGAAAGTGAATAGTCATGCCCCACCTTGGCACTATTCCAAATGCTGTAATGCCACTCACCCATAAAAAATCACTTAGCCAGGTGGATTCTGCCTAGGAGTCTTTGACTAAGGGGCACGTCATGACACCTTTGAACGCCATATGGAATGCTACTTAATATGCTGTATTGCCTTGCTGACTTCCATTCAGAAACACTGTGGGGTCTGGTGAACATTTGGAACTTATTCTAGTGCATTCTGTAGTAACATGTGCTGATCTAAATGTTTGTATGAATGTGGTATTCCACATGCAATCAGGAAAGTGTGATATGGATGAATGGAGAGGTTGAAGAGATAAGAGGGCAGGAAGCTATTTTGAAATCAGTAAATGTATATACCTGATTGATGGGATGGTTTAAAGATAATGTGCAAGCTAATTGTATTCCAGTTAAGGCAAGATCAATGTGAATAAATTACACAATTTTTGTGAGTTTATTAAAGAGGGAGAGATTAATTATTTATTACAGAAACTTGGTTAAATTCTCATGGGGGAGTTATGGATGAGCTGGTATGCCCTGAGGAGTATCAGTATGTGCATATGACTGGAAAAAGGCAAGTGGGGAGGATGGGGGGTAGCGTAGATTTCTTGTTGTTCATTTCATTTCACTCCTGTGTCTGTTGCTTCTTCATTAGGGCGTGAGTGTTTGTGTGTGTGATTTGAGTGAGAGATTAAGATGTGTGTGTTTGGTTTATAGTCCACCTACTACAGAAAATAGAAAGCTAGACACGGGGTCAGCAGGTCCTGAACCATTGCCTCTCCAATTTCAAATCCACCATCCCTTGAATTGAAGGACCATCATGCAGTCCTGGAAGTGGAGGAGGTGAGAAAATCCCAGGAACAGGAAGAACCTATATGTGGTGTACTTATATTTCAGTAAAGCCTTTGACACTCTTCCACACATGCAACTTATAAATAAATTGAGCACTTTAGGGATGAACCCTGAAGTGACTGACTGGGTTAGAAACTGGTAGAGTGGGAAGAGACAAAAGATACTGGTAAATGGAGCACATTCTGAGAAGGACATTACCAATAGTGTGCTTCAGGGATCTGTCCTTGGTCCAGTTCTTTTCAATATTTTTGTTAGTGATATTACAGAAGAGCTATTGGGTAATGTTTGCCTCGTTGTGGATGATACTAAAATCTGCAATACAGTAGACACCCAGTAAGGTGTAGATAGTATAAGGAAAGATTTTGTGAAACCTGAAGAATGGTTGTACATTTGGAAGCTGAGATTTAATGCTAAAAATTGTAGTTGATATGGAAGGGCAGACTGGATAGGGCCATTTGGTCTTTTTCTGCCAGGGTCATGCATTTGGGCTGCAAGAATTCAAGGGAGCAGTACAGTATATGGGGTGAAGTACTTCTGTCCATCAAAGAAGAGCGCAGCCTGGGGTGATTGTTTTTGATGATCTTAAGGTGGCTAAACAGGTAGAAACGTTGCTGGCAAAATCCAGAAGAATGCTTGGGTGTATAGAGAGAGGAATGGCCAGTAAGAAAAAGGAGGTGATACTGCTTCTGTATAAGTCTTTGTTGAGATCTCATTTGGAGTATTGTGTGCAATTCTGGAGCCCACACCTTCAAAAGGATATAAACAGGATGGTGTCGGTGCAGAGGGTAGCTACCAAAATGGTCAGAAGTCTTTGTTACAAGGCATGAGGACAGACTTAAAGATCTCAATATGCATACTTTGTAAGAAAGGCAGGAGAGGGAAGATAAGATAAAGATTTTAAACACCCCTGTGGCATAAATGCACAGAAGGAGAGCCTCTTTCAATTGAAAGAAAGCTCGGCAAAGAAGAGGCATAGGATGAAAGTGAAAGGAGACCGATTCAGGAGTAATTTGATGAAATATTTCTTTGGGGAAGAGTGGTAGATGTATAGAATAGTCTCCCAATGGAGGTGGTAGAGAGTGGATGATCTGAAGTCAAGAAAACATGGGACAAACACAAAGGATCTCTAAGGGAGAAAGAGGAACTATAAGACCATGTTGCCCTGAATGAGCCTGATCTTATCTGATCTCAGAAGCTAAGCAGCATTAGACTTAACTAGTACTTGGATGGGAGACCTCCTTGGAATACCAGATGCTGTAGACTTACTGTGTGAAAGAAAGGGCTGGCAATCTACTTTCAGTCACACCTTGCTAAGAAAACTCAGGGGCTGAGTCAGCAGGAGTCCACACTGACTCAATGGCATACAACAACAAAGCTTAGTAACTGGTATGAAAGTACAGACTGGACAGGCCATATGATCTTTATATGCCATGGCTTTGGGAAGAATTGTTACATGCGATTGTGTCTGTGTGACTAGAATTTAGTGAGTTTCTTATAGAGTGACTTCAATGCACTGGCGGATGAGGGTTATTCTGATTATGCCATTTTGTTATTAGATACTTTGAGGTATATGGAGCTATCACACATAGTGCTGTCTGCAACTCACCAATCTGATCATATTTTGGATCTTGCTTTTGTTTTTTCTTTAAAGAAAAGAGCTTTTCAGATAACTTTGATGTATCCCATTCCCTGGTCAATTCATTTTATGACTGTGTTTTCTTTTAAATTAGGACAGTGCATGGAGCAGTTAGAAGTATTTTATGCAAGGGAGGGCAGAGGTCGGATTGATGGTGGTTTTGATAGGATCATGCTACTGTTGGGAAGTCAGAAGTTCAAGTAAGGGACTGGTTAGAGGCCCAGCAATAAGTTATTAATGATGTGCCCGTATTAAAAAATATTCATGTTACAATAAAGAATAACTCATGGTCTTCTCTAGATTTCTATGTATTGAGACATCAACTGTGAAGGCTGGAACATGTGTAAGTGAGGTCCAAATCTTTAGTGGATAAGAATGTGTGGAGGAAGAAGGCAATACAGAACGCTAAGAATGCCTTCTTTTCCTTGTCAATTGGAAAATCTAGCAACAAACTTAAAGCATCATTTAATGTAGCTGGGCACTTGCTAGGACATGGCAAGGGACTGACAGGTCAAAATCTGGTAAGTTCTGAGGCAGAGCAATTAGACAATTATATTTGTTCAGAAAATTGTAGGATTGAAGGAGAGATTTGGTATGGGTAGTCATACAGATGTTTGCTTGCAAACTGATGAAGGTGGGTAACCTTTGAGAAAATTGAATAGTCGGTTGGAATTTAAGGAGCTTGCTTTGGTAACAAAGAATAGGGTGAAACAACTTTTAAGATTACTGCATTTGAAGTTCTCCCTGGTGGATCCTGTGCCATATTTGTTGTTGTTAAGTGCCGTCGAGTTGGAGTCGACTCATGGCGACCCTCTCGATAGCTATCCTAAATTGTGTTCGGTCTCCAGTCAGGCGGCTCATTGTTGACAGACTGGTACCCGTAGCTGCTGTTATTGTATCGATCTATCTCATTGCTGGCCTTCCTCTTTTGCGTTGACCTTCTATCTTGCCAAGCATAATGTCTTTCTCTAATGATCTCTCTCTTCAAATGATGTGTCCAAAGTATGAAAGTCGAAGTCTTGTCATCTGAGCTTCTAAAGAAAGCTTAGGTTTGATCTCCTCTAGTACCGACTGGTTTGTTCTTCTGGCAGTCCATGGTATACACAGTATTCGCCGCCAGCACCATAATTCAAAGGCATCAATTTTCTTCCTGTCTGTCTTTTTCACTGTCCAGCTTTCACATCCATATGATATTGAAAATATCATGGCTTGAACAAGTCAAATCTTTGTATGGAGAGAGCCATCTCTGCTCTTGAGAATCTTATCTAAGTCTTTCATAGCCATTCTGCCAAGAGCAATGCGTCGTCTGATTTCTTGACTGCTTGTTGCTTCTTTATTGATAGTTGATCCAAGTAGGTTAAAGTTGTTCACAATTTCAATTTCTTCTCCTTCAACGATGAACCTGTTGATTATGCCAGTTGTCATGATCTTTGTCTTCTTTACATTAAGGTGCAGGCCCATTTTGAGACTATGTTCTTTGATTGTGAGAAGCAAATGCTTCAGATCATCTTCACTTTCAGCCAGTAATGTGGTATCATCAGCATAGCGAAGGTTGTTGATGACTCTTCCACCAATCTTCACACCTCTGTTGTCTTCATACAATCCTGCTTCTCTGATGATTTGTTCTGCATACAAATTAAACAGGTAGGGGAAAGTATGCAGCCTTGTCTTACACCTTTGCTTATTTTAAACCATTCTGTTTCTCCTTGTTCTGTTCGAACTGTTGCTTCTTGATCAATGTACAGATTGCGCAAGAGAACGATCAGGTGTTCTGGTATACCCATGCTTCTTAATGTGGTCCAGAGTTTCTCATGGTTTACACAGTCAAAAGCCTTGCTATAGTCGATAAAGCACAAATAGATATCCTTTTGGTATTCTTTAGTCTTTTCAAGGATCCATCTCACATCCGCAATGATGTCTCTCATTCCTCGCCCTTTCCTGAACCCTGCTTGCACTTCAGGTAGTTCTTGTTCCAGGTATGGTTGTAATCTCTTTTGAATAATCTTCAGTAGAATCTTGCTGGCATGTGCGATCAGAGCGATTGTGCGATAATTTCCACAGTCAGTTGGATCACCTTTCTTTAGTATTGGTATAGTGCCATATTTACTAAAGCAATATCCTGATGGAATTTCATTGTGGCTAAACAATACCATGAATGTGTCTTTTTATGAGGGCTGTATGCTTTTAATGTTGAAGGAATCTATAGTGATGCCTGTACAAAAAAGGGTGGTTTGGATTTGTCAGGACCAGTTTTAGACTTATTTCCAATTTATTGATATTAGCCAAGGTTATAGAAAAGGAGGTAGCTCTTCAGATAGGGATTTTCTTAGAAGACAATGGTATATTTGATAGGGATAGGTGAGTTTTAGGAGAGGTTCAATGATAGAATTCTTGTTGATAGCAGTGGTGGATATGATATATAAGTATTTGGATAGGAAAGAGGCAATATTACGGATTGCTTTAGATCTGTTTGCCTTCAATATGGTGCATTATTCATGTTTGATAGAGAGGTTAGGGAGGAGGGGTTATGGGTGAGGTCTTGACCTAGCTCAGTTCATTTCATATAGATAGTTTTAACCTTAAAAGGCCTAATAAAATACTGTGTAGGAGGCAGAACATTTCTGGGGTACTGCAGGTTTTGGTACTCTTCCCCCTCTTTTATAATATGTTTCTTTGCCCATTGAATATGTTTGTTTGTTTGTATGGCTGTTCCTTTTCCTATACTGATGATATACAGATTATAGTTTCATTAGACCCCCATCTGGAAGAAGATATACCTGTGATCAACAGGTGTTTGGGTAAGTTATGATTTGGTTCAGGTACAGTTTGTTTGTTCTCAATGCACTGAAGATTGAGGTAGCCATCTTCAGCAGGGAGGGTTGGGTTAGGCTGTCTAGATGGATGATGGTTGAAGATTATGTCCACAAAAAAGTAAATTAAATATCTTAATCACCTTAAATAATCAGGTATTTTTTGGGCCTCAAATAGTAGGCTGTGCAAATTGCATTTTTAAAACTCCACATGGTCAGGCGTTTGGAACCTTTTCTGACCATCTACCTTGTACACTGTTGTACATTCTCATGTGATTAGCCCTCTGGACTACTGCAGTCTACTCTATGTTCCAAATGTTTGAAACAATTGCAGATACTCCAAAATGTAGAGGATTGCAGATTTTCAGAAGCAGGATAGTGTCTGACAGATGCTTGTGGAACTGCTTTGGCTACCTATTAAGCAGTGGTTGCACTTTAAAGTGCTTCAGGCAGGGTGTCCCTCTTATTTGAGGGATGGAATGTGATGGTAAGAACAAACTAGATTGATCAAGTCAGAAGAAATTTTTAGACGGCCCTACAAAGTCAGAGTTCAGTTTGGAATGTTGGTGTTCACAAACGTTTTCAGTAATTGCTCCAGATCTGTGGAGTAAACTTCCACTGATCTTACAAACTGAGGTTAATCTTCCAACCTTCTGAAGAATCATAAGACTTTTTTGTTTACAGCAGACTGCCTTGGATAATGCAGAAAGTTGCTTAGGGGTCTGTTTACTAAACGGCGCACTTGTACGGGGCGCACATGAGCGCTCTAAAAGAGGTATTTAAGTGCTCTTAAGCGCCCCGTACGAGTGCGCGGCACATTAACGGGTCCCGCAAGCGTGCGCCGACAACGCGCACATTTGCGGGACGGTAATGTGCGAAACAGGCGTGGAAAGGAGAAATGAGGGCGGAGGAAGGCCCCCTAGGGGCGGAGAGACGGGGTCAGTGGGCGGAATGTGGGAGGGGGGAGACTCGCCGCACAGGAGCGTGCCCGAATCTCCCAAGAAATATACCGCGAGTCCAACAGTCGCGTTAGAGGTGCTGGGAAGGGAAAGGAAACCGTTTCCGTCAGCAATGTGCAGCACAATACTGGAAAGCCCAAATCCGTGAGCAGTGTGTCCCATGTGCACAGATCAACCTCGTTAATTGCACAGGGCACTAACCACACGGGCGCCGCGCACCTTCGCGCATCTGTCACTCACAGCTTCCCGACGGAACGCCCACTCCTTCTACGGCACCCGCTCTGCACCGCGGACCGCACACCACCGGCCTTTAGTAAACAGACCCCTTAGTTGTCTATAGGAAATAATAATGAAATGAGCAGGGTTTAAGATATTTTGCACTTGATCATTTTTTCTTGTGGTAATGTGGTTGAGATGCAAACGTTTTTGTGATGTGGTTGCAGTGTTCTTATTGCTTAGTATGGACATTTTTCTATATATTATATATTTTTTATTGTTTTGTGTACTGTTTTATGTATTGTATGAATTGTTTAATTGCACTGAATGTATTTACAGGATTACAATAGAAAAGCCTTTTAAAAATAAATAATGAATTATACATGCTACAGATCTGCGTCAAATTACCTCCATTGTATGCAAATCTATCATATGCATGTTCATTACAAAGAGCCTGAATATCCAACCCATTTACAGCCCTCAAGGACTAGAAGTGAACACCACTGGACTACGGCCCGATATGTGGTTAAACTGTTACTTCAAAAAACATAATGACTTATAAATTCATCTCAGTGGATACAGAGCTTCAAAGAAATTTTAAGAGGAAATCGAAGGACCTTCCCCTTTAAAAACATAGCATAAAACTTTCAACATGTCATTATGTTGAACAATACAAAGAACAAATCATTTTCATTATAAACAGAAGTTCTAACGGCCAACAAATTACATCTTTGTATGCAGAATAAATGCATTTTGTTAACATTAAGTTCTTGGTGAAATCATGAAGCTTAAAATGAAAGTAGCAAAACACAAGAAATAATGGGATGCCAAAGTATTAAGTATGAAAAACCAAAAGCTAATTTCCAAAAGAAGCAGGAGGAGGTCATAGGTTTCATCCTGTTATGAATGCCTTCAGAAAATACTTATTTCCATTTTGCTTTTATTAGCAGTATAGAAATGAAGACTGAGGAAGCGCATGAAGGCATGTTTAATTACTTGGGAGAAAATACTTTTAACTTTATGAATTTTAAATAGGACCCCTTTTATGAGGTCATGTAAAGAACTAGATGAAGAATATAGATAATAAACTTATAGAGCAGCAGTGTTTTACCCAATTAAATGTGTTAGTCACTCAATATTGTATCCGAGTGATAGCATTGTTCTTATGGATGGATGTAGCAGGTCCGGGTTCTCATCGACTGCTATGAAATATATGCATCAGTGTAAAAATGAAACATAAGTTACTTTTATTTTGGGCATTCTTTTTAGTGTTTTAGCAGGAGCATTTCAAAATGATATTTTTAAGTACTGAACCTCCTTATTTCTATGTTTAGAGAAGTTGTAGCCGCCTTCTATTTTAGTGGCTAACCATTAATGAACTCCCCATTGGATCAAATGTTAAGATAAACCAAAACGCGCTACATTGAAATACAATACACCAAAGAAGGGCATGTTTACGAAACTATGCTAACCATTAGCAGAGGGATTGCTGCACGCTAAGTATGCCATACTGTTAGCATGGGGCCCCACAATAAATATCCCATGTTAACTGGTTAGCGCATGATTGGGGGAAACTGGGCAGGTTAGGAGTGTAAAATGGGCACTGGCAGTTCATTGCAGTTACCACAGGTGTTATGTGCGCACTCTGTGAATGTTCCCGTTTGCGAGTGTTTACTTAACAGCACCTCAAAGGGTGGCAGTAAGTGCATCTATGTGCTAGTTAGCACGGTGTAGTGTATTCAAACTAGGACAGTCTGTGCCTTCGAGTCAATTCTCCTGGGTTTTCTTGGCAGTGTGGCCAGAAGTAGATTGCCAGGCTTGTTTTCCGAGGCAATTGAGGGTCATGACTTGCCCGAGGCCACAAGGAGTGCTAGTGGGACTTGAACTCTGGTGTATTACCAATGCACTAATGTCAGGATAATGAACACACATACTCCTGAAATTTAGCACGGGCCTCTATGCTACTTTTGCAGCTCAAATGCATGCTAACAGCATGCTCTTTAGTAAGTATGCCCCTGAATGTCTGTGGTCACTGTTTCAAAAACAAACAGAAATGCATTTCAATGAATTATGCTTTTGGAAGCACAGGCATTTTGTCTGTGCATTGAAATCTATTTGTTAAAGTGAGGATAGGGTTTTAATGAAAATACATCTTTTGTTCTTGTGATTGAATAGGCCTAAGTAGCAGAACTGTGCACTTATCCCAGCACTTTTGACCTTTTAATATATTCCTAAATGATCTGAAAATGGGAACAACAAGTGTTGGAAACAGGATACTGGGCTTTATGGACCCTTGGTCTGACCCAATATGGCATATTTAAAAATACATTTAGGCAACTTTTAATAAAATGGTCCCCGTTAATGCTCTGTAGCAAGCAATGCACTAAGGGCCCAATATTCTTCTGGGCAGGCTATGTGCCACTACAGCCCTGCCTGTTGACCCTTAACCCCAGATATTCAATGCCAAGTTTATATATGTTAAAAATGCATATGAATTGGTGTTCTCACTACCACCAAGAGGAGCGCTAAAAAAATTTTTTATCTAACGATATTAAGTGGGCCCTACAAGGGGTGATTAAATAAATTGCCGAAATATATAAGAAGGAAAACCGGTGTGAAAACTTTAACATTATGCCCAATACTGGCCAGACCAATTGTGGCACTTACCAAACCTTTTTCGTTAGAAGGCACATAACACCCACAATAATGTCAAATGGACTGTTCGCTGCTGCGTCATTCAGAAGTAAAAACGCTAGCGCATGCGCTCCAGGCTGATTTTATTTCACCTTGTGGAACGTAAAATGTAGATGATGTAAAATGTGAATGACGCCTTGGGCTAAAAACCGGGATGAATGGGAAGACTAAAATGTATGCATCCAAAATCAAATTCTAGTATACATGTTAAGTGTTCCTCAATGACATTAGTAGGTATATGCTAAAATTAATGCATGCTTGTACTTAAATGAAGGAATTCTATACAAATTAAAATTTAGCACATGTTCACTAGAACTTAAGCTTTAACACACATCTCATAGAAGTGCTAACATTTTAGCTCACACATTGGTTTATTTGGGTCATTGGTTGTACGGGGGTATATTTGAGTACACAATGGAAGAAATGAGGCTGGTAGATAAAGAGATATTTGGAAGTGTGGAAAAGAGGAGAGATGAGAGCTGGACAGTGACAGGAAAAATAGGAAGAGGCCAGAGAGGAGAAAGATTAACACTTACTTGAGCATTTTCAAAATAATTTCACATTTACTTAAGAAACAAACATAAGAATATAAGGATTACTATAGTGGGGCTGACTAAAGACCCATCAAGCCAGGAATCCTGTTTCCAGCACTGGAAAATCCAAGTCACATGTAGCTGGCAGGATTCCCAAAAGTAGCAAGACTCTATGCTGCTTATCACCAGCGCTAAGCAGTAGCTTTCCCGAAAGTCCACGTTAATAATGGTTTGTGGACTTTTTCTCCAGAATATTATTCAAGCCTTTTTTTAAACTCAGATAGAAAAATCACTTTTTACCAGATCTTCCTGCAATGAATTCAGAACAATAATTTTATGTATTGAGCGAAAAAAAAAAAAAACCCACCTCCAATTTGCTTTAAAGGCATTACTTAGTACTCCATGGAACGTTCCCTAGTTTTTGTACTTTTTGAAGGAGTAAACGATTGATTTGCATTTACCTGTTCCACTCCTCACAAGGATTTATAGACCTCTATCATATCTCTTCTCAGCCCTGTCCTCTTCAGTATTTCCTCAAAGGAGAATCATTCCATCCCCTTTATCTTTTTGCTTGCCCTTCTCTGTACTTTTTCTAATTCCGCTATTACTTTGTGAGATGTGGTGATCTGAACTGTGCATAATACTCAAAGATGAGGTTGCACTATAGAATGATACAGAGACATTATGATATTCTTAGTTTTATTTCTTATTCCTTTCCTAGTAATTCCTAGCATTCTGTATGCTTTTTGGTTTCTTTTCTTGGATGGTAACTCCAAATGTAGAACCTAGCATCATGCAGGGTTATTATGCCTTATGTGCACCACTTAGCACTAAGGGGAACTTTTACTAAAGCCCATTAGGTTGTTTCACTTAACATGCATTTAGCATGGAAACTAATGTGAGTTAAGTTGAGGCTTCCACAGTAACTGTCATGTGTGTTGCCCAGCATGTTCCTGGCAGTTACCACATGGATATGTACACTAACGCATGACACATTTAATGTAGGTGCACCTAATGCAACCCATAGAGGTATCATCATGTGCATCCATGCTAACTGCCGCATTGATAGCACGCGATAAGTACCCCCACAACAACTGCAATGTGCTCTCCATTTAGTTAAACATTCTTATATACTGCTAATAATAATCATGCTACACATCATGGTCTACATAATAACAATAGCAGAATAGATTATTTCAACCTCCTCCTTGCTAGTCTCCCTGAGTCATCTTTCTCCCCTTCAGTCTGTTCCAAATTCTGATATGCAGCTAATCTTCCACCAGTCCCATTATACTCATATAACACCTCTTCTTAAATCACTTCATTGACTTCCCTTCCGTTTCCGTATCCAATACAAACTTCTCCTTCCGACCTATAAATGCATTCATTCTGTTGCTCCTCACTACCTTTCCTCTTTCCTCTCTTTCTATACCCCTCCTCGTGAACTCTGTTCTTTCTCTGGCTTCTCTATGCCCTTCTCTTCCACTGCCAACTCCAGACTTCAATCCTTTCATCTTGCTGCTCCTAATGCCTGGAACAAACTACCTCTGTCTTTACTTCAGGTTTCATCTCTCCCCCTTTTCAAATCCATGCTAAAGGCTCACCTCCTTCAGGCTGCTTTTGGATCTTAATTCTTTCTTCTCCTTACACTTCCCTATTGCATCTTCATTCTCATCTATTGTACTGTCTGTCTTGATTAGATTTTAAGCTCTGATGAGCAGGGACCATCTTATTTTATGTATCTGTGCAGTGCTGCATATGCCTTGTAGCACTATATAAGTGATTAATAGTAGTAGTAGTGTTACACTGCTTAGAACCTGCTTAAAATTGTTTTCAAGAATTAGTAAGCATCTTACCTGATAAGTTACCTGTTTGTTATGTTTTCAAGAATAGCTATCTTAAATCATCCAGCATGTTTGGTTTTGCATGTCTCATTCCCTTGGTGAAGAATATGCCAATTTTTCAGATAACAAATTACAATGCAGCATTCTATATTTAGCAATAAAAGAATGATTGAGCATGTCTCCACCATTGTGTTACCACACTGCAGGTGGTAGGGGAGGGGAGGGGATGGGAAGGGGACAGGGGAGATATGTCTGCAGCTACCCACACAAGCAGAAGAGTAGCAGTGAGGTATTAGGCAATTGAGTCATCACAGGTCAGTCATCTAAAGGGGATTGGAGAGGGAGGGATGAATAACAGTGATTGCTAGTGACACAGAGACCCAATTTGTTATATTGCACACATGTAGATTTCTTAATGAAATTGGCAAGATCAATTTAACAATCTCATGAGCTTTTCAAATTTATACTTTATGTAGTGCAAAAACAATTTGCTTAGGTCTGATATATATTTTGCATATCTCTTATGAAACTAAGATCCCACTTTGCTTTCATAATGTGGACTATAATGTGCTTATAGTGTACACTATCCCATCAATCAGTGAATCACTTCCATCCACCAACCCTGTACTTTCAAGTGTGAGAGATCAAAGTCACAGCCGCAGTTCAATAAAACATTCTAAAGCTTATATGGCCAAGAAGAAAAATGATTTTAAAAGAAGTGTATGCAGATCCTGCTCATCATTTTGTTTTAATTTTGTAAAACAAGTGATCAGTATTTCAGAAGCGTACTTACCATGCAAGACGTCTCCCGAGCTGCATTCTAAGTGATGTCATTCAGAAGATGATGGATCAGGCGGCAGGCGTTTGAAAGGTAACTGCTACTGAAAACAAACAAATGCACTTCACTTTCTGCTGCGCAGAGTTGTGCTGTAATAACACTGTGGCCACTGTGATCAAATGACCAACATCGACGGCACTGCCAAAGCCAACATGATTGTATACATCCTGAAAATCATATAAAAGCATGCTGCAGTCTCCTGCGATTTGCTATATTATTAATAGCGCTGCCAGGCTCATTATATTCTAATTTAAAAGCAGATCTAGCAAAGTGACATATGAAGGATGATCTGAGTATACAGCTTACAGAAAATTGCTCGCATCCTTATCTAATTACCCCTGAACATTCAGTTTTACAAGCTTTTCAAATTTGGCACACAACTTTGAAAAATTAGCTTGATAAGTGTCAAAAAGCCTGCAGGAATTACTTTGTGCGTGTGTTTTATTCTGAGAAAAACAGACCACTTTTTCTTTGCTAGGAAAGAATTAGCAAACGGTATCAAATATACTTTTTTATTAGTATGATGATAATTGTTGGCTGGTTTTTTTGAAGCATTCAATATTTTAAGATATATTTCAGTTCCTGACCAGATGATCAGCATAAACGATGCACAGTATTATTTATTTAAACCTTCTTGTATTGTATACTATAAAGAATTGTCATGACAAATAATATTACACAGGTGTGATGATATTTCTACAAACCTCTATTGCATATTTGTTACTTTGAGGCATGTTTACTAAAGCATGCTACCCAGGTAGCACGGGCGCCTTGAAAGTCCGTACTGTTGGTGCTTGGTATGGGTGGTGGTAGTGGCTCCCCATGGCCATATTAATGTTGCAAACTTCACTAACTTCAGGGGGATCAAATTCAGTGCTCCACGCTAGTAATTCAGCTCATACGCATGTTACTAGCATGGGCTTAGTAAACATGCCCCATCATAAAGTTAAGGTTTTGCAGGGAGACCCTGAAGCTATTGAGAGGAGTTTTATGGTCAGATGGGAAGATAAGGGTGATTCAAGGCAATCTGCTGTTGCCAGAGGTGAGGGAGCAGATGGTGCCTCCCTCCAAGGCACCTAAAAGGCGGATTTTCATTAAGGATGCCACCCACCCACTACCTGGACCTTGAGGGTTTCCAGGAGGAGGTGGCCTTTGGTGCCCTTCAGGGGTAAGGTACTATGATGAGACCCTAGGGATTCTGGGGGATGTAGTCCTGAGCCTCCTGAAGGGGTTGAGATTGTAGTTGTGTGCTCATGTAGTTAAAGGCAGGCAAAGAAATTTCTTTTTATGAGGTTTATTTCCCGCTTTGCAGTTCAGTGCAAACAGATGCTAAGAGGTTTTATAGCACAAAAACAAGAGTGAGAAAACCAAAATATACAGGGTTTGCAATGCTGGGCTAAGTGTCCATTAGCTTCTGGATTCACATTCAAATTGTCATGTGACTCTTTCATGAACTGAAACTAAAAAGTCTGGTACAACAGCAAAGCTTCTTATATCCAGAAAAATGCTTTAACTTATCCAACTTTCATAAGTTTTCTCAGTATGATAACAAGTAAGGTAACTTCTGTTATATTTCTTTCATATAACTTTTAAAGCACTTTAATTAATGTCCTTTTCAATGGTACAAGTTGAGCAATCCATTGCTATCTCTTGCTCTGTGGAAGGCAGGGAAACATCTAAGGGCATCTCCTCTTCACAGCTGTTTGCATGCTGTGCTGAAATAGAAGGAAAAACTGCCTTTCTTTCTAGGAATTCCCTGAACTCTGTTAGAAGTAATTCAGCCTGCGTTTTCCCTTTGCTATGCTGAAGTCTTTCTCCTGCTTCAGGTAAACATTGGCTTAAGATGTCTATCACATGGTAATTAGCAAGGCTACTTTTGTCAGCACCACAGTTCGGTGTGCTAATAAAACCCTTCCCCCACTTATCTTTAAAAGTAAGTGCTGGGTTTTCCTTTAAAACTTCAACTGGCTCTGGAGAGTTTCTGAACAGGCTTTTAAAAGTAGAAACATCAGGTTTATCTTGGCTCACGTCTCTCCAATAAGACAGCAGTTTTCTTTCTATTAGCTTCTAGGCTCAAGGCTTTCGCTGGCTTATTAGAATATCTTGTGCTGCTTGAATGCTTTTCAGGCTGCACCAAACTGCCACAGTTTTGTCTGACTTTTAAAGTTATCCTTCCAGCTTTCTTGCTTCCCAATATTATAGCTGCTAGCTGCTTCAACTCCACTTCGTACCTTGTGCTGAGAGTGTCTCCAGGAGAAATCTTTATCACTCTGGTTTCTGCTCCAAGGTCCTACTTGGTTCTCTGGAATCATGGGCTGTATCTTCAGGTCTCTCAGTGCTTTTGAGCCCTTCTTCCCATAGAAGTCTCTCACTGCCCCTGAGTCTCCCAAGTACTTGCTTCGTGACTCCAAACTGCTCCTCCGTGGAACACAGCTGCCTTGTTGCTCTCCTTGCCGTTGCTGTTTCTCTCTCTCTCTTTCTCCAACTCTTCCTGTCTCTCCTTCCACTGTTTCTGTGTTTGATTGCTTAACAAGCTCCCCGTGTGTTGCACTTCCCGCCTCCTGCTTGGGCGTGCCCAATCAGGGACTTGACCTATCTCCTCCCCTAAGGTGAGGTGTGGTTCCTGATCAGCTACATGTTTTTTTCTTTCTGAAGAAAAAATCCTGCTTTCCCTTGCAGTACCAGTTTTCTCCACCAGATCTCCGTCTATCTCCATTGCTTCTTGAGAAGCTTCTACGTCACAAGGAGCAAGGGGACCCCTCATTCAGAACATCAACCTGGTGGTTGCCTCAAGAAAGAAAGAAAAGATCTTATATTACCAAGCAATATAATTTAAAAAAATCATTGCAATCATTGGTTATACTCAACAAAAACAGTAACAGTGTAATTATGAAGCCTGGGACTCTAATATAAAAAATATTCATCTCCTCCCCCCCAGACACTGAGCACTGGATTGTCGCTGTAGTAATGTAAACATATTTTACATTCACAGAAACCCCTTTAACTCCCCAACAATAGGCACAGAAAACTGACTATACAGAAAACATTCTGATTTGTATATCATCTGAGTAATAACAAAATAAACCTTCTCCTATACAATAGCATATTGTGACTAACACAAAAACCTATAAAAGTCCCTCAGAATCTATAGAGCAAGTCTACAATACCATAACAGCACTAACTTCAAGGAGTCGCACAAAAAAGGCCAACCTAGGAAAGAGCAGTACCATAAATACCATAGCGAGCCCTAGAACATCACTACACCTATTGGGAAATGAACTGGATTATTACAGATCCCTACACATTAAATGCTAACAGACTACCTAACCTGGGTCACATGTTCTAAAGACAGATAAACTCTCACTAAAATATAGAATAAGTCAACACAAATTAAAAACAAAAATATATAGAGGAAAATTAAACCAAAACCCAAAGAACCTAGACTTGGAAAGATGTAATACAGTTATTTGATAAAATAAAGAGCAGCAAATCACCTATATCTGATGGCATACATCCTAGAGTACTGAAAGAATTAAAATATGAGATTGCAGATCTACTTTTAGTAATCTGTGAACTATCCTTAAAATCATCTGTATCTGAAGATTGGAGAATGGCCAATGTAACATCAAATTTTAAAAAGGGTTCCAGGGATCTTCCGGGAAACCACAGACCGGCGAGCTTGATGTCTGTATTGGGAAACATGGTAGAAACCATTATAAAGAACAAAATTGCTAAACATGTGAATAGTCATAGCTAAATGACAGGAAGCCAACATGGATTTAGCTAAGGAAAGTCTTGCCCCACAAATCTGTTATTTGTTTTGAAGGTGTGAATAAACAGGTAGATAAAGGTGAGCCAGTTGATATAGTAGATCTGGATTTTCAGAAAGTCTCTGGCAAGGTCCCTCATGAGAGACTCTTGTGGAAATTAAAAAGTCATGGGATAGGAGGCAATGTACTTTTATAGATTAGGAACTGCTTAACAGTAAACAAAGTGTAAGACTAAATGGAGAAACGTGAAGGTCTTGAAGGACTACCAAATGGGACTGCTACTGCTGGAAAGAAATCTGCACTTGTAAGTATTTACTTGCTGGCAAATTCTCTAAATCTTGGGGGAAAAAGGAATTCTTTGGGTTAACGCTGATAAATCTGAGGAAACAAAACAATTCAGTTTTTTTGTTAAGTCAGTCAGGGCTTAGTACCACCAGAGAACTTTCATTTAAATCAAAATCACAGTATGGCTTAGCATATAAGGTAGAATAGGGTAAATATTCTTGGAGCAGAAAGAAAGAAATTGTTTCTAGAGACATTTACAAAGAAGCTTTCTAGTTAGCAGGTACAAGACAGATCAAAGGGGCAATTTGAAAGGCTCCCTCTATCAAATCAAGTGCTGTGTGAATCACAGAGGAAATTGTTAAGAGATTACCTTACAAGCACAGGTCATGCTACTGTGTAGCAAACCAGCATCATTAAGTGTTTCTTTCTCTCCTACCCACCTCGACTCCCACCCATACTAGGCATAATCTTAGATTTATGGGCTCTTAAACCTATTAAAGGGAAAGAGGTTCAGCTGGTTATCTTCATCAGGAATAGAAATTAATTAATCTTGAGGTGAAAAAGTCCCTTAAACTTATGAGGTATAGTTTAATTGGTACAAGTATCTATAGCAGTTTTAAGTAAGTAAACAACTTAAATATCTAAACAAATCCTTAAAACTAAGATGCAGACAGCACATGTATGATTTTCTCCCAGTTAGTGAGAGTTCTTACATGTGCACTATGTGCAAGGAACTCTTTGTCCTCAAGGAATAAGTCTGATTTCTGGGGGCTAGAGTAGCAGACTTGGAGGAGCTAAGGATGACAAAGAGGTTTATAGAAGGGCCTACAGAGATGTAATATTGAAATACCACCTCCAGTCTGGCAGCATGGAGAAGAGAGGTCACGTGAAAGGAAAGTATTACTTTGGTGTAGAAGGAAGTGATTCTGTAGCTAGGACCTGTTCTCCAGGTGATGTAAAACCCTCTTGCATGGAGGTGGTTTATCCAGGGCCATGTGCCCATGAGAGAAGTGTTAGGATGGCCATTATAGTTGACAATTCGATCATTAGGTATGTAGATAATCGGGTGGCGGGTGAACATGAGGATCACCTGATAACATATATGCCCTGTGTGAAAGTAACAGACCTCATGCACCACCTGGACAAGATTTTAGATAGCCCTGGGGAGGAGCCTGCTGTCTTGCTACATTCATACCAATGACAGGAAAATGTGGGAGGGAGGTTCTGGAGGCCAAATTTAAGCTATTAGGTAGGAAGTTGAAATCCTGAACTTCTAGGGTAGCATTCTCTGAAATGCTTCCCATTCCATGTGCGGGACACAAAAGGCAGGCAGAGTTCTGGAGTCCCAATGCATGGGTGAGAATGGAGGAGGAAGAGGGTTTTGGATTAAAAGAAAATCATTGCAATCATTGCTTAAGAACTGGGCAATATTCTGGGGAAGGGGAAGGGGGAGGGGGCTTTTCTGAATGGATGGGCTCCACCTTAACTGGGGTGGAACCAGGCTGCTGTCATTAACCTTAAAAAAGGAGATAGAGCAGCTTTTAAACTAGATAATCATGGAAAGCCAACAGTTGCCCAAGGGCTCATGGTTCGGAAGGATGTCTCCTTAAAGGATACTAGCAAAAGAGGGAAGTTCCAATAAAGATAAAGGTAACGCAAATGCCTTTAAGTACAGAGTAAACAGAGCTGAAAGATTCCAAATTATTTATTTAAAACTTTTTATATACGGTCTTTCCACAGTTCAAGACGGTTTACATGTAACTTATCTTGTAACAGTTGTAGATACAACTGCTGTACAGAGAACAAAAACTTAATAAGGATAAAGATAAAACAAGGAACAGTCAACTTTAACTTTTTACAGATTAATAGAAAGGTAGGCCGGGGAAGGTAATTGAGTCTAAAGGGGAGGATTAGGTATTGAATGAGGGGGGACGAAGGACCCTTAAGGTGGGGTGGGGAGGGGGTCAATGGCAGAATGTCTGCTGCTTAAAAGTTAAGGGACTGGGTGGTACTAAGGTGGCTTTGGTTAGGGGGGGCTAATGCAAAGTGTTCTTGAAGGAGTAAGGTTTTTAGCCTTTCACGGAACTCCGCATGGTCAGAGCATCCTCATAAGTCAGATGGAAGAGCGGTCCATTCTGAGGGGAAAAAGAGGGAGAAGGCTTGGCTGCAGGTAGATTGTTTGCTTTTTTCTTTTATTTTGGGATGTTTAGGAGATTTGCAGAGTTGGGTCTATGTGATCTGGTGTTATTAGGGCTAGAGAGAAGGGAGAGAAGACAGAGAGCTTATTCATTGTGTATGACTTTATGAATCAGAGTAGGTGTTTTAAATTTTATTCTGGCCATTATAGGGAGCCAGTGGAGGTCTTGGAGGACAGGGGTCATGTGGGTTTGTCTGAGTGTGTTGGTAATTAGGCATGCTATAGTGTTTTGGGCCATTTGGAGAGGGTGGATACTTTGTTTTGAGAAACCATGATGTATGAGATTGCAATACTCAAGAGTTGGGGTGGTTAGGGCTTGGCGGACGGTATGGAAGGAATCTGGATTTAATAAGGGGCAGAGGTTTCTCAGAGTTCTGATCTTGGTGTAAATGGTTTTAGTTCTTCTTCTTATCTGTTCCTATTACCCTTGTCTACTGATAACCATATTGTTAATATAACTAAAATACAGCCTCTAAAACTGATTTATTAATATTTAGCCATGTCTTTCCAATGGTAGTTCAAGGTAGTTCCTGTTCCCAGAGGGCTTACAAGTTTGTACCTGAGGCAATGGAGGGTTTAGTGATTTGCCCAAGGTCACAAGGAGCGCCAGTGGGAATCAAATCCAGATCTTTTGAATAATAGACTGTTGCTCTAACCACTAGACTACTCCTCCACTCCTGCATGCAAATGCTAGAATTCTAAAAAATAAGATGGAAGAGTTAGAGTATATAGTACTAAATGAAATAATAAATATAATTGGCATTGCAGAGACCACATGGAATGAGGGCAACCCATGGAATATGTGATAGCTGGGTACATGGTCCACCAATTTGATCTACCTGCAATGATCTGGTAGATCAAATTGGTGGAGGGGTTATACTCTGTTAGAGAGGGTGTTCAGTCACACAGGATAAAAGTTTTGCAGGAAACAAAACACACTGTAGAGTCTTTGTGGATAGAAATTTTATGTAAAAAGGGGAAAGTAATGGCAGTGGGGGTGTACTATAGTCAACCTGGCCAGAATGAACAAATGGATGATGAAATGCTAAAAGAAATCAGTGAATCTAACAAAAGTTACAACACAGTAATAATGGGTAATTTCAATTACCCATTATCGACTGGGTCCATGTCACAGCAGGACATGCTTGGGAGATAACGTTTCTAGATGGAATAAATGACTGCTTCTTAGAGCAGCTGGTTAAAGAACCAACAAAAGGGAAAGATATTTTGGATCTAGTTCTTAGTGGAACACAGGATCTGGTGCAACAGATAACAGTGTTAAGAACATTTGGCATTAGTGATCATAGTATGATCACATTTGATTTAAACAACATAAACACTGCAAGTTAGATGCAAGGCAATGGTAAGGCTGGGCAAAAATAAAATTTGAAAAAAAGGTTGACATGGAAGCAAATATGCACAATAAAACCTTTGTCAAGTACATTTGTAGCAAAAAACCTGTGAGATAGTCAGTTGGACCACTGGATGATAGAGGGGTAAAAAGGCACTAAGGGAGGATAAGTCCAGAGTAGAGAGATGGAATAAATTCTTTGCTTTGGTCTTTACTGAAACAATTTGTGGCATTGTGTGCGTGTTGCAGGTCTATTTTATAAAGTGATGCATGACTTTATAAAATAGTGGTGTACAAATATACTGTACCCTAAGCCTGGCAATTACACCTACCATGGCATTAGCATGCATTAATTCCCAAATTAACTTCTTAAAGCACTTGTTGTAAAAAGCTCCTTTTATCTATAAAAAAAGGGGGCGGGGGAGTGGAGCAGTAGTCTAGTGTTTAGGGTACTTGCTTGGTAACCAAGAGACCAGCATTTGATTCCCAGTAACACTCCTTTTGGCCTTGGGCTAGTCACTTAACCTTCCATTTCCTTGGAAGAAAGACCTGCCAGTCTACTTCCAGTTACACTGCCAAGAAATCTCAGGAACTGCTGGGTCACCAGGAGTCAGCATTGACTTGAGGGCACACATTGCATTGCATATAAAAAAAAAAAATCCTCCACCCAAAGCCACATTTCAGTAAAAAACTGATAGAAACAACAGGAAATGATAACAGATAAAGACCATAAGGACTATCCAGTCTGTCCATCTACACATACCAATTACTAAGCTCTCTAATCCCTTTCTTTCCCTTAAAGATCCTCTGTGCTTGTCCCAGGCTTTCTTTAAAACCGATACAATCTTTGTCTCCACCACCTCCAATAGAAGGCTGTTCCACGCTTCCACCATGCATAAGATCACTGCCTGTGCATACATGTGTTTCTGCACAGTTTATAATGGCCAAGGAGACAGAGCACTATTGATACAATTCCAATACCCTGCTCATACATAAGAGCAAGTAAATCCACCAGTAGGAAAGCTTTCTCCCTTGTCACACTTGCCATCTGGAATTCCCTTCCTGGAACTTTGAGGACCACCACTGATATGAAGAACTTTAGAAAACAACTAAAAACCTTCCTTTTCATTGACCATTTCAATGAATCCACCAATCCCCATATTAGCTAGACCTCTACCATATTCTGTTTGTATGCAGATTTAGTTGTATATAAGTTATGCTGCAAAGCACCCCCTGCATGACTCCCCACCCTGTGTTCCATAATAAGTTTTCTGCAAATGTGTGAGCATAACAAGTTCTATGTAAAAGTGTGAGTTATAATGTAAATCACTTTGATTCTAAGATAAGGCGGTATATGAAAACTGTTAAATAAATAAATAAGATAATGCAATGCAATGTGTGCCTTTCAGTCAATGCTGACTTCTGGCGACCCAGAAGCTCCTGGGTTTTCTTGGCAGTGTGACCGGAAGTAGATTGCCAGGCCTTTCCTCCGAGGCAATGGAGGGTTAAGTGACTTGCCCAAGGCCACAGGGAGTGCTAGTGGGAATCAAACCCAAATTATAACTCATTTTATTTTGTTATATACTGTGTTATGGCTCTCGCTTTTTCTTTTCGAATATATATTCTGGATCCACAGAAACCTCTCCCTCAACAATGGGTGCAGAGCCGAAGTAGGGCATTCATCCACAGAACTCAATATATTTAAAAAAAATCTGATTATGGTCATCTCAGCAACAAACTTTCTCCAGTACCAGGCATATTGGGAACCAATATAAAACCCTATAAAAGTCACTGAAGATCTACAAGGCCAAATCTACCATACCATACCAGGATAAACTTCCAAAACTCACATAAGGAACCTACACAGAAAAACAATGCACTATAAATACTGCTGTAATCCCTAGAACAGCAATATACCTATTTGAAAAGCCGAACAAGTCAAATTACTACAATACTGTATAGATCCCTATGAACAATAATAGAACACATGGCCTCAGTCACACACTCAGAACACAGACCCTCACCAAGTACAAAGTAAAAATAAAAATATGTAGACAAAAATTAAATTGAATCCCCAAGAAGCCAGACTTTGCATAAAGTGAAATATCAGATAAATAAGAGATGTAGTTCACCATAAAGATAGTGCAAAGTCCAATCACTAAATTGAAAATAAAATTATTTTTTCTACCTTTGTTATGTGATCATAATAGTCTCTGATCATGCTGGTCCTGATCTGAGGCTTCTGCTTTCCTGTCTTCTCTTAACTCTCTTTCTATGGTCTATATCCATCTGCCTTTTCTTGTCTCTTCGTTTGTTTTCTTCACTTTCTTCGATCAGCCTATTTCCAGTTTTAGTAACCCTCCCCAGTATCGGCCCCCTTTCCCAGTCTTCCCCTCCCAGTACCTTCCAGTTTCAACCTCCTTGCATTCCCATGACTTCCACTGGTGTCCATTCCCTTCCAGTCCTCTCTTTCCCCACTGTCCAGCCCCTTCTAGTCCAAATACCATTCCAGTGCCAGTGTCCCCTCCCTTTCAACCTCCACCCCCATTACCCAGCTACCTACCAGTCCCATCACAAGTGCCAGCTCCCTTCCATCCCCCTCCAGTCCCATCCCCATATGTCAGCTCCCTTCCATCCCTCTCCTTCCCTAGTATCATCACCCTTCCAGTCCCCCTCCAGTACCATCCCCAGGTATCAGCTCCTTTCCAGCCCTCTCCTCCCCCCCCCATGTCAGCCCCTTCCATTCTCTACTTTCCCCCATGTCAGCTCCCTTGAAGACCCCACCTTCCCTTGTCAGTTCTCTTCCAGGCCCCTCCTTCTCCAGTGCCAACCCAGTTGCAGACCCCACCTTCCCCTCATGTCAATTCCCTTCCAGCCGCCTCCTTCCCCGGTGTCAGCCCCCTCCTCCCCCAGTCTCAGCCCTTCCTCCCCCTGTGTCCGTCACCATTGCAGACCCCACCTTCTCCTCACGTCAGTTCCCTTTTAGCCCCTTTCTCCCCGGGGTCAGCCCCATTGCCTACTCCATCTTCCCTTGTCAGTTCCTTTCCAGCCTCCTCCTCCCCTACTGTCAACCCAGTTGCAGACCCCACCTTCCCATCATGCCAATTCTCTTCCAGCCCCCTCCTCCCTCTATGTCCATCCTCACTGCGGACCCCACCTTCCCCTCATGTCAATTCCCTTCCAGCCTCCCCTGTCAGCCCAGTTGCAGACCCCACCTTTCCCTTGTCAATTCCCTTCCAGCCCTCTCCTCCCCATGTCAGCCCCATTGCGGATCTCACCTTCCCCTCATGTCAATTCCCTTCCAGCCCCCCAGTGTCAGCTCTTTTGCAGACCCCACCTTTCCCTTTTTGATTCCCTTCCAGCCCCCTCTTCCCGTGTCAGCCTGCTACCATCTCCCACCTTCCCCCATGCTAGCTCCTTTACTGCAGACTCACCGCCTCCTTTTCCTGCAGTCGTGGCTCCCTGCCTCTTAGATTACCGCGGCTGTGCTGGTAATCTGCAGTTTAAATAAAAAAGAAGCCGGCACAGAGCCTTCCCGCCTAGGTGAAGGACTCCGTGCAGCTTCGTCCCACCCCCAAAGGAAGTTACATGAGGTGGTGAGTTTGCCACTGCCAAGAAGCAGACTTGGCAGTGGCAGCAACTTGTGCACTTTTTTTAAAACTTTTGAAAGTGAAGTGAGGCAGCTGTTTCTTTTGCCACCCTCAAAACTTTGCCATCTGAGGCAGCTGCCTCACTTCGCCTCATTATAGAGCCGCCCCTGACTGTTGGAAACAGGATACTGTGCTTGATGGATCTTGGTCTGACCCACTATGGCATTTCTTATGTTCTTAGCATTCAGACTGAAAGGTTCCTCAATCACATTAGTAGATCTGCATGCCTGTATGTAAATTAAGGAATGTCATATGCCAGGCATGTCCAACTTCGAACAGGTCGTGATCTACTTTTTCAGGTCAAAAGTGCCAGTGATCTACCACCATGAAAATTAAGTTTCAAATTAGTTTCAACCCAATAAAGTTGGAGGATTTCCCCCCCTCCCATTTTTAATGAACCTTCTGTCATTTACTTGGATGTGATCAGCTGTTAAGCAAATTAAGCAAAAACAAAACAGAGAGATGAAGATCCAGTAAGAACTGCGAGGGGAAATGGAAAGTACATTTTTTCTTAAAGTTTTATTGAGTAATAACTTTCTTTAACTTTTATTGAGTAATTTGTGTTAAATTTAGGTTGAGTATTTCGCTCTTGCTCATTAGTGAGATGTCTGAGCCTGCATTTCATCCAGCAGCTTTTTGAAGTTGGGTGAATATTATGTGAGGGCTAGTCTCAGGGAATCCTGGAGATGTTCATCTGTCATGTTGGAACGTTGTGTACTCTGTCATTTTCAGATGGGAAAATGCCCGAGGCCGCGGGCCGGGTCCCGCGGCCGACAGTAACCTGGGCCCGGGCCCGGCCGCGGCCTCCAACGTGCCGGGTAAAAGGGGGGGTGCGTCGGGGGGGGAGGGGGCGGTGCGAGGCACTTGAAATCGCTCCGGCGCGCCGTCGGAGCGATTTCATTGGCCCGCATGACATGGGGTGGGCGGTGCTGTTCGCGAGGAGCCGCGTGGCCGTCTCCTTCTGGCCGCGGCTCCTCGCGTACCGGTCGCGTTCCCGCCCGCCCGCCCATGGTTTTGGTTTGTCGGGATGTTGCAGCTGGTGGGGGTGGCGGGGTACAGAGCCAGCGCTCGCAGGAGCGGCGCGGGCTTGACCTGGTTTACAAGCAGTGGGGGCGAAGTGCTCCCCGGGGTGGGGCGAGACAGCCCGGTTGGGGGTCTCGGCCCGGTAGCGGGGGGGTGGGAGCCGGCCTTTGCTACTAGGATGGCGAGGCAGGTGGCGGGGTTTGGGGGGGAGGAGGATGCTCCGCCTTGCTACTAAGATGGCGGGTGGGGGGGCATCCTCCGGTAAAGGGGTGCGGGGTTGGGTTTTGTTCAATTGTTATCTTAGGCCCGTGTTGGGCCGGTTGTACAGGTTTTAAATAAAGCTGCGACCAAAAGTTTGTACCAAATATTACTGAGTTGGTGAAGTTATTGGGGGGGGGGGGAAACAGGATTGGAGGGTGTCAAATCGGGGAATGGAGGCGAGGAGGGCTTCCGGGTTACCAGTGTTAACACAGATTCACACAAATAAGTTGAACCGAAACAGGAGTGTACAGCTTCACTGCATCTTCTCAAGTTGGGAAATTTGTCTCTAGGCACTAGCTTCCAAAACGATTCTTGCTCAGCACGGGTCTTGAGAAAAATGTCATTTTTAAGGGTTAATATTTAATTTTCAAGAGATGGCTTGTTTAATGAGTAAGTTTTACTGATAGCAGCTGCAGTTTCTTTAATGTCCACATCTACTTTGAATGGGTATGACAAGTACTCCATAACTGTTCCAATTTTTTGGAAGTCACAGAATCTATTTTCGAATTCCTGGATAACAGAACAGATTTCTATCACATACTTCTTGTTCTGAAAAACAAAATTTGAATATTGTCCCAGATGGTCCTGCATATTAGGAAAATGATCAGAAGTGGTGTTTGCAAGGTCAGTCATCATTAGCTCAAATTTGCTCTTGTAGGATGAAACTGTACCTATCATCTTGCCAATGCATTTGTTTTTACCTTGTAGTTCAAGGTTCATATCACTTAGTTCGCCTGTAAAGTCAGCAAGAAATGTCAGATCACATAACCACTCCTCATCTTCCAACTCTGCTTGGTCATCTCCCCTCTCCTTCAAAAAACTTCTTATTTCATTCAGCAAATCACAAAATCTTTGCAGAAATCTGTGCCTACTTAGCCATCTTACATCTGTGTGCAAAATGATTTCCGCTGCCCCTTCATCAAGAGTAAGATTGAAAAGCCATCTTTGAAGTGATCTTCCACGAACTGAATTTACAATTTTGAAAGTGATGTCCATGACAGTCTTTGTATTGAGTCTCTTGCTTGCCAAAACTTGCTGGTGAACGATGCAGTGGTAAGAAAGGAAATCTGGGAAGTCGTCATGCTGTCTACAGAGGGCTATGAAACCGTTAACCTCACCTGTCATTGCTCTTGCTCCATCAGTAGTGATGGAAACAAGTCTATGCAATGGAAGAATACACTTTGTCACAAAAGAATGGAAAGAACTGAACATTTCCTGACTGGTAGTTCTCCCTTTTAAAGAAATCATTCCAAGTAGTTCTTCTTTAACACTGAAGTCTTCAAAAACCATCCGGATAAAGACTAGTAACTGGGCTATGTCTCTTATGTCTGTAGATTCATCCAGTTGGAGTGAGAAAGCAACATAATTTGAAACATCATCCAACAATTGTTTAGTTCTGTCTCCACACATCTTTTCTATTCACAGCACGACTGTGTTTCTTGACAATTGTACATCTTGAATAGCAGCTATGATCTCTTTCTTATTTTTAAATCCTTCAAAACGTTTGTCAGCTGCTTCAAGAAAACAATCTTTTACAATTTCCCCTTCAGTGAAAGGTTTGCATTTCTTTGCGATTAGGTTGCTGACCTTGAAGGATACTATGGTTGCATTGACTGAATGTGACCTTGGCTTCACCATCAACTATTTGCTGAGTAGCCAATTTTGATTTAAGTTCTTTGAGCTTCAATTTACGAATTTCACTTTTGGGTGGAAAATCAGCATCAAACTTATTGCTATGCAGAGCCTTATAATGACGTTTTAGATTACCCTTTTTGGGCAAGGATACTGGGGCGTTACAAATTAGACAACACTTGTCTTTCACCATGATGAAGAAGTAGTCCATTTCCCATTCATCATGAAAGTGGTAGGTTTTGCTCTTCTTTGGAACACTCATCTTCATTATACTGGGGTGGCTGGATGTAAGAAGGCCAAATCTGCTAAGTTAGTATAAACACTGGCTGAATCTGGTCCAAAACTGTCACACTCCCAAAGTATTAAAGATCAACAGGAACTGAAGACCTCTGGATGATGTGCAATACAAGGACTGGAGATGCCAAAACCACACATGCAGTTCTAAAAGTAAAAATAAGAAATCATCATACTGGCAGCAATAATCAAATACCACCAATCAATCATCAAAAAAACCTCAAACACCAGTCCAGCAACCCAGATAAAATCAAATACTGCCAAACAAGTTCAAATACCACCACACGTAATTTAATAAATTCTGCACACAGTGTAGAATCAACGCAAAGGCAAGGTGAAATAAAATTGCAGTGTAGAATCAACGCAAAGGCTAGGCAAAATAAAATTGCAGAAGCAAGCAAAAGTCACAGTGGTTTGAACCAATTTGAAGGCAAGGTATAGGCAAGTTCGAACAAAATTGGAAAAGCCCACCAAAATCACTAAATTCTTGACACTTTGTTGTGTCTGCCTGAAAACGTTTAATGAAAGCGAACTATAAGGTGACCAACGACCAGCACACAACACAACTAATACGGTAAGTGTATTCAGATAAAGCCCGGATGAATGGATATCACCCGGTATATAACACACTTCTAAGGGGTGTTGGGGCGTGGGCAGGAATGGGTGCTTCTGAGAGGCAGGAGAACAGGTATGACGCCGGGCCTGTGGTGTCTCATCGCGGGGCGTGGACGGCGGCCCCCTGGGGTACCCACAAACTATTGGCACGAAAACAACAAGCGCCCCCCAATACACCCGCAGGCAAGATTCCCGCAGGCAGGGAAAAAGACTGGCAAAGGATCAGCAGCAGCGGTAAGCCTTCGGCAGACGACCTGCCAGCACGAGCTCTCTCCTAGTGAGGGGGCGAGCTGCTGGAGAGATGGAGCCAAGTGGGGCTGGCGATCTACCTCTGACCCTTCCGCGATCTACCTGTTGGACATGCCTGTCATATGCAAATCAGGATTTAGAAGATGTATTGGAAATGTATGGCATACTTATTCTAGATGATATTCAGCACATACAGTATTTGTTAAGGCTTAATATTTAGCATTCATTCTGGAGAAAGCGTTCCAACTTTTAGCTTGCATACTTTTTCAAGGGCTCATCTGACAAAATGCTTTGTGGGTTACTAAAGGAGGATAAGGGGGCTGTTAGAGTTGTTGTGGGCAATTTTGGCTTAGAGAAGAAGGGATAAATGAAATGGATGTGTAAATGTTTGTGGCTTCAATGTAGACAAGATTTCTGCTATTTCACCCCTAGTATTTAAAAAAAAAACACATCATAGGCAAAACATTTGAGCCTTCTTGACCTCTAAAACCTAGGCAATCTGGTAAATAATTGCTCTCATGGAAGCACGTTCTGAGATGTGTCTCTCTGGGCCGTCCGGATGTTCAGACATCCGGATGGCCTGGAGATGCACCTGATTCTGCTCCCATGGGGGCTAGACGTCCCTGCAGGAGTTCAATCACCGCATAGTGGCTGGATGTCCGGAATATGCCCCTATTCAGGCATCCCAGACATCCAGCCGCCTACCCGGCTAACTCAATCAATGGAGACGTGGTGCCATGGAATCGTGTTGCCATGGCACCGTGGTTTCATTAAGGAGCCTCTATCCCCAGCCGCCACCGAAAACTTTCATTCCCCACAGCTGGACCCCCGATCCAGCCTCCATGGACACCTACCTACCTTTTTCCCCTCCAGTCATCTCTGAGGTGGAATAAGTCCCTCATCTACCCGGCCGACACCAGATATACAAGGCCGATGTCTGAATCGGCCCTGATTGTCTGGGGAGATGACCCGCCCTTGCTCTGCCCTCATTCAGCCCCCATCTAAGGCTGCCCATACGACTTGGCTGTATATATGGGGAGTCTTGTGCTGGCAGCAGCATTTGCATAAATAGCAAGGATGTACGCCCAGGTTGGACGTACATTCCCGCTATTCGTGGTTGTAAATGACCCCCTATGTGAATAAAATGGCCAGATTTATCTGTACAGTCTTGTAAATGCTTTTGAAGTTCAACCTGATGATGTCTAAAGTGTTTTATGCAGGATTGTTGTGTGAGGGATGGTATTGGGGTGATCCTGAATGCTGAATCCAAAGTATTGGGGAGAGAGGGCTAGGACCTTGAAATTTAACTGAAGAAGGTTCTCCTAGAAATATAATACCCTTGCAGCAGCCCTGACAAAGAAACTATTAGAGCAGAAATGTTCCCCGTTTTTATGGTGAGTTAGCAAAACGACAGGGTTTTCTGATTTCATTTACTGCTCTGCCATACATTAGAAGACTTTTCAAAAATCTCTACTGAAGTTTGAAAGACTATTCATTCTCAAAGTTCAAGTGCATTTTTAAAGTAGCCACTGAACCTTTTAACCTCCTCCAAATGCTTCCCTTCACTATTAATTGCAATCCATATGATAAAGTTAAACATCTTGGCAGACATTTGAATCATAATCGTGCTAACACTGAAAAAGGAATTATGCTCTTAATTAATGAGGCAATTAGAGTGATCATGACTACAGCATCGTAATTGTTGCATAGCATGATCCTATCAGGAAATCACATGTGCATCTTAGTGCCTGGTGCATTCTCTTTAGGCTAACAGGCACATTCTAATGTAGTTTAGAAATTTCAATTTCATATGGAAAAATACTGTTGGTATTTTGACAGCGCAGTCCTCAAAAACACATGCCTCAAGTAATGTATTAGTTTAAAAGGTGCCACCAATCTGTCATTTTCACTACTAATATAAATGCCCCTCTACCGTACATTCTAGTAAGTCATAATATTTAATGAAACATTATTATAGTTGACTCAGATATTAGCATGTCAGGGATACTGATCAAAGGCGGAATGGAGACACTTGGAAAATATTGGGGGATTATCAGGTAGTGGCAAGTGAGCTGGGATTCATGTTTTTTTGGGGGGGTTTAATCAGGTGGCTACATACTTGCATGTCAAGAGTGCAGTTATACTTAACCCCTCCTCTTGAGAAGGCTTTAAGTGCATCTGTGCTATTAGCAGTCATAAGAGTGTATGGCAAAACCTATGCCCGTTCTTTTCCCATACCAAGCCCAGTTCTCCCAATAACACAGAATGCAGTTAGGTCTGAATTAGCGTATGCCATCATGTCTGCATAGTAACAGTTACCGTACTCAGTAGCTAATGTGCTAACAGCAGGCGATTATTCACGGGTTGCCTGCTTAGTGCACTTTAGTAAGCAGGCCCCTTTATGTCTGACATTATACATGCGGGAAAATGGCATGCCAAGGACATTTCAGGGTGGTACATATTATACATATAGAATATACCCTTAAGCACCAATATCCAGCTGCTATACCTCTAGGGCCTGATTTTTGAAAGGTATTTACACGGTTTACAGCCCAGTAAACCATTTAAGTGTCTTAAGGATATTCAACGGCACTTACATGGTTAGTGCCATTGATATCCTCCTCTAACCGCACTACACGCCCTGATGCTATGCAGTTAGCAGCGAGGCATGTTGGGAGCATTCTGGGGCAGATTAGAGGCAGAGACTATTGCTAACTGGGCAGCGGCGATATAACATGCTGCCCGGTTAGCGACCTACGCCTAAAAGACAGGCGAGAACAACCTTTTAGGCACAGGAGCGAACTGGGCAGCATGATATTGCTACTGCCCAGTTAGCTATTGCAGTTTTCCACATGTGCAGCGATCCCTGAATATCCAATGCCAGGGCCACATATGACCCTGACATTGAATATCCAAGATTAAGGGTCGGCAGGCACGGCTAGGCACCATAGCTGTGTATAACATGCCCAAGTGAATATCTGGCCCTTAGACTACAAGAAACATATTAGAAAAGATGTGGAGATTGCAATTGAGACATCAGGACCATGACATTTACAGTGTGCCAGTATTCTGGAAAGAGTTTTGCTAAATATGGAACCTTTTCTAAAACTACGTGATCAGGAGTGCATGTGTATAGGCTTATATATGGGGCTGGAGGAGCCATTTCATTTTGGAAAAATCAATGCTGACAACTCAGCATCTGCCACATGTACGTGCTGACACTTTCATGTGAAGGTTTGTATTTCAAAGCTTCCATGTGTAAATGCTGCCCGCACTTACACGTGTAGTTTGCCCATTTTACAACCCTACACGTGTTGAATAGGAAAAGTCTACCTATTTATCCCTGCCAAAATGGAAACTTTCTCAATGCACACATCTATATAAAAATAATGAGAACATTTTGACATGAGTAACATACAGGAGCAAAATACAAGTGTCATTTTAGTCAGAAAAAGTAGCACAGAAGAAAGGAGATGCCTGTGTCTGCTGGAATTTTTTCCATTGGCAGTTTTCAAAGTGAATGTGCGTTGGTATTCATAGTTTGAAAACTGGTTCAAAGTCCATAGATTAATAGCCCTTGCAAACTGAAACTATGGGAGGTTATTTTAGAAGCCTTATTTGCGATTTGCATGTGCGTAGACAGCTGTAAATGACATCTACCTGTAAATGGCCATTTTAAAAAGGGTCTAATTTGCACATGGATTTCCTTAGTACATGGAAGCTTTGAGGGGGCGTCAGAGACATGGTCTGGATGCGACATGGGCAGGATAGGAGGGAGGAGTGGTCTAGTGGTTAGGACAAGGTACTTCAAGCCAGAGGGCCAGTGGTTCAAGTCCCACCTGGGGACAACAATCTCAGGCCGGAGGGACTGGGATTTCTAGTCCTATAGGCACTCCTTGTGGTCTTGGGCAAGCCACTTAACCCTCCATTGCCCATGTTCCCTGTAAGTATTAGTGTGTGTGTCTCATATCCCCTTGTGTTAAATGTATCCCCCAATTGACCACCTTGACCCAGTGAAAAGCAGGATATAAATACAGCTAAATAAATAAATAATAATAAATAAAAATCTACATGTGCATTCCCCATTTCTTATAGACAATGCACAAAAATCCCCACGTTGTAATTTACACCTACTTCCTGCACGTATAGGTTTTAGAAAAGTGTGCTTTGTGGCCAATCCTCTACAGGACAGAATAAGAGGGTTATCCTCCTTAATCCTCCCAGTTTATTTCTTACACTTTTAAGTTTGTGAAATACTCACATGTACATGTAAGTGCCGACATTTACACCTGCAGCTTGTGAAATGCTGGCACTTAAATGTGCAAGTTGCCGGGTTTCCTCTATAGATTTTTCCGCGTGTAAGTTTGTAAAATGATTCCTCCTGCTCCAAGTGGATATAAAACCCAGTGCTGATTGCAATTTCTTCTATGTATTTTAGAAACAACTCCACAGTTAGCAGAGATGTTTCTAAAATATCATCCAAAATGTGTACGTCCCATCCTCAACGTCTCAGTTCTAGTCTCCATGAAGTATTTAAAATGTGCCTTCACTTGTGCAATGATATGTATGACGTCACTTTTCAGAGCTCCATATAACTTTTCAGCAAAACAATGTAACTAGCTCCACTATTCACTTCAGAGATAAAACCATTCTTAACATCTCAACTCAAACACAACTTGATGTTATATGCAACTGGGTCTCAGACTAAATTTAGGCGACTTACTGAACTCATATTTTTATATGGAAACAGCGCCTTAACTTGCATCAATGACCCAACGTGTTGCTTTTTTTGTATAAGCTAAACAAGTATAGTCATAAAGCTTTGAAGCTTAAACCCAATAAGGAATCAAAGAAGAAGAATGCTTATCTAGAACTGATGGAATTCTCTCCCAACGCCGGGTAATAGCGCCGTGGCGTTTCACGAACATACGTTTCATCAGGGGATATTCATATTCCTTTTCCAATTATGCAGCTATCCTCCTATTTCACTCAGTCTGTGGAGTTGAAACCATAACATGTTTAATGCTCAATTCTTTGTATTTTCTCATTCAAATGCAATTCTTCTATCAAACGTGAGACCAATCTTCACTCACCCCTTGTAGTGATGTCGGCTAGTGTTAACCGCTAAAAACGCCGCACATGCGGACCTTGTCTCCGCCAAGGATTTAAGAACCTTTAAACAAGAGCATGTGACCCAATCTATGCACTCAGTATTCAACAACATGCTCCCCACTCTGTATGTGCATTCAGGCCATTCGGGGATACCGTGTCGAGATTAAAAATCCACCTCTGTTCGCGTTGTAACAATGTAAGGTTTCTTGATTTACCTCCTAAGGAAACCTTACATTGTTACAACGCGAACAGATACTAGCCAGAGTGGAGGCAGAGCGTAGGCAGCACCTGGGGATAACTGTGCAGCACTGATATTCAGCTGCTGTCCAATATCCCTTGGCAGCGAAAGTCAGGTGCAGTAAAGGCTGGCTAACTTTTGCCGACGAAGCTCACGGGGCAGTGACTCAATATCGCTGCTGCCAAGTTAGCTTCCTGGCTATCTCGATGACCTAAGTATTCAATGCCGGTGGCTGGAGATGGATCTGGCATTGGATATTTGGGTCTAGGGTTCAGCGGCGATGGCTAGCTGCTGTTATCGCTCTAGCTGCCGCTGCTAAATATCGGACCCTAACGTTTTAAAATATATTACGACGTATTCTGAAAAGGCAAAAATCACATATTTATTTTTATTTCACCTACTGTAAAAGAAGGGCACGAGATCAGTGCCAGCTTGCGGTCATATCTACCTCAGGACATTGAGAACCACCTTTTCTCCTCCATGGCCGCCACAGCTTCTTCTGACTGCTCCCAGATGTGAAAGAATAGCACATAATGGTAAGCAAAGTTATTGAAGCAAGGAAATCACGGAAACCAGTAAGAGCCAAAGAAAGGAGGCTGTAATGGAGAGAGGCGCTACATGATCTATGCAGACAAGGATAAAAATGTTAGATGAAAAAGCAGCATACAAGGGGAAAACAATTAAACACAGGAGTAACACATTTTATTCCCTTTTTCTTCTGTGTGTTGTAAATTTCCAAAGTCACAATAACAGCACAGCTTATAGTCACACCGTAAGCACCACAAATTAAAAGTAAGTAAAGCATGTGATTGTTTTTTGCGCTCGCCAGGGAATTGTTCCCAAGCCACAGAAATGAAAGGATGCACAAGAAACAGGTATTTAATGTGAAAAAAATGGACAAACTGGCATTAAGAAAGAAAATACTAGACCACAGAACTTTCCAAACCAGCGAGTGAGACTGACAGCACAAGAAAACATGCTTTGAACCACATAAACTCCACCGTGCTGGAAAGAAAATTACTAGGCATACAAACTCTCATGAATTATCTGTCCTCAGCTTGCCACATCTGGCCTAGTCCATCATCAGTCTGGGTTTTCCAAAAGTCATTGGACCCCCAGTACATTTATTATCTCTTCAGGAAACCAGGAAGGAGGATACCATAATTCAAACTCTAGAACAGCAGCAAGTTTTCATTACTCCTGAGTTTCAGTGGGTAAACACTTACATAGGGATATGCATAAAGAAGATTTTTGGTTCCTTTCTAGTCATTTTCATTTTTTTCCTGATTCCTGGACATTTTTTATATTTTTTTGTTAGTTTTAATGACATTAGAATTTTTCAGTGCATGCAAACTGGCATCCATGTTTTAGGAGATCTTTTATTAAAGGACGCTAGCTGTCAGCATATATTTAGCATGTGCTGAAGGTGCACTGGGACACATGTTGACAGCTAGGGTGGGGCCATGACAGCGAGGGTCAATCTTCATGCTAGCTGTAAATAATGTGTTCAGGTGGTAAGGGGGCAGGTTAGGGGCAGAGAGTGGGCTTGGTGAGCATGGCACTGTTAGTGCAGGGGTAAAACCATGCGCTAACTGTGACTCTTGCAATTAACGTGGGTTCACATAATGCCACCTCAAGAGCTGGAGTTAAGTGCACCCATGCTATATGTATGCCACATTAGGGCACAGGGCTCCACGCCAACTGTTGGGAAAATGCTGTCCACACTCCCGACAGTTAATGCGGTGGTGTTGCACCTTAAGTGCCATGGTTTTTGAGCTATTGACGTGTTAGGTACAATGCCTTAATACCTTTCAGTAAAAGACCCTCTTGATTTGTATATTAATATCTTTTAAATTGATTTTTCAGACTGATTTTTAAGCAGTGAATGATCAACCTACAGTATAACCTATTTCTTAACAGGAAGTGAAATGCATGCTAATGATGCATATCCCTAAAGTTCTACCGAGATAGCTACTGAAAAAAATCTTGGATCTGGTAGGTGAACTTCCAATTTTTCTCCAACTCAAATGATAACTAAATAAATATGATTTTATTTCTATTATTTAATTTATGAACACCCACCATCATAAGACCCATGGTAATTCACAGCAAAAATATAAAATATACAGCAAATCAATTCCATTATCCCACCCCAACCTAACCCTCAAATATAGTATATCAATCCACCCTAAAAATCTGTCACCCCTATCCAGCCTCATAATATGCAACCTGTCAACCCTACTACTTTTAATCCATGACATCCCTAAGAGCCAAATTCTAAGCTAGTACCCCTTCATCAACTTATAAAATTGTTGTGCTCACCTTCTGTACGAATAGATACAGATAGCCTATTCCACATGAATGGAACTACCACAGACAAAGCCCTTTCTTGAGCCAGTTGCCATTGAGTCTCCCTCACAGTAGGCATGTTAAGAAGACTACTACCATCACTACTTATCATTTGCATAGTGCTACAAGATGAATGCAGTGGTGTAGAAAAGATCTCGCAAACTATCCAAGACGGACACATAAAAACAAGAGAGTAGAGTAGAACATAGGGAAATGGTTATAGCACACATGGGTGTTAAGCAGGAAATAAGGGGGTCAGGATCCAAAAGTGCCCTCAAAAAGATGGATTTTTAGCCTGGATTTGAATAGAACCAGAGATGGAGCCTAATGTGCTGACTCAGGTAGTCTGTTCCAGCTATACAGGAAATAAGGGGGTCAGGATCCAAAAGTGCCCTCAAAAAGATGGATTTTTAGCCTGGATTTGAATAGAACCAGAGATGGAGCCTAATGTGCTGACTCAGGTAGTCTGTTCCAGCTATACAGGAAATAAGGGGGTCAGGATCCAAAAGTGCCCTCAAAAAGATGGATTTTTAGCCTGGATTTGAATAGAACCAGAGATGGAGCCTAATGTGCTGACTCAGCTAGTCTGTTCCAGCTATACAGTACAGTAAGGTATAACGAGTGATGTCTGGAGCTGACAGTGGAAGAGAAGGGCATAAATCAAAGGGATTTGCCTGATGAGCTGTTCCCAAGGAAGGGTGTAGGGAAAGATAAGAGAGGAGAAGTAACGAGGAGCCATAGAATGAATGCATCCGTAAGTCCTTCCCGCTGTGACCTAATACTATAATCCAAAAAAATAAAAGTAAAAGCACCCTGAAAAATAAAAGGCCCCCATCCCATGAAAAATCTTAAAATAGATAATCAACAACTGAAAACACTACCATTGTTCCACCAGGAACCAGTGCAACTGCTGCAACATGGTAATATGATCCCATAGCCCTGATCTCACAAGCAACCATTTTGAATGTTTTCAATAACTTGAATATGACTCAGAGCTTTTTTAAGTAAATCAACCTGCAGAAAATTAACATAATTGATATGAGTCAGTACCAAAGCCTGAACCGCCTGATGTAATTGGGCTGGACCTAACAAAGGCTTATGTTGCTTCACAAGCCATAGGCGGAAGAATGCTGACTGATTCAGTTTAGAAATATGAGTCTTGAAGGTCAATTCAAGCACTCAACTTCCAAAAAAACGATATTTGGTCTAATGGTCTATGACTAACCTTTCTTAATAGAATGTTTGCTTTTTATTTTTTTCTCTCCATAAGAGTTCTATTACACTGTAGCAAAGATATACAATTCATTTGAATCAGTCAAGAAAATCGTTGGCTTGTTAAGCTTTCATGCAATTAACTAACATTACGTGATTGATCAACCAGGAGCAAATAAAAGAAAACAAATGAGCTTTCACTTCCTGTTAAAAATAGATTACAGACTGATCAGCTGCATAAGTTTCACTTCCCTAAATTCTAAACTAAAAACATCAGTGGAACAAAAACGAGATAAATGAGTAAGTCAATGGAAATGGGAGGATGATATTTAATGGCACATCAATTGTAGCATTAGTTTACGACTATTACAGTAAAGCAAGGAAGGCAATTAAGAAATATTGTATCACATTATAACATTCCTTAAAATTCTGAACAAGAAATGAGGTGTCTTCAGTAGCTCATACTGGGGTCATTTACTAACAGCATGCAATCAGGCCATTAAGGCACGCTGTTTACGAAAGGGCCCATTTTCATACAATGGGCCCTGTGGAAAATAATACATGTTAATGACATTGGTGTGTGCTCTTAAATGACAGTCTGGATTTTATCTTTACTTATTGAAACATTTTATAAATTATAGGGGCCTTTTACTAAAGCACTTACCACATGTTTAGCACAAAAACGAATGTGAGGTAAATGTAACTGCTGTATGCTGTGGCATTCACAATTAATGTGGAAGCACAGACGTCGACCTATTGAGGTAGAGGTAATGGCACCTGCACCAACTGCAACATTGACAGAGCGCAAATGTACCTCCCCCACACCCACTCTCCATCCTTATCCCACCTATTCTCCTAACCCAAGTCATGAGTGGCAGCTAGCACACGACTCAGTGCACGGTAGCTGTCATGCTCCCATGCTAACAGCTACCAAAGGCCCAAGTGTGCAGTCACTGCTGGCCAAAACACATGCCAACAGCTTAGTTCACTTTAGTAAAAGAGCCCACAGTGTAAGTTGAACTTTTTAGTTAGGATTTCACATAATCGTAAAACTGTGTTTTTCTGTGCAGATTGATGTACAATTTATGAGTGTTTTTGCAGATTTGGGTAGAACTAAAACAAAATTAAACAAATCATTTGCAGAGAAAACATCTGATTTAATTTAAAATGCCATGGAAAGCAAACAAAATGTTTACAATGTAGTTTAATAAACACAGTGGCCTAGTGATTTGAACTATGGGTTGAGAACCAAAGAAGCCAAAGTCAGATCCTACTTCCCTTGCTAATATTCCTTCTGATCTTAGGCAATTACTTCATCTTCTATTGCTTCAGGTGCAACATAAATTATAAGCCTTCTTGGGAAGAGATTAGTGCATAATCCCAGCCAATTTCTCCAATACCATGACAGCAAGGAACTTCACTCCTAAGCCACGGTATCTGGAGTATAGTCTTGGTCTCTCAAATGTATTGTTTACCAGGGTTGACCCCAGAGTTGGTTGAAAGTGTTGGCACCCTAAGCAAATTTTAAGACTTATTCCCTCCCGGAGTTATTCTGTCCCACGGATAGCAGGGATGTACAGGAAAGTTAGTTGGGGGCGGGGAAGGGGCGGATCGGGGGCGGAATTAGGGCAGGCGGTGGGCCGATTTTAATGTCGGCCCTGTACGTCCGGGTCTGGCGACTTGTACAAGGAAGTTATTTCACCTCTGAGGTGGAATAACTTCCCTGGACAACATGGATCGGCGGGCTCAGGGCACAGATGGGGCGGGGGGGGGAGGGGGGTCGAGGGCATTCCCTGCAGCCTGACCCTGGCCTTAAGAGGCCAGATCAGGCATCGGGCTGCAGGGAAACCAGCTCTGCAGCCGGTGGCTGGCATCGCTGCTTTACAATGGAGCCAAGGTGCCATGGCAACAGGACGCCATGGCGCCACGGCTCTATTTTAAAGCCCTGACTGAGTTAGTCGGGCATGTCCTGTATGTGCAGGCCGGGCTGAATTGCAGTCCTGGCCTGCATGTACAGGACTGTTTGAGATTCTGGTCCCGTGGGGCTAGACATGCCCTGCGGGATCAGAATCGCGACGCCCTCTGTACGTCCGATTCAGACCAGGCATACAGAGGGCCTGGACATCCGGGACAGAATGACCCTGTCCCTGACTGTCAGAATCTATTGGTTAGCGTTGAATGCCTTGCTCTTTGCTGCCCTCCAGAAGCTGAACCTCCTGGGTGACTGCCTCCTTTGGCTGACGGTTAGGCCTCCCTGCAAATGCTCACCATCGTACTTGCATTGTGCCAAAGAGAGCTTCCTTCTAGAGGTCATAAGGTGTAACGCATAGGCAGCTTGTCAAGGTGCAATTGGAAATTCCTCTTAATCAGCCCTGCAACCTCATAGTAAGATGGAAATATTTCTCTATCCACTATATTTTCTTGGTCTCTGACTACATTTCTTAGTATTTGGTACTCATGCAAATCATCACCACCAGGATCCTTGTCCATGCCTCACGTTTTGATCATCTCACTCCCTTTCTTATCCGATGTTACTGGCTCCTGATCCATTATTGTGTTCAGTTCAAAACTCACTATGGTTCATAAGGTCCTTCACACCAGCACTCCTCTTTATCTCTATGACCTCATTCACCTACACTTTCCCCACCGACTATTATGCTCCATCCATGCAAACCACCTTCATCTACCTCCTGCCTCCCATGCTAGATTAGAGATGACCTATCACTCTGCCTTCTGCTTCCTTGGTCCCTCCCTCTGGAATGTTCTACCCCCTGACCTCTGCCTCAAATCCTCACTTTCCAGATTCAAGGCGCTCCTCAAAACACTCTTTCAGAAAGCATTTGATCTCCTACCCTCTGGCTCCCTACTTCCCTGGTTTATCTTGATCGCTCTCCCCTTTATACCTGTGCTCCTTCCCTGAATGAATGATCTTTCTTTACTTTCAAATGTTATGGCATTCCCTTTCATTCTCTTTCTTTGTTTTGATTGTACACCGCTCTGATATATTTGTTAAGGACAGTTAATCAAATCAAATAAACATAACCATACTTCAGGATCTTCTTCCTCCCCACTTGATTCACAGAATAATCTCTTGTAACTGACACTTCAATTGTCTCTTTAGGGAACTCACCTTGATCTCAGATATGGAAATGCAATTATTCATATCTAAAAATTCCATTCTCTAAGACATGCACAAGTTTGTTAAATTAGCTCAGCAAACTTCTTTTTAAAATAATCTAATGTGACCACTCATATTGACAAATCTAGAGAAGATTCAACAAGACTTACTCAGTGCATGGACATATTTGACGCAGCCAGATGAATTAATAAACCTGTGGCAAATTCACATAGAGTCTTGCTAAATTTTACCCACATTTTTCTGGTATGCTTTAATGAAATATCTCAGAGAATCTGTTAAAAAAATATTTTAAAAATTCCATCAACTTAAGTCAATGAAATTTGCTTGGTTGGAGTTCAACCACAAAACTTTTGTACAATACTTGTTTAATTGCAACTACAGAGACATTGGGGCCTGTCTACCAAAGGTTTTTCCTCATGTTGTGCCTATGGGGAAAATGCTTAGTAGACAGGCCTCATTGTTTTAAATAGAGGCTTTTTCTGAACTCTTGTAGTAAAAATTTTCTGAGATCCTGCATAATGTACAGTATCTGTTTGCCTGAAGGATTTGTGAATAATATAAGAATGAATAGAGAACCAGTGGTCAAGTATTTCAGCAACTTATGAAGCTAACTTGGAAAACAACAAACATCACTTTAATGTTAAACTCTCCGGGGGGGGGGGGGGGGGGGTGCATTTTGGAAGCCCGGCTTGTGATTTGGACAGCTGAAAACAGGCATGGAGATGTCCAGAGCACAGAGACATCTCCAGTGCCATTGTAGAAGCCAGTTTTGGGCTGTCCAAGTCTGAACAAGAGACTTGGTGATCTCCGAAACATCATGGATGTCTGGCATGGTGTCTAAGTTTAGACTGCTCCAGGTATGAACAGGCATCCAGAAAGTGCTCATTTTTGGCTGAAAAATATTCAGAGAGTGTAGAGTAGATAGCACTCCATCATCACCAGTACTCAGCACTAATTCAGTGGTGGGAGCAGTGGGGTTTGAGCCCTGGCTTCTGTGTTCATAGCCCATTACTCTAACCATTAAACTATCCTAAAAGTCCAGGGTTTGAAATACTGTTCCAGGGATGTCTATGTAGACTTCCCCGCAGATGTCATATCGGGCATGCCTATGTTTGTGAAATTATGTCTGCGCCTGGACATGCCTGCTGTTGTTTCCAATGTCCAATGAACTTTATTCAAACCAATTACGGGCGTATACAAATCCTTTTTTTTTTATCTTCGTGTTTCTTATTTTCAGCATTAGTAAAACTCAGGAGAAAGGATCTCAGAACCTCATGAGCAATTGTTTTGGGCAGTTATACAATATCACACTCCTTGCATCATAGATCCATATACACCTTAGTGAAAAATGTTCTTAATTTCTTTCATACTTTAATTTCAATAACATTAATATCTAAGCAAGTTGTATTTTATAAATTATAGGGGCCTTTTACTAAAGCACTTACCACATGTTTAGCACAAAAACGAATGTGAGGTAAATGTAATTGCTGTATGCTGATGGAGCTAAATGTAACTGCAGTATGCTGTGGCATTCACAATTAATGTGGAAGCACAGACGTCGACCTTTTGAGGTAGAGGTTGCTGTATTTGCAGGTCAGCACGCCTAATTAAAGCTAATGCGCGTTAATGTGCCATGGCTCCCTCTATCGTGCGATAACGGACTTTATCGCGTGATAACCCGAAATGCTACCTTAAGACCGGAACACCCACTACCTTATATGGCATTTGCCACAGTAAGACTGCAACTAACGCCGTTAACATTAAGACAGTTTAGTAAACATACCCCTAAGTCTGTCCTCATATGCTTTATAACGAAGACCATTAACCATTTTAGTAACCACCCTTTGCACCGTCTCCTACCTGTTTATATCCTTTTGAAGGTACGGTCTCCAGAATTGTACACAATTGGGGAGGAGTGGTCTAGTGGTTAAGACAAGGTACTTCAGGCCAGAGGGCCAGGGGTTCAAGTCCCACCTGGGGACAGCAATCTCAGGCCGGAGGGACTGGGATTTCTAGTCCTATAGGCACACCTTGTGGTCTTGGGCAAGCCACTTAACCCTCCATGTTCCCTGTAAGTATGTGTCTCATATCCCCTCATCTTAAATGTATCCTCCAATTGACTGCTTTGACCCGGTGAAAAGCAGGATATAAATACAGAAAAATAAATAATACTCCAAATGAGGTCGCACCACAGACTTATACAGAGGCACTATCACCTCCTTTCTTCTGCTGGTCATTCGTTTACCTATGCACCCAAGTATCCTTTTAGCTTTTGCTGTTGCCTTTTCTATCTGTTTAGCTACTTCGAGAGCATCACACCTAGGTCCCGTTCTTCTTTTGTGGACAGAAGTACATCACCCCCTATATTGTACCACTCCCTTGGATTGTTGCAGCTAAATGCATGACCCTACACTTTTTAGCATTAAATCTCAGCTGCCAAATTCTAGACCATTCTTCAAGCTTAGCTAGATCACTCCTCATGTTATCTACACCTTCCTGGGTGTCTACGCTGTTGCAGGCTTTGGTATCATCCTCAAAGAGGCAAACCTTACCCGACAGCCCTTCCGCAATATCACTAACAAAGATGTTAAAAAGAATCAGTCCAAGGACAGATCCCTGCGGCACTCCACTGGTAACCTCCTTCTCCTCAGAGTGAACTCCATTTACTTGTACCCTTTCTCGCCTCCCACTCTGCCAATTTCTAACCCAAGCAGTAACTTTAGGATCCATCCCAAAGGCGCTTAGTTTGTTTATAAGTTGCCTGTGTGGAACAGTGTCAAATGCTTTACTGAAATCTAATTACACCCCATCTAGGGCTTTCCCTCAGTCCAACTTCCAGTCAAAAGAAATCAATCACCCAGTCAAAGAAAATAAACCAGATTTGTCTGATAAGACCTGTCCCGGGTGTATCCATGCTGCCTCAGATCCATCCATCTGATGGACTCCAGAAACCTCACTATTTTCTCTTTCAGCAGCATTTCCAATAATTTACTCACCACAGAGATTACTTCCGCCTTTGTGTGAAAAGACCATATGTGTGGAGAAGTAGCCTAGTGGTTAGAGCACTGGCTTCGGAACCAAGAGGCCAGGGTTTGATTCTCACTAGCACTCCTTGTAGCCTTGGGTAAGTCATTTAACCCTCCATTGCTCAGAAAAATCCAAGTTATCAATCTCCCTGTTTAATGTACATTTACCAAGTTTAAGTTACAATGTAAAACATTTTGATTGAAATGATAAAGCAATATAAAAAAAACCTGTTAAATAAATAAATACATAAATATGTGCCTCTCTCCAGTTCTCTGGCACCATCCCCGACTCCAAAGAGGCATTGAAAAAGTCAGTCAGTGGAGCTGTTAGAACGTTCCCAAGTTCTTTCAGTATTCTTGGATGTATTCCATCTTGACCTATTGTTTTGTCCACTTTTAGTTTAGCTAATTCCTCATAAACACAGTCCTCTGAAAATCTTTTGAGATGCCCCTCGCTTTTGTTCCTGTTTGTGGGTGTTGTCTGAGGTCCTTCCCCCAACCCTTCATCTGTGAACACAGAACAGAAATATTTGTTAAGCAATTCTGCTCTATCCTCATCAGCTTCTACATATTCCTTGCCTTCATTCTTACAATACCACTTTGCCCTTTCTCACTAACATATCTGAAAAATGTGTTATCCCCACATTTCATTGCATTGGCTATTTCTTCTTCTTTTTGTACCTTTGCTTTCCTGACTACTTTTCTAGCCTCTCTACTTTTTTCCAAATATAGATGCCTGTCTTCCTCTCTCTTTGGATCTCTTATATTTCATGAAGGCCTCCCTCTTTTTCTTCACCTTTTGAGCTACCTCTTTTGAGAACCATAGCAGCCTCCTTTTCTTCTTATTTACCATTCTAAGAAAAAGGTTGGTTGCCCTTAAATATCCCCTTTCTGTTTTGCCCACTGTTTTTCTATATTACCCAGCTGTTCCCATCCCGCTGACTCCTTGAGGTATTGGCCCATCTTGGTACAGTTAGTTTTCCTAAAGCCTAAGACCCTCGCTTTTGAATGGATTTTATCTGTCGTAGTCCTAATACTGAATCACACCATCTGGTGATCACTGGATGTGAGACAATCTCACACTATAACATCAGAAACACTTTCCCCATTGGTAAGCACCAAGTCCAGTTTGGCCCCTTCACATGTGAGTTCTGTTACCAGTTGCCTGAATACTACTTCCTTTAAAGAATCCAGGAAATCCTTGCTTCTAGATGACACCGCAGCAGGGATGTGCCAATCAACATCCGGCATATTGTATTCCCCTATCAGTAACACTTTCCCTTTCATGGCAATGCTGCGTATGTCTTCTTTTAAATCTCCGTCCATGTCTTCTCCCTGTGATGGAGGTCCAGATATCACGCCAATGCAAATGGATTTCTCTTTCCCTCTTTCTAGTTTAACCCACACTACCGCCTCTCTCCCTTTTAAGACCTATATTTCCATAGCTTTAATATTATTTTTTACATATAGTGCCACTCCTCCTCCCCTTCTTCCACCCTTGTCCTTTCTGAATAACCGATAGCCTGGTATAGTTATATCCCAGACATGTTGGTCCGTGAACCATGTCTCTGTAATTGCCACTAAATACAAGTCAGCCTCTCCCATTAAAGCCTCAATATCTGGGATCTTATTTCCCATGCTACGGGCATTTATAGACACAGCTTTCCAGATGTTGCCTCTTTTACCTATTTCCATAAAGGTATTTAATGTTTCACTTACCTGGGGGCTTTCTTCACCCATCTCCAATGAATCTAGTTTAAAGCCCTCTTCAATAGGTTAGCCAGTCTGCTACTGAAGACATGTCGACCCTTCTTGGACGGATGGATGCCATCTCTTCTCCGAAGCCCATGGAACATCATCCCATGGTCCAGGAAACCAAAATACTCTCAATGACATCATCCACCAACCATGCGTTTATCTCCAGGATGCAATCTCATCTGCCCTGGCTTTTACCCTCAACAGGGAGGATTGAAGAGAACACCACCTGCATCCCTATCTGCTTCACCCTCTACCAAGAGCCTTGAAGTCACTCTCGATATGCTCAGAAGGATACCTGGCAGAATCATTTGTGCTGACATGGATGAGCAACATTGGGTAATAGTCAGTGGGCTTGATGAGTCTCAGCAAACTCTCTATAACATCTTGGATTTTGGCACCTGGCAGCAGCATACCTCTCAGGACATCAAGTCTGATCAGCAGATGGATACCTCAGTACCCATCAGAAGAGAGTCACCAACCACCACTAACCTTCGCTTTCTTGTGGTCACTGATTCTGCAACTTTGGGGTGCTCAAGCTCCGGTTCTTCCCTTTCCTGGGTTGCCTCTGCCCTTTCCTTTCTGAACACACTACTACAACACTTTAGTCACTTCTTGCTTAGATTATGGTAACCTCCTCCTTGCTGGTCTCCCCAGGGGCGGCTCAAGGCAATCTGCTGCCTGAGGCGAAGGATGAGATGGTGCCCCCCCACCCATAGAGGGCGGGGGGCGGGGCTTTTTCAAAACTCCAATCAGAGACTGAGCCAAACCAAAAAGCTGATTAAATTGTATGGAGGAAATGCAAGATGTTTGCACACCAAGGAACTAAAAGAGAGCAAGAACCACAATACAGTTTATGAAACAAAATTATAACTCATTTTTATTTTGTTGTTATAAACTGCATTATGGTTCTTGCTTTTTCTTTAGGAAAAGGGAGACGTGCATCTTCCGCAAATTCAAAACTGAAACAGACAGCAGAGGGCGAAAAACCACGGCCACACACTATGATTTTAATTTTATATATTTTGTTTGTGTCCATTTTTTAGACCCCTGATGAAGGCCTAGGGCCGAAACTTGTAAAGTTGGGTCTACAATAAAGTTTCCCCTTTTAATCAGTGTGTGGCCGTGTTTTTTCACTCTCCACTGTCTGTTTCAGTCTTGCTTTTTCTTTTTCAACATATATTTTGCATCCACAGAACCCCCTTCAACAGTGGATGCAGAGCAGAACCAGGACATTCACCCACAGAACTCAATATCTTAAAAAAGAAAATCTGATTCTGATCATTTCACTAACAACAACAACAACAAACATTCTCCAGGCATATTGTGATACAAAACCCCGCAACAAAGTCACTGAGTTTCTATAGAGCAAATCTACTATACCATATCATACAATACCAGCACCAACTTTCAAAACTCACATAAGAGTCACTGTAAATACTACAGTGGGCACTGGAAAATCCATACATCTATTTGAAAAGCTGAACAAGTCAAAATAGTACAGTACAGTATAGATCTTTATATACAAACTCCATGTTAACAGAATACCTAGCCTCAGTCACACACTCAGAACACAGATCCTCATCAAGTACAGAATAAGTGACTTACAATTTAAAATAAAAATAAAAATATGTAGACAAAATTTAGACTGAAACTCCAAGAAGCCAGGCTCCTCAAGCAGTGCAGCATCAGATAAATAAGAGATGCAGTTCTCCTATACTGTGTAAAATATAAAGATAGCACAAAGTCCAATCACTAAAATGCAATAGAATTATTTGTTCTACCTTTGTTGTCTGACCATTTTATTCTCTGATCATGCTGGTCCCGATCTGAGGCTTCTCTTTCCTGTCTTCTCTTATCTCTCTTTCTGTGATCTATGGTCCATCTGTCATTTCTTATCTCTTCTTTTCTTCACTTCTTTCCATCAGCCTATCTCCAGTCCCAGTAACACTCCGCAGTATCAGCCTCTTTTTCAGTCCTCCCCCTCCCAGTGCTTTCCAATGTCAACCGCCTTGAATTCCCAGGACTGCCTTTGGTGTCCATTCCCTTCCAGTCCCCCTCCTTCCCCACTGTCCAGACCCTTCTAGTCCAAATACCATCGCAGGCATCAGCTCATGTCCACTCTCAGTGCCACACTCCCAGTCAGCTATCTTTCAGTCACCATACCCTCTGTCCATCTCCCTTCCAGTGCCATTCATACATGTCAGCTCCCTCCCAGCCTCCTCCCCATTACCCAGCCACCTACCACTCCCATCCCCAAGTGTCAGCTCCCTTCCAGTTCCCCTTCAGTACATTCCAGGTGTCAGCTCCATTCTAGCCCCCTCCTTACCCTGTGTCAGCTTCCTTCCTGCCCCCACCTCACCCCTGTGTCAGCTTTCTTCCTGTCCCCTCCTTCCCCTGGCAGACCCTCTCAGTATCCACTCCCTTCCAGTCATATTCTCCTATCCCCCCGCATCAGCCCATTTGTAGCCTTAGTCCCTAGTTTTCTTCCAGGGCCAGCAGCACTCTCCTCCCGTCCCCCCCATCAGTCCATTTCCAGTCCTATCCCCCTTATCAGCCCACTCCAGTCCTAGTCCACCCAATCAGCCCATTACCAGTCAGCTCATTTCCAGTCTAGCCCCCCATCAGCCCATTTCCTGTCCTAGCCCACCCCTAAATAGCCTATTTCCAGTAGTAGCCCGTTTCCAGTCTTAACCCCACCTGATTAGCCCATTTCCAGTTCTAGCCTCCCTATCAGCCCATTTCCAGTTCTAGCCCCTACATTTCTAGTCCTAACCCCTCCCGATAAGTCCATTTCCAGTCCTAGATCCCTCAATCAGCCCATTTCCTGTCCTAGCCTCCCCTAATCAACCTATGTCCAGTAGTAGTCTATTTCTAGTCCTAACCCCACTTGATTAGCCCATTTCCAGTTCTAGCCCCCCCATCAGCCCATTACCAGTCCTACCCCCCCCCCCCCGATAAGTCAATTTCCAGTCCTAGCCCCCCAATCAGCCCATTTCATCCTAACCCTACCTGATCAGCCCATTTCCAGTCCTAACCCCCTGATCAGCCCATTACCAGTCCTAGCACCCCCCCCCCCCATCAGCCTATATCTTCTTAACCCATTTCCAGTCCCAACCCCCCCATCAGTTCATTACCAATCCTAGCCCCCCATCAGCCCATTACTATTTCCAGTGCTACCCCCCGCAGCTCAGCCCAGTCCCAGACCTTCTCAGCTGATATGCAGTCCAAGACACCCTGGGGAAGAACCCTGCCATTGTTTTCCTGGCATCGGCTCACGCCAGACTGGAAATGCCTGTTTACCATCAGTGCTGGTGGATTCAACTTTAACAGAGCCACGAGAAAGAAGGGAAATGCTCTCCCTTTGCGGCTCTGCAAAGCTGAGTCAGTGCTGGGAATACAATAGCAGGGTTCTTCCGGTGCAGCGGGGGGCCGGGGGCACTTGATTCTGCCGCTGCAGCAGAGACAGCAGCTTCTCCAGCCATTTTTTATTTTTGTGGTTGTTGTTTAAATTTTGAAGGCCGGGTGAAGTGGTCTTTTTGGGGGCATTTTTTGCCACCCCAAAAAGGTTGCCGCCTGAGGCCACCGCCTTATTCGGCCTCATTATAGAGCTGCCCCTGGGTCTCCCTCTGAGTCATCTTACTCACCTTCAGTCTGTTCAAAACTCTGCTATGCGGCTAATCTTCCACCAGTCCCATTATATAACTTTTCTTCTTAAATCACTTCTTTGTCTTCCCTTCCGTTTCTGTATCCAATATAAGGTTCTTCTTCTGACCTATAAATGTATTTATTCTGTTGCGCCTCATTCCCTTTCCTCTCTCCTCTCCCCCTACACCCCTCCTCGTGAACTCTGTTCTTCCTCTGGCTTTCTCCCATCTATGCCCTTCTCTTCCACTGCTTTCCAGACTTTGATCCTTTCATCTTGCTGCTCCTTATGCCTAGAACAAATTACCTGTATCTTTATGGCAGATTTAATCTCTCCCCCTTTTTAAATCCATGCTAAAGGCTCACCTCTTTCAGGCTACTTTTGGATCTTAACCGCTTCTCCTTCTCTCTCCTTACCCTTCCCTATTGCACCCTCATTCTCATCTATTGTACTGTCTGTCTTGATTAGATTGTAAGCTCTGATGAGCAGGGACCATCTTATATGTGTCTGTACAGCTCTGTGTGCGACTTGTAGCGCTATATAAATGCTTAATAGTAGAAGCAGTATGCTGAAATGTGCTGTTTATGCTAAACAGCTCATCCAGGGGACCCGAACAAATCCTGTATTCTGAAACCTGGGACTGTTGATGTAAGAATCGTACATGAATGAGTCTGGAAACAGATCATGTTGCAGTAAGAAAGGGAGATCCTATGTGTAGTCCTGGAATGCCATACCATTATGGCATAACAGCTGTTAGCCATAGGTTAGGTTTGGCAGAATGATGTCTTCTGATACTGCAAGTGAGGTATGTGGTGTGGGGGCAGCATGGGAGGATCTGGTATGCGATCTGCAATTCAGGGAGGTCACGAATGGCTGGCCGGTACTTAGACTATATATATGACTGCAGTGCCACCAGGTGCCATACATCAGCTATGCCAGACACTGGGAGATATGACTGATGTTGTGCCAACATCCCCCAGATTGTGCCATGAGGCCTACATCCTTCCCCAGTCCAGGATCTATGCAAGCTGTAAATGTGGTGATATATATGGAGGCCGGCTACCCTTGTATGATGGCAGAAAGATCCCCCCTCCCATGCCCACACACGTCTGACCAGGGGAGTAGTGCCACAAAGCAGACTGTGGTAAGGCAGACAGGGTTACCCCACAGATATTGGATGTATACAGATCGACATACGCCACGATGGGACAGGTGTAGCTGCTGTGAGAAATGCCAGCACCCAGATATGTGGCAATCAGTTGCCATAGCCAGAAGGCCATGCTACTATCACTACTACTAAGACTGATAATTTGTATAGTGCTACAAGGCGTACGCAGCACTGCATAGACACACTAAAAAATGGTCCCTCAGCAGAGCTTACAGTCTAGTCAAGACAGACAAAACAGTAGCTGTGGACAGGATATATTTAGGGGGAATGGTAAGGAAACACAGTGAAGATTAGGCGGATCAGATCCAAAAGTGGCAGTGAAGAGGTGAGCACTCAGCCTGGATTTGGGAAGGGCCAGAGAAGAAGCCTGATGTACAGATCAGAAAGTTTGTTCTAGGCATAGGAAGCAGCAAGTTGAAAGGAGCAAAGTCTGGCTTCGGCAGTAGAAGAGAAGGACACATATAGGAGCCATCTGACAGAAGAGCGGAGTTCCTAAGGAGGGTGTAGGGAGAGATAAGAGGGGAAAAGTAGTGTGGAGCAGCAGAATGAGGGCACTTATAGGCCATAGGCATGGAAAGGGCATACATTTGTTGCTCAGCAGTATTATGCATCCTTTGGGAAATTGCAATGTTAGTTTTGGGTTTTGTGCACTTGGTAAGGGTCCATCCTTAGCAGTTTAAAGTGTATTTGTAGATATGACCAATGCAGGAAACACTGGGGCCGCTTCCTAATGCCAAGTACCATTTGATGCAAGGTATGTCTTGACATACATGTTCATATTTACATTCTCTTATACCATTTTAGGGTGCACTGGGATTACTTAGCATTGTTCAGGGCCTGTAGAGGACTGATATATGGTCTAGGTTGCAGCAGCAGTCATTTTTCATTAGTATTTATGTCTAATGTGCATTAGCAAACTACTGTCATTATGAAGAACAATTTAGGAGATGTGCATTTTTGGCGTCTGTAGGTACATCGTGGGGACGGGCAGGATCTGAAATGTGTAACTTTTCAATATACAGTGGGCGTGGGGATGTCCAAAATGTTTACCTGCATCCAATAATATTGATGGGGGACGTGTTTCTCCATGCTTGCACCCATGCGCAGACCATGTGCCAGATGCGTGCATGGGCTGGCTGAATAGTGCTGTGCCTGTGCTGCACCGAACACATCTATCTCCCCGATTCTGGACACGCAGGCATGTCCAGATCCACGAATGCAGAATTAGGTTCAAACAGGACCCATTTTTAAATTATATGTGTCCGCAGGCCAGACATACATGTTATGGAATTGGGCTTCTAGTCACAACACGACTACCATTTATACACTGCAATTCTATAAAACAATGCAGTCATAGTAACATAGTAAATGACGGCAGATAAAGACCAGTATTGTCCATCTAGTCTGCCCAGCAATATGACAGGAGTAGGTGCACCCCTTCCCATGTCTTTTAGGGAGTAGGTGCACCCCTACCCATGTCTTTGCTTAGCGGTACACCCACCAGGAGCAGGTGCACCTCTCCCCATATCTTTGTTTGTTTGTTTAGGGGTGAACACACCACTCCTCCCCCCATCGCTCCATGTAGGACACCCCTGTTTGTTGAGAAATTTGATGGTTCAGTTTATTTTGATTTAATCTTGTTGCTGTAAAGTGATCCATAGTGTCTGTCCCAGGCCACTTTGAATTCCGTCACTGTGTTTGTCCCCACAAACTAATCTAAGATTTATGCCGAAATGACTGACCTCGGGATAACAATGTTTCAAAACATGATACACGGCTCATCTCCTGCAGTTCTCTGTTCTACAATGTTGCTTGGCTGTGAGGTTACAAAAAAATGCCGCACATGCGTTGTTTATATATCCCTGATCTCACAGCATATCAAGAGGATACAATCGATCAAAAAACTATCCAATCATGCCTGTTCTATCAACTAAACCACTATTCCACTTAATTGTGTCAGATATAACTTTAAACCAATTAAACAATACCTAGGGACACTTAATCCTTAAAACAAGCACACCCAAACTCCATCGGAAGAACTAGAAGTAACCACCGATTCCCCCTTTCAAGAAAACTGAATCAGAGAGGCTGACGACCAAACATAAAAATCATTTTCCTTCATCCACACATCTTCCAATCAATTTGATTATTTAGACCTTGTGGTTCCACAGTGTCCAGATGGAAAATCCAGTGTTGCTGATATTTGAGAAGATATCTAGCTTGATCTAACCCTCCACTTCCTTGTTTTACTTGGTCAATACAGAAACATTGCAAACTAGAGAAAGTATGTTGAAATTCTAAACGGTGTCTAACCATTGGGGCTTCTTTATATAGACACTGGAGACTACTCTTATGCTCTAGCATCCGAGTCTTGAAATGACGTTGTGATGCTGTAGACCCTCTGAGAGGGGAAGAAAATGTTTTAAATGCAGGAAAAGTCAAGCACAACCTGCAATATCGCGAGGAACCACATAGGGGGAGCAGGAGGGACCTCCGAGGAACTGAGGAACCACACCTCCTGGGTCATGAGGTAATGCCAGCCAGCTTCCAATCAAGAAAGAGAGGAGTGCCTTTTAAAGGGAATTTGGAAGGTTGGAAAGCTGAACCAGGAGCGGAACAGGTAGAATCGGAATCAGAACAGGGAGAACAGTCTGGGAAAGGAGAACAGGCTGGGAAAGAGGTACAGCCCTGGAAAGGAGGATATCCTGAGGAGACAGGACAGCCCCGGAGAAAGGCACAGGCAGGACGGCCTGGGGAAGGAGGACTGCCAAGAGAACCAGCAGGTTGGGCAGGACAGCCGAGTGAATGGGCTAGATATCCAGAAGGAGCAGTAATCCCTGAACAACAGTTTCGCAGGAGGCAGCAGCAACCTCAGTGGTTTGAAGAGAGGAGACCCCGTGGAGAAGGTGGGACAACTCCAGCCAGAGTGAGTGTTTGTTGTACAGAGAAGCAAAGGCGTGACTGTGACTGTGGTCTAAAGCCAACAGCAAGACGGTTGGAAATCTCAAGGCCTATTGCTCAGGCCAGGCAGGATCCCAACTGGAGCGGGCCTCAAACCTCACCTGGAGCAGACAAGCCGAGAAGAAAAGGTAACCCATATTTAACTAAAAGCAGGGTACAAACTGCTGATGTATGGGGAGTACAGGGAGCACAGGAATATTATCCTTGTGAGAATGCTTACGAGATAAGGTGCAAGAAACATGCACCAATTAAGAGACTTGTTAGTGACCAAGCTTTACAGAAAGCAAAGACAAAACACTTGCAAAATGAAGACAGCTCCCAGTATCTGAGGGCGCAGGACCAACGCCCTGTATTCAACCCTGAGCATTGGGAGGTTGTGCAGAAGATATTTAAAAAGCCTTATTACAACTTACCCACAAATACTGACTTAGGCTCAGAGGCTTCAGAAGGGGAACCGATGCAGGTGGAATTTGCATCAGACACTGAGATGGACTGTAGCTTCTGTAAGACAGGAAGCTTGGAGTCCTTACTGAGCAACTAAGCTAGGTCTTGGGAATAGAGACTGTTTGTTTGCCTGCTATACCCTTTACTGTGAAGATAACAGTTTTCCTTTAATGCTTTCTTTTTCTTTAACCTGAATTAAGGAATTTGTGTTTGACGTTTTTGTGTCCAAGCATATGAACCTTTTTGCATGAAAGGGGAAATAAATGCCTTTTGTTTTCCCTCCACTCGGACCTTGTGTTTTCTGTGGGATTTTGGTAACAAAGGACGCTACCAGGGCTGAAAGTCCCTGGGCCCTGTAAGTTTTTGGCCAAACCCAACCTTAAATGTTTTTATGTCCCACCTACCTCGCTCCAGTACGCTGCCAAGGTAGGCCCTGTGACAACGTGTAATTTTCCCAATGTATAGTAGGCTGTAAGGGCAGCAGACCACATAGACGACAAAGCTAGAATTACAAGAAGTGCTACTTTTGAGCCTATACTGTCAACTCATACAGGTAAAATGTTTAAGGTTTAAATTTATATGGCAAACAGAGAACCCCCCACATTGACGGTGACCTGGGGGGGAGGGGTCTCTACAGTAGCAGCCAAAGATCTTAACCTAGCTGGACTTGTAATCTCTTTAAGATTGCATCCTTGAGAGAGCACAAATCTGGCTCTCCTATTTTCCAAATGCCAACATGAAGTGAGGTGTGGAACAAAAACTGTTTATTTAGTCATCCTTAGGGGAAATCACAAATTGCCTACCCAACATGGCCATGCTTCAGCACTGCCTTCATCAGGGGTTTAGGCCTATACAGGAGAATAAAACAAATCTAAAATTACATTAAAAGAAATATAAAAATAATAGAATCAATAAGAGACAATAAATAATAAATAATTTAAATCAATAAAATGCCATCTCTAAAAATGCACACAATTTGACGTCATAATAGTGAATGAATCCAATATTGTTCACACATAGAAAGTGAATAAAAAAATGAATAAAAACACCCAAATTGTGCAACCGTAAATTGATCAAACATAAAATAGATAAGTACTGTACATAGCATGTGTAAAAAGCATATTGACAAAGGTGAGTGAACTTATAAAACCCTCATTTAATATGATAAAACCATTTGCAATGTAACTTTGAACTATTAATTGTCACATAAGAACATAAGACAGAGGTCCATAAAGCCCCGTATCCTGTTTGCAACAGTGGCCAATCTAGGTCACAAGTACCTAGCAATTTCCCCAAAAGACACAGGTACCACAATGCTTGTATTAGGGGCAAGCAGTGGATATCCCTGGTCCCCTTTAATAATGGTTTATGGACCTTTCCTCCAAGAACTTGTTCAAACTTTATTTAAACCTGGCTACACTAACAGCTTTTACTACATCTTCTGGTAATGAATTCCAGAGTTTGATTACATGTTGAGTGAAAATCTATTTTCTCTTATTAGTCTTAAATAGGTTACACTATAGCTTCATTGCATGTCCCCTATATGTCTTTCTATATTTTGATGGTGTAAACAAACATATACCCGTTCCACTCCATTCATTAATTTATAGACCTCTAACATGTCTCCCCTCAGCCATCTCTTTTCCAGGTTGAAGAGCTCTAACCTTTTTTAGCCTCTCTTTATAGGGGTATCCTTCCATCCTCTTTACCATTTTGGTGGCTCTTCTCTGTACCTTTTCCAATAACACTATATCATTTTTAAGATATGGTGACCAGAACTGTACACAATATTTAAGGTGCAGTCGCACCATGGAACAAGGCATTATGATATCCTTTGTTTTATTCTCCATTCCTTTCCTCATGATTCCTAGCATTCTATTTGCTTTCTTGGCTGCTGTTGCACACTGGGTGGAGGGTTTCAACATGTTATCAACTTTGATGCCTAAATCTTATTCTTGGGTGGTGGTTCCTAATGTGGAACTTTGCATCATGGAAAAAAAGAGGAAAAAAAGGGGACTGTTGTAGTGGTTCATATGGAAGGGCAGACTAGGTAGACCATGTGGTCTTTTTCTGCCCTCATGTTTCTGTGTTTTTATATAACCATAGTTTGGGTTGCTCTTTCCTAGGTGCATAACTTTGCACTTGTCCACATTAAATTTCATCTGCCATTTGGATGTCCAGTCTTCCAATTTATCAAGGTGCTCTTGCAATTTTTCACAATCCTTATGGGTTTTAACTACTTTGAATAATTCTGTGTCATCTGCAAATTTGATTACCTTACTCGTTATTCCCATTTCCATGTCATTTATGAATACGCTAAAAAGCAGTGGACCCAGCACAGATCCCTGGGGTACTCCACTATTCATCTTTCTCCACTGGAAAAATTGGCCATTTAGCACTACCCTCTGCTTTCTATCTTTTAACCAGTACCTGATCCACAATAGTACACTGCCTCCTACCCCATGACTTTTTAATTTCGCCAAGAGTCTCACCAGTAAAACTCTACCTTCTTAGGGCACAACCAGCCTACTACCAAGCAAAGGAGGAGAGAGATCTACAGCTATGTCATCAAGTGCTTGCTCAGCCAAGTGGTTTATACATACGTGTAAACAAAGGTAAACCAATTAAATATGAGGTAATACTATTTTACTAGACTCATTTCTTTTCTTGTCTATCTTTCAGGTGATTATCAGATGTATGGGTGCTCTTGGATTCAAAAAACACAAAAGAAAGGTCACAAATTTAGATGCTTTAAGACTTCCTAAAATAATAAAATAGTAAATAACAGTATTATAATTATGATAATTTATGGGTGACTGCTCAAGGGTGAACATATCTTCATTGACCCATTGCCTTGATCATCTTCTGAGAGACCCAAAGCTGAGGCTGTACTTTCTGACCTTTATGAAATAAGTGAGTTATGAACTGTTGATCATTCAGCCCCACCATTGTGGAAGCCTTTTTGATCATCTCATGGAAAGAAAAGTGGATAAGAGAACCAAATCCATGTGGACCAGGAACTATGGGGATGAGTTGAACTTCTTAACCTCCTCTTGCTGTGGACATTTTTTTTCCCTGTAGTCAGTTGATCTGAACTTATTTAGGTTCATCCCTTGTGTCCCTCTGTCAGAGATCCTCAGTAACGCTCTCAAAGTCATTATTGGCCCTTTTATAGTAATACTTTGGAATTTTAGCCTACCTTTTCAAATAATACCCAAGAGGCCTGATATTCTTCTGGCCGGTCATATGCAGTCCTGGCATTGAATATCTGGGTATTGCCGCACAACCCGGAAGCCGCCAAATCTACCCGAGCAGCAATGATATTGCATGCTGCCCGGTTAGCACCTGCCCCATAAAGATATGTGAGGGTTTTCCTCGCCTATCTTTTCGGTGAAGAGCACTAACTGGGCAGCATGAAATATCGCTTCTGCCCAATTATCTTGTCCCCCCACCTCCGCTTCACCCCAGAATGCTCCTGACATGCTAGCCGGATAGCATCAGGACATGTAGGGGACATAGATGGGGATATTCAAAGGCACTACTTGTGTATGTGCCATTGAATATCTCCATCTAAGGCATTTACATGTTTTACTAGGCTGTAAACTGTGTAAATGTCCTTCGAATATCGGGCCCAAGGTGTCCTACAGCATTTTTAGTATTCAGGTGCAAAAGATCCCTTCCTCAAAGAGATTAGCATGTAAGTGGGTACTTCGTAAAACTGTAGTATCAGTGGAGAAGTAACATTGGATTCGTGTTTCCCGGCCCATTGTTTTAGCCACTAGACCACAACTCTTCTTCCAGAAAGCAACCACTGCATCTGATGTTCTTAGGGAACAACCAATGGCAAAGCCAACTTTTGTGTGCTGATATTTTCCCCATGTGGCTCATACTTCCCATGGGATCATTGACCAGATCTACACCAAAAGGCTTATAAGATTAGACTGAAGAACAGAAGGGGCCTAGTTCCTAAACTTGTGAACACAAGTTTTAACAAGTCAACTGTAAATTGGAGCTAAAAAACACAGTTAACACACTATATTAACAGCATGCATTAACTGCCACATTAAACACCTCACGTGGAAATTCATAATAGGGGAAATAAAGGAAAGAATGTGCCTTGCAATTAATGCAGACTACATTAAGATGCATTAACTGCTCACATGGCGGATAGCATGGAACAGCAAACACCTCCAGGTGTGTAGTTTACTGTATTGCATGTTAACAGCAATGCTGTTATTGTGCAGTAGCAAATCATTGCCCCATTGCATTCCTCCAAGTTCCGTGAATGCCCCTTACATTTACCACTGTGATTTGGGCAGCTAATAAAACCTTAATAGGCTTTGGCATATGGGAGCCTAGAGACCCATTTACTGAAGCGTGTTACATGCATTATTTGGCAATCAATGAATGTTAATCACTGCTAATGTATGTCAAACTATGATAATCTGGATTTTAATGCAGAAAAAATCAAGCGCAATGTGTGATAAAGTGAGCTACAGTATGTAGCATGCAAATGCAGGTGAATCATTTCTTAGTACATAAAAAAGTTAACGTGGCTTGCATGAACCCTTTCACCATGCATTGCAACTTGAAAGTTAGCTATACTTTGTAAAATTCTAATGTACTACTCAAGAGCAAACAGCACCTTTGGGGTTACTGGAGTGAACATGACATGTTTATGTCTTTATATATCTGTACGTGCTTCTAAGGTACATTTTCAGTATAGTCTACATATACAAGGTTATGCACACAGATAACTTGGTAGTTGATATGACTACACTGTTATATGTGTGACTATACAGGGTGGCCCAAAAAAGTGAGAACATCTCGTAGTATATAAGTTATTTAAAAATTCAAAAAGACAGATGTAAACGATTGACAAATTTAAAAAAAAAAAAGATGGCGACCGGAAATTGTCGAAATAAAGACGTTATATAGCTAAAAAGGGTAAATAAGTAAACTATTTAAGCTTTTAATTTACGAGATGTTCTCACTTTTTTTGGGCCACCCTGTATATGTGTGCGTGTGGATATAAAATGCTTTTATACGTCAGTGCATGAATTCTTTATTAATATAACTTTGTGCATTATTTTGCCATTGAGGGTATTCTGTCTTGATACAATGGGCATGGTAATCAACTCTATTCCATAAGGTCTAATACCTCTTTCTTTTTTATAGATAATGCTTATGAGCTTTTTATTTTTGTTATGTGTCCTTTTCACAGTTGTATTATTAGAGCCAGGGCACATCTGAGGGACAGGTTTAGTTGACACAGCACTATGTAGCTTTTTTTGTTAGACCGTTGTTTTAGTTTTACAGAATTTAAAACTATAACAATATCTTTACTTGTAAATATTCCATCTGTTCATATTCATTGTGATATGCTTGACTTTGAGACAAAAAAAATGTAGCCATCTCATAGTGTGCAAACAACCAAATAGATTGTATACAGTCCAGTGCCTTGACAATACATGAAATACTCTTTTGCATACAGTCTCGTAATATTTCATAAGAAAAGATTGCCTCTGAGACACCCCCCCCCATCACATTTTGACATATGACCAATGTTCCAAAATCAAGTCAATTTCATTTTCTACTCAAAAGGAACAAATAATGTACATAAAATGTGTTTTTATACTGCTTCTGCTATCTTCTTCCTTTTGTCCTTGGGAATGACACAGTGCTGTTATGTATTGCTAGAGCTCATCAATATGAATGATTTTACAGACTATGAGAAATAACTTGTGTGCTACTTTGTTCTGTAAAATAGAACTGTTTATCTGTATTTTACAAAGTCAAGAGCAATATGCTGAAGACTATGCATTCACTAACAGATTTAATGGACTTTTCTAGGAACAATTGCACATACCTCTTTTCATGAGTTTCTTCAAGTCCAAGTAATTCTGATCCTTGGTTGCACACTTCTTCAGAGTTTGTACGATCACAAAGGTTCCCATTTACATTTTATAGGGGTCATTCCAATCAGGGAATAGTGGGATTGGACATCCGGGTTGGATGTCCAACCTGCGTTTATTCCTTAATCGTAATTCTGGTGTCAGCGCTCCCCACACTTACACTGCATTTATACAAGCAGTGCTGGATGGGGATGGGAGGGGTGGTACAGGAGCAGAGCTGGGGCGGGACAAGGTAGCAGGACGTACATAGGCAATTCAGATCATGCTTCTCTACATCCACCACTAGCAGGTTAAATGCCCAGCCTATTCCAAACCAGAGGTAGAATAAGTGTTGGGCGATGTATGATGTGTGGCCTCCCGCCCCCCTGCTCCACTGAGATGCCACAGGAGTGCTCCCACCATACAATCCCGGACTTGGGGTCCCCTGCCAAGAGTCAGGTGGATGCAATTGCACCGGCACACCAGTGAGAGCATTGAGCGGTGGGGATAGACAGCATCAAGGATAGCTCCCCACTCTCAACTGCATGCATGCCGGGCTGTCTAAGTGCCCTGATTCTGCAGTCATGGCAATGTATAGCTCCCACGGGTGCGTAACCAGGTACATCTTGGCCTCATACATTTTTTGGGCATCCGGATGGCCTCCACGTGTAAAACTTAAAATTAAGGGGCTAGGATTTCGAAGAGATGAGAGCAAAGACAGGAAAGGGAAGGAGTGAGTGGTTAAGCAATTCATACTTGGGCAGTTGGTGGGTTTCAGCAGCAGGCTGCTGATCGGTGTGGTTCCTGGTCTCCTCTAGATTCTGGAGCTACAGCAAGGGGTTTTGCGGGGCTGGCATGCTTTGCTGTAACTGGAATATGCATTTTAGCATTCTTGAGGAGTGGGGGAGGCTGGCAGTCATCAGCTGAAGTGAGCCCATAGTGCAGATCAGGACATACAAGGGAGAGGGGGGGGTGCCGAGATCCACCATGTAGAGCAAGCAGAGAAGAGTCCATTGGTCTCGATGGCCGAGGGGGCTAGTACATCAGCAGTAGGGTGTAGATTGGGATGACAAAGAGGATAGTCACATGAGGATTGAGCCTTGGGCAGGTAGTGCTAAAATTGACCACTTTTTGTTGCAAGTTACATAAAGGGAAGTCTGCTTGGATCCAAAGTGTAGCAATTCAATGGCAGGCAGACAAGAGAGGGCTATGTTTGGGGCCATTTGGGGACCTAGTAGAGGCCTGGTGGGGACAGATGATGCTCACACAAATGGCAAAGCTGAGAAAGCTGGGCAAAGGAGGTGTGCTGACCAGAACAGGGGATAATGTGGAGGCAGCAGTCAGTGATGGCACTAAAAAAGGCTAGGGGAAGCAACTGGACTAAGGGGGAGTAGAGCTCCTATAAGTAGGGTCCCCAAAAGAAGTGGTGGAACACTCATCCTGACCAAAAATGATCTTAAATTTACCCTGTCAGACTCTAACAATGTAGCTGGAATGGATTTCCTTGAAGTAGAGAACAAGAGCATCTCACTCTGCCTCATTTACAGACCTCCATCACCTGACAACAACCATCTTACTCCAATCCTTGACTCAGCATGCTTAGCCTCACTAAGAAAAACACACATTATCCTTGGAGACCTGAATCCCCCATCCCTCAGCCTATCCCACACCTCAAACTTCTTGGATGCAATGACTGAAATAGGTTTTCAACAAATCATATACTCACCTACCCACAAAAAGGGAAACCCTCTCGATCTAGTCTTCCTTCCAACTCTAACCACGAATCACCTTATACACACTCCCCCCTCAATAATTGAGGTCCCATGGTCTGATCACCATCTAGTGACCTTCTATATACCTACACATATCAGCAATACTCCCACAACAGACACAAAACCACAAAATAGGAGATTTGCCTACTTCAATAAAGACTCCTTCCTAGACAACATTCTGCCTCAACTGACAACAGACTCCCTTGACATAAACACCTCGCTAGATGTATGGAACCAAGCCATACAAAAAGCCGCTTCACCCCCTATTAAACTTCCAGGACAACCCCCAAAAAGAGCAGAAAAGTGGTATACCCATGAGCTTGCCATACTAAAGAGGCAACTAAGAAAACAAGAAAAAATGTGGAGACTGACCAAAACCCAAGAAAACAAGGTGCATTACCTGAACCTACTCACTACTTACAAAAACTCAATTAATAAAGCCAAAAGGGACTATCATACAAAGATCCTTAACATGTCTCTCAACCGGCCTAGAGAGCTATTTGCAATTGTCAGATCCCTAACAAAGACGTGTCAAGATGATTCAGAAATGACCAAACTAAACCCAAAAACATTAGCTACTCACTTTGCAGACAAGTTAAAAAATAAAAACTGTGACCATACTTCCTCCCCTCTTGAATGCCCAAAACGTCACAACAACTGGGACAGTTTCCACTTAATAGATCAAAAACAACTTCTGAACATCATATCAAAGATAAACACCACATCCTCCCCTCTTGATCCATGTCCTGTATCATGGATCAAGACTTCAAAAGCTGAACTAGCCCCATACCTTCTTCACATTGTCAACCAATCCCTCTCACAAGGCATTATGCCTTCTAGCCTCAAATTATCATCCATCTGCCCCATATTAAAGAACAATATACTTGATCCAAAAGATCAAAATGCATATAGGCCCATAGCAAGTATATCTTTTGTCACCAAAATTATAGAAAACGTTGTCCAAAATCAGCTACAGGACTACATAGACCTAAATGCCCCCTTGGATTCATACCAATTTGGTTTTCGTCCTTTCCATGGAGTTGAAACCTTGTTGTTAACCTTAATGGACCATCTCATTAGAGGCATAGACGACAGTAATCAGGCATTTATTCTGCTCTTTATAGATATTGCATCAGCATTTGATAACCTCAGCCACACAATTCTAATCGCGAGGCTAGTTCAAATAGGCATAGGAGGTATTGTCCTACATTGGTTCAAGTCATACATCACAAACCGTAAGCTGCAGGTCCAAATAGGACAAGAAACATCTGACACATTCTCCCAAGAACTAGGGATACCCCAAGGCTCAGCGCTATCAGCCCTACTCTTCAATTTCTACCTTCAATCAATTGCAGACATCTTCAGAAAATTCAATATTGGCTATTACATATATGCTGAACACATTATGTTGTCCCTCCCAATAGAAATAAACAATTTCACCTACCACAAGCTATCAGAATGCATCAAGGAAACCAAATCCTGGTTGAATGCCAACAATCTTAATATAAACTTCAAAAAAACCGAAGCTCTATTTATATCGAGGAGCCAAAATACTACACTCCCAGAATCCATCAAGATTAACAACATTGTTCTTCCGCTTAAACAAGAGGTGAAATACCTTGGCATAATATTTGACAAATCACTCACCATGCTCTCTCACCTAAAACAAGTAGCAAAATCCATCGTACTTTAAACTAAAAATGGTACAGTACCTAAGAACCCTGCTAGATATCCATGACTTCAAGTCAGTAGTTCATGCTATCATTACCCTCCATTTTGACTACTGCAACAGTCTGTTGCAGGGTATCCCAGACAAAAACATAAATATCCTTCAGAGAGCACAAAATACCACTGACAGAATTGTAAGCAAGACCCGACAAACTGAACATATAACACCCATCTTATATGACCTCCACTGGCTCCCAGTTCAGAGTCAGATAAAATACAAGATGCTGATGACAACTTTCAAATTGCTCAACAACATTTCACTGTCATACCTATCTACGATTATCCAAACTCTACCAGATTCCATATCCCATAGGCAAAATGCAAATCATTCTCTTGTAATCCCTCATTCCGTCCGTAGAACGAAACACACAACGAGCTCCATAGCCTGTGCGAGCTCCATTCACTGTGCAATGGGCTAAACTAAAAGGGGCAATAAACGGGGCAACAGATAAATATGTAAGAAAAGTAAATAAAAACAAGAGGAGAAGGAAACCTATTTGGTTTTCCAAAGAAGTGGCTGCTCAAATAAGAGCAAAAAACACAGCTTTCGCAAAATTCAAAAGCTTGCAAACAGGAACACAGAAATGAATATAGGATCAAACTCAAGGAGACAAAAAGAGAAATAAGGATAGCAAAATCACAGGCAGAAAAAAGATGGCTAAAGATGTTAAGTGCGATGACAAAACTTTCTTCAGGTATATTCGGGAAAGGAAGAAGATCAGAGAAGGCATTGCAGGACTCAGAAGTGCTGGGAATGGACTCGTGGAAAATGACATTGATAAAGTGAAATTACTAAACAAATACTTCTGCTCTGTTTTTACTAAAGAAAATTCTGGAGAAGGACCACCTGTGACTCCCAAATATAAAAATGGGAATAAAGTAGATACCACACCATTCGGAGAAGATGAGGTGTTAGAACAACTTGCAAAGCTGAAAGTGGACAAGGCCCTGGGACCGGATAGGATACATCCCAGGATACTGAAAGAGCTCAGAGAGGTTCTTGCAGGGCCGTTAAAGGATGTTTTCAACAGATCCTTCTAAACAGGAGAGCTTCCTCAGGACTGGAGAATGGCTGATGTCGTACCTCTACACAAAAGTGTTGACAGGGATGAAGTGTCAAATTACAGGCCTGTGAGCCTTACCTCGGTGGCGGGAAAAGTAATGGAGGCGCTCCTGAAAGAGCGAATAGTGAACTTTCTCAAAACCAGCGGGTTATAAGGCAACATGGTTTTACCGAGGGACGATTTTGCCAAACAAATCTGATTGAGTTCTTTGACTGGGTGACCAGAGAACTGGATCAAGGACATGCGATGGATGTCATCTACCTGGATTTCAGCAAAGCCTTTGATACTGTCCCTCATAGGAGGCTTATCATTAAACTTAGTAGGAGATGGGTCCTAGGGTGGTAAAGCTGGATCATCAATTGGTTGACTGACAGACAACAGAAGGTGATGGTAAATGGAGCTCACTCAGTTGAAAGGAAGGTGACTAGCGGGGTTCCTCAGGGTTCGGTCCTGGGCCCAGCACTATTCAATGTATTTGTGAGTGATATTGCTGAAGGACTGAATGGAAAGTTCTGTCTTTTTGCAGATGACACGAAAATTTGCAACAGAGTGGACTCCCCCGAGGGAGTGCTTAACATGAGGAAAGATCTACAAAAGCTGGAAGAATGATCTAATGCTTGGCAATTAAGATTTAATGTGAAGAAGTGCAGTGTCATGCACTTGGGTAGCAGAAATCAAAGGGAAATGTACACAATAGAGGGCGAGAGGTTGGTGTGCACGGAGGAGAAAGACCTCGGTGTGATTATTTCTGTAGATCTCAAGGTGGCAAAACAGTGCGACAAGGCGGTGGAAAAAGCCAGGAGGATGTTGGGCTGCATTCAAAGAGGAATTACCAGCAGAAAGGAAGGGGTACTAGTGCCACTGTATAAATCTCTGGTGAGGCCTCACTTGGAATACTGTGTTCAGGTTTGGAGACCGTTATCTTGCAAAGGATGTAAAAAGAATGGAAGCTGTTCAGAGGAAGGTGACCAAAATGATTTGGAGCCTGCATCAGAAGCCTTATGAGAAGACACTTGAAGACCTAAATATGTACACTTTGGAAGAGAGGAGGGATAGGGGAGATATGATTCAGACCTTTAAATACTTAAAGAGAAATAATGAACAAACAAACCTCTTCCAGAGACGGGGAAATTGTAAAACTAGAGGGCATGACATGAAGCTGCAAGGTGGTAAATTGAAAGGCAATGTCAGGAAATACTTTTTCACTGAAAGGGTGGTGGATGCTTGGAATGCCCTCCTGATGGAGGTGATGGGGGCAAACACAGCGACGGAATTCAAAATGGCCTGGACAGACACAGTGGATCACTTTACAGCAACAAGTCTAAATCAAAATAAACTGAACCATCTAATTTCTCAACAAATAGGGATGTCCTACATGGAGCGATGGGGGGAGGAGCGGTGGATTCACCCCTAAACAAAGATATGGGGAGGGGTGAAGACATGGTGAGGGGTGCACCTGCTCCTGGTGGGTGCACCCCTAAACAAAGACATGAAAAGGGGTGCACCCACTCCCAGCACCCCTAAACAAAGACATGGGAAGGGGTGCACCTACTCCCTAAAGACATGGGAAGGGGTGCACCTACTCCTGCCATATTGCTGGGCACAATGCTATTACCAAAAAGATAATTTTTTTGTCGGACTATGCCAGCTCAGTAAGTAGAAACAGTTTTTGGTAATAGCATTGTGCTGAGTCGGTTATCATATGAGATTGGGTATTTGATTTTTTGGTTTTATACTATTGACCCAGATCTTAGTTTTTTTTGTGTATTCTTTCTGGTATATTGCTGGGCAGACTAGATGGACCATACTGGTCTGTATTGTCCCCCTCAGCCCCCTCTGGTGGCAGCGTAGTGGTTCCACGGGGGCTGGTGAGCTCATAAGAAATAGGGGTTTTAGGGTTGACCTGTTGTGAGGGTCAATGAGGTAGCAGCCCTCTGTGTCAGCCTCATGGTCAACTTCCCAAAAAGCAACTCTTAGCCAAGTATAGGGTAAAGAAAAGGCATTTATTTCACCTTTGCGCAAAAAGAAGTTCAAAATAGGTGGTTATGAGTAACAGAGCGATAACTTTCCTTGTATCAAATGTAAATCAGCAAAACATTCAAAGTAACATTGTTAACCTTCACAAACTCAAAACATAAGGTCTCCTGTATTCTTTTCATACATTGGGTTTGCTTCCCTTAACTTAAACACGTCTCATTGTGCAATAATTACAGTCCATCGGTACGATGGCTTCCACAACCTCAGATTCCCCTGGCAGCCATTCCATTTCTGAGGGGTCCGAATCTGATGTCTCAGGGATGTTAAAATCTGACTTTCTAAAAGCATGCCATACCGTATCCCAGTGTTGGCTTGACAGTTTGGGGCGTCGGCTTTTAGGTATGTTGTAACACCCTGGATTTTCTGCTGTTACAGGATTAAAAGTTTGCTTGTTCCAGTCTTTGGCAGCACTAACCTTTTTCCTATAAAGATTATCTGGTATTTCTGGTTTAAAACTATCCTTATCATCCAGATAAAAGTTAGTCCTTCGTTTCTCTCTTGGTCTAGGCCTTGGTAGACAATTACAGGCACCAACTGTTTCCCCTTTAAACTTCCTGCAATCCCTTTTGTGCAAGGCTTGAGGCCTAGTCTGAATGTCCTCCGCTTCAGGCAGTTTCCAGTGATCCCAGGATATCTTTCCTGCTTTAGAATAGGGTATAACTCTTTTGAGGCAGGGCTGCTGCTGAGGCGCCTGTCTTCCACCTCCACCCCTGTGGCAGTTGGCTACTGGCCGCGCCCTCTCAGCTATGTCCTCTTCCCCATGCCTCTGAATCTTTCTTTCATCTTTCAGGTCACTTTTATAAAAACTTTTAAAAGTACCTTTTCCTCCTTGAAGGTTCCTTTCCAGTGGATATATCTTCCTCTGCTTGTATCCCCGTCCTTCTCCTTGGACAAGGCTTCCTCTCCAGCTGGAAGGGTAAGCACCTCCTTCCTTGGCTGCACTCTGTAATACTGCCCCTGGCAGTTGTGTATGGCCTTCCTCTAGGCATGCTCTTGGGCCTTCACCTCGGCCTGCTCTCCCAGTAGCTTTTACTCCTTGAGTTATTCTGGGTCTGTCAGTGACTTCACCCCGGTCTCTGACTCCGGCTTCTGGAACTGCTCTTGGCACTGCTTCCTGTAATGCTCTCTGTGAAGCTCTCTGCCAAGCTCCTTGCCTCTCCTCTTGTAATGCTCTGTCCCTGCTTAAATCGAGACCAGCTGCTTCTGGGTCCTGCCCATAGAGGCGTGGTTCCTCTGCTTCCAGGCTTGCTCTCCTGCCCCCTCTATGTGTACCTTCATGTAATTGCGGGTAAATATTGTTTTTTTTCAAGATTTAAAACTTTTTTTCTTTGTGTCAGAGGGCCTGCAGTATCACATATCCCCCTTCTCAAAATATTACGGGCTGGGGGAAGCTCTTCACCGCAGCACGTAATACGAGACATGGTGTCAGCGTTACAATGTAGCTTCCCAGCTCTATGCTCCACACGAAAGTCGTAAGGCTGTAAAGCCATATACCACCGGGTTAGCCTGGCATTTTCGTTCCTCATGGTATGCAGCCATTTCAGGGGGGCATGGTCTGTAATGAGGACAAACTTCCTCCCGGTGAGGTAAAATTTTAATGCCTCAATGGCCCACTTGATAGCGAGGCATTCGCGTTCAATTGTGGCATATTTTCTTTCCGCTAATGAGAGCTTTCTGCTAAGGAACAGAATAGAATGTTCTGCTCCTTCTTGTACCTGGGATAAAACGGCACCCAGCCCAGTTTCTGAGGCATCGGTTTGAAGCAGGAACGTTTGTTGGAAATCTACCCCACGCAGAACGGGGGCCTGGCACAACTTCCCTTTCAATCTTTGGAAAGCAGCTTCTGCTTCGGGCGTCCATTGCACTACATTCGGGGCATTCTTTCTGAGCATCTCTGTAAAGAGGTTGCTCTCCTCGGCAAAGTGCGGTATGAACCGACGATAATAACCTATGAGCCCGAGGAAGCTTCTCAGCTGCTTCTTATTCTGTGGAACTGGAAAGTTCCTGACACACTCAACTTTATCCAATAATGGCCGTACGGTTCCCCAACCTACTAGGATTAAGGGTGAGGCCCGCTCTCCTCATAGCCTCTAATATGGTGCCTATCTGCTGGAGATGTTCTGTCCACGTGGCGCTGTGGATCACCACATCATCCATATATGCGGTCGCAAAATTCTGATACGGTCGAAGAATCACATCCATTAACCGCTGGCATGTGGCGGCTGCCCCATGCAAGCCAAACGGCATTCTCCTAAATTGGTAAAGCCCCAAGGGTGTACTAAAGGCAGTTTTCGGCTTGGCATCTCGCGTTAAAGGGACCTGCCAATATCCTTTGGTCATGTCCAACGTCGTCAGGTATTTTGCTTGCCCGAGCCGGTCTAATAGCTCCTCGATACGCGGCATCGGGTACGCGTCGAAGGTGGAAATCGCGTTGACTTGCCGAAAGTCTATGCAAAAACGCATAGAGCCATCTGGCTTTGGTACTAACACCACCGGGCTGCACCAGGGACTATGTGACTCTTCTATTATTTCCATTTGTAACATTTCTTGCACCTGGTTAATGACCTCCTGCTTTTTCGCTTCCGGCAGTCGGTATGGACGCTGTCGGATAATTTTACCGGGAGGAGTCTGGATTTCGTGCGCCACCAATGAGGTCTCTCCAGGCATTGGAGTTAAAACGTCTTTGTATTTATTTAACAATCGGGTCAAATCTTCCTTTTGTTTTACCGAGAGTTCCTCTCCTAGCTTTGGGGTAGAGCTTTCTTTACAATCCTCCAGACGAGGGCCCAATTCTTCTTCGGGTGGATCGGTCCCTATGGCCATTAAATTTTCCACTTCTGCTCTCCCCGTTGAGCCGAAACCTCCCACTCCTCGGCTTGTGGGATTTAGCATAGCGACTTCCTCCAGATCAGGAAATCCTACCCGCTCACAAATGAGCTGTGCCACTCTGTCGCCGGCTTGAACCTCGTAGTCCTTCTCTGAAAAGTTGCATAAGAGGACCTTTAGGACGCCCCTATAATCAGGGTCCACGACTCCTGCAGCCACATCAACGTTGTATTTGGCGGCCAGTCCGGACCTTGGGGCTATTCTTCCATAACATCCCGGCGGCAGCTCAATTTGTAAGTCCGTGGTCACTAATGTTCTCCCTCGCTTTGGTATGACAATATCCATGGCACTATGGAGGTCATAGCCTGCAGCTTGTGCCGATGCTCTTTGAGGCGTACGCGCTCTTGCAGATGTTTTACAGTACTGGAGCACAAACTTTTTGAGCGGCTGTGACCGATCCTTCACAACGGCCTTCGGGGGTTTCTCCCACAGTGGGCTAGGGATCGTAGTATCCGTAGCAGCAGCCAGGCTGCTCCGCTGTACTCTAGAGTTTTTAACAAGGTCAGGTGGCATGCCAGTGGAACCTGGTTTAACTTGAGGCAAACACTCTTCCTTCAAAGTTTTTCTAAATTGGGGCCAATCTCGGCCCAGGACTAGGTCCTGCGGTAACCTTGGCACCACTGCCATTGGCATCTCTTTCACAATACCCATCCCCTTTATCCACAACTTATAAATGGGGTAGCGTGTGGCTGCTCCATGTACACACTTAATTTTCACATACCCCTCGGGTGATTCTGGAACCGAGAGTCCATGATCCTGGATGGTCGACCATAACCTCTTGGAAAGCATGGTCTGGTCGGCTCCAGAATCCAACAATGCTTGTACACTTATTCCGTGTATTTTTACATTGACCAAAAACCCATCATGCAATAGTCTTGGTGACTCCCCCACCAAGGCAGTTCGTGCATGACATTCGTACTGTACATGTCCCTTCTTACCACAAGCAAAACATTTTTTTGTATTCACTTTATCTAGGGGTTTATAACTCTGCCACCTACCACTTGGAGGACGTGAGGGACTTCCCCTCCCTTGTGCCTCCAATCCCATGGCACCTCGTGGGCTTGTACTAGGCTGTGTCACTTTTTCAGCCTCTAAGTATCTTTCTGTGAGTACTATAGCTTCAGTGGTATTGCCACAGTTTTGGAGCATCAGAAAGTTTTGCACCCTACTAGGTAGTGCATTCATATACTGCTCTAAAATTATCGCATCC